>RXPK01000287.1:3612856-4117011 GCA_004143645.1 Protaetia brevitarsis | reverse complement strand
TGGCGAGCGCTGGAGTAGTAGATTGGAAAGTAAAATGGCGGACAGAAATGAATGAAAAACATAACGGAAGTGGGTAAATCAAAAACAATCTTTAAAGAACGAGTATTAATACACCCCTACAAGCAGATTTTAAAAATGCTTGAAGCTCCTAAGCTATTAAGCTAAGGATTAGATGCATGATGATGGTGGAAGATAGTGAAGTTTTTGACAGACACGAAAGATTTGCAAGAAACAAAGACGTAAAGCTAAAATGATTCTTGTGCTTTCTTATAAGGCAATCACTTTGTGTTATACTTACGACATGTCACTGACTATAAGCTCATTGAAATCACTGATTATGACATCGTGCAGAACATATTTCAAACCAAGACCATTCAGTGGTGCTTCGGCGTATGTCAATGGAAATATAGGTGGCACATTATAAAACACGTCACCTGATAACAAAAGTAATTATATCTAAAAAGGAGCTGCAACATATGGAACAAAAATCCTACAACAGTTATCGCAGCTAGCTCCAGCAAAGACACAAGGGTCTACAGGGCTAAGGCTATAGTTATTGCTTCAACATTATCAATTCTCAAGCTTCAAAGTATATTCACGTACGGATATATAAGGTATTTCACCAGCAAGAAATTCCCCTATAACTCGTAAATAGTAACAGATAGGAAAATGGTTTTATAAATTGTTGTACGATTATGATGTTTTAATGGGTAAGGTAAAATTATCGACATTTGTACAGTGTTTTACGTAACCTTGGGTACAGTCTTCAACTTTCTTTTTTTTGATAAAATACCCTCAGCGAAAGTCAAAAAAAAAGTATATCTTATTTCTTTAATAGAAAACCTGTATATGTTTACATTGTAGTTACACGCCAAGTTACCTCCATTTCATATACAAAGAATATCCACCACACCTGCACACAATGCTTACCCTTAGTTAAGATAGGAATTACTTCATTTGCTTTCTCTGCCAAGCATTCACATAATTTCGGATCCGATAGTGAACATTGGGGAATGTAAGGCGCTAAAATTATGACCTAGTAGAATTAGTCATTTAGTTTAAATATTTATATTAAATGTATAAGGCAGGTAACTAAAACATCTAATTGTAAGTACAATTTACACAAAAAAAATCTTACGTAACTCTCTTCCTGTGCTACCAATCGAACCACGAGAAATTGCAAGAACAAGTAGCAGAATTACTTTTAACATTGTATTGGTTTCAAGAGCAATATCACAAATAGAGTCTGTAACCGTGGTATTTTTAATAAAAACAAAATATACTGACAAAATAATTTATTTTCATCTTATTTTCAATGTCTTTAGTTGTTTTCTCGTCTGGTGTAAAATAATCTTTTTATTTATTATTTATTCTGGTAATCTATGTAATTGAATAACTGTGTTATTAGGATTTCCATATTTGTTCACCTCATTTATATGTTTATCTGCATCACTTGCTAGTTTAGCAAAGACTTTATGTCTGTACGCATCATAAAAAAAAAACTCCTGAAGTATCGAGATGCGGCTTTAGCAATCTGTTTGTAATGGTTTAGCGAAGATTTTCTCGATCCCCCAGAGTGGGAGGGGGCACAACTTTGAAATCTTAAATGGGAACCCCCATTTTGTATTGCGGATTCGGATTCTACGCCATCAGGTATATAGTTTTTGTTTGAAACTTTTTTTTCGATTCGTAAGAGATCGCGCTGTAATCGCAAAAAAACATGATTGTGAATGTCTAGAAAAAATACACAAAAAAGAGAAAACAAGCAAACATGATTTTGTGTTTTTTTTTATTTTGCTTATCTGTCTTTAAAGACACTCTTTATTTATGAAACTAAATTATTACAAATCATCCCAACCCCGTGCTTCACCTAAAAAAGGTACTACACGAGGCTGCTTATTCTAAGTACTATATGGGTTCCACAACAATTGATATGTTCATACTCTTACTAAATAATTTCCCCTATGATTCTTAATAACAAAAATATAATACAGTAGCCTCGCGACCATATGAATACTACTTTTGTGAAATTATGAAATATGTGAAATGTGATTAGTTCACATAATCGCGAGTCTACACTGTCTTTAAGGACAGTGGTACTGTCTGTTTGATGAAGAATGGTCTCCATTGCAGCCGTCGGCGTCGAGGACATGGCTCCCCATTGGCTGTGATGCCCAAACAGGTAATCCTTTTGACTTTTCTAAACGCATGCATGCAAACTTATGGTAAGACCTTTATTAAGGAACCATCAAAAAAGAAGGCTGTAAAACTACTGCAGCTCAGTAGGAATCATATTTGCACGGTAACAGGTCTCTTAGAGGCGCTGATTGGGCAGCGACAGAAAATTGGATCAACCCTGGAGATACCAACTGCACACTGTGTAATGAGAGGCCAGGGAACGCTTACCACATTCTGTATGAATGCGAGGCTACGGATGCAAGAAGACATGAAAATGAGCCCAGAGGACTACTTGGATCAATTGGCCAGAGACCTGTATAGATTGGTGCAGGGTATTAGGATTCTGGATTGGCTGGTATAATTTAATGGGTAAACGAAATGGGAAACTAGACTACAATAAGTCTAGAGGTTGTAGTGTTTCCGGAAACTTCATGTCAGACGGTTGTCCCACAACAACAAAAAAATGTTTTTCTCTCTGATAGCTGTGGAACGTGCAGATAAATCAAGGTAAGCTGGCCTCCAGATTTTCTTAGTCCAAATTTTATGTAGTAGGTTGTCTATAATATTAACATTGCACCACTCCATTTTTCCAATTTGTTTCAGGATGTTAAGTGCCTTAATATTATTTGATTTTACATCGCAATCGAACATAATAATGAACAGAATGGCGAAAATTTTGCGTTTGCAAAAACGTAATTTTGAGCGGAATAAATCAAGGCTGGAGAGAAATACCACATTTTGTAAATGTTAATGTTAATTAAATTTAAGCACTATGGATTTTAACGTACAATCACTGCTCAGTGCTGAATAAAATATCCGATAACGAATAACTGAGGGTGCCTGAGATGTTATCGAATGCGTTGATATGCAACTCACGACACTGCAATTGTTAAACAACAACACGAAGAAATTCTGGGAAATAGTAAACGAAAATGTTTTTCCACAAGTCGCATTAGAACGCCCAGTTAAAGATAAAGACGCATCAATAGCATCAAACTAATTGTAAGTATGCAAAATTAAAAACAAAATGAGCTGTCATATCCACAAATA
The DNA here is from genome assembly GCA_004143645.1 of Protaetia brevitarsis. Taxonomy (NCBI): domain Eukaryota; kingdom Metazoa; phylum Arthropoda; class Insecta; order Coleoptera; family Scarabaeidae; genus Protaetia; species Protaetia brevitarsis. The sequence continues at coordinate 4,113,783 of RXPK01000287.1, read as the reverse complement.
TTCTTATTTGTTATTATATACCTTTGTCACTGTCAGCCTCTTTTTTATTTCTTTCTAATTCAGAATATCGCTTTCAGAATGGTCCCTTGTTCTTCACACTCTTTAAGGGACAAGTTATTCCTTCCATTGATTCAGTTTTTATAAATTTCAGCATGTTAGGAACTATCGTAAACGCTTAACTTAGAAGCATTAGCTGTCCCTACTCTTGAAGACATTAAGATAAGCAGCGGTGGGAGTGACAGACAGAATGGCAATTTCATCTAGTCTCCGTTTTACGTCAGTTTTTCAAGAATAGATTCAGTCAGCCCGAACACCGAATTCTGTGCAGAAATTACGAGTCGTGGTCCAAGCACAGAAGTTGGTGCAATGTGAATATGGCGACGTCTCCGTATTTTGAGAAAGAGCCGTACTCGAGGAACCAAATAGCCGCATGTGACTCATCAATCGCGGTTTGCCGGTCACTGCTAATTAGAGACTTCTTTTTTTGTTACTAATGAAATTAATATTTAATTTAAAACATCATTAGGTATCAAAATATTTGGGGAGGTAGTAATTTTCACATAATTCTCCAATGATGTGGGAAGATTTTATTTGTACAAATTAAAAATGGGAATTATTGTCCCATTTTTCTTTTTCCACTTAAATAAATATTGTTTGCTTTATAGTCAACATTTTATTTCTACACGATCACGCTGGTCCAATATGATGCTGAGCTTTAGCAGTTTACACACATTAACGGATGCGATGAAATAATAATTTTAAACTGAATCATTGCTATTTTCAACCATTGCCTTTAAATTACCTTTTTTTTTACTGGAATTTTGCTGCAATGGAATAGACTTTTACAATTGATTGTCATAGATCACAATTTCAGCAGTTGCGCTTGAATGTTTACCGAACCTTCTAGCGCATAATAATTACTTGTTACTAAAGTTTACACATTCAAGGGAGTTACCAATATTTGTGCGCGAAATAACTGTGTTCCTACCTAACTGTAAGTTAGGTTTGAGCGTTGGAGCATGCGGATATTAGTGTATATTCAGATGAATGAAACCCTATTATGGAGACCTGTTTAAGTCATTCGATATTGAATCTACGGACGAATTAAACCGCCAAAATATGCTTAGCATTGATAACATAGTAGGATAAATAATTGATTAATTCACATTTTGACGAGTTTTATTAATGTACTGGATATACATTTTAATCGAAAAAGTCACTTATAAAGTTATAACATACCGAAAACACAAACGAAACAAATCCTTCCTCAATTCACCTGCTTTATGGTAGCAATAATTTTTTGAATCCGTTATTGTTGTCAAATGATGATTTGAAATTAAAAGTCCAGAGCACAACTGTAAGCAACCTATTAGATTTAAATTCTCAACGATAAAATTGCCTCGAAGGAAGGCCAAACATTATGCACAAAACTCTAATAATACCTGAAGCATTGCCCCATAGCAGGATAGCAAATTTCAGTCTACATGTAAAAACTCCGTAGTATATAGTAATAAACTTTTTTCACAACATTTACCTAAGATCTTTATGCAATGACTGAGTTAATTTTTTAGACCGACATGTCCAGTCCAAGTTTTTGCTGTTATAAGTAATGCACTATCCTCAGCATAAATGAGCAAGCAAGGTACAAGTTAACAGATTACACAGATTAATGGTATGAATATTATTATAAGAGAGGACCTAGATTGGATTAGAATAGGTTTGGGGTGGCATATTTCCTAGAGAATGCTCTCTAATTTTACCCTCTTAATTAGACCTATCACCTTTGAGAACAGCTTCTTCATTCAGCTACTAACTGTGGGGTTTTCCACGCCCAGTGCTAGAAACCTTGTTCTCGCCAGGCCTTCACATTGGCCAGCACATGAACTGGTGTTTCCTCCTCCTCTTGGCAGAATCTGCAGGTTGCGTCATCTGCCAGGCCTATGTTGTACATATGCCTATTTAGTCTACAGTGACCAGTCAGCAGACGTAGTATGATTTTGACAGTCTTCTTGTCTCTATTCAGTAGATCTCTAGTAAATTCAGGCCTCTGTTCCTTTAGCAACTCTTTCGCCTGTCTCTGTCCCGGTGATTTTTGCCACCACTCTCTGGACTGATTATATATCCATTCATTGACAGACGATTAATTTCACGTATGATCTTAGAAGATAATTGAAAAACCATATGTGCTTCTCTTTGATAAGAGATTTTTTCTTTCACAAAGATTTTAATAAAGCTTAAGCATTCGCATGTCATGTCCTTGAAAAAAAACGGTTATTCCAATTGATATTAAATATGTCCCGAGAGACCGTGTGACCGAAAGTAAGATCACATGGAAGTTGACTATCACAGGCTTTAAGATCAAGATGGTTAAAGAAATAATCCATTATTATTATAAAGACTTTTGCTGGTGAACTAGGTATATATTTTAGTAAAACAGGTCAGTTAAAGAAAATTAAATATAGTTAATAGAAACATAAAGAGAAAAGAAAGGTTTCCGCAATGCACGTCTACGGCAAGAATAACTTATTAAATGGCACTGCTCGAATAATAGGCTGCAATAGGTATTGTGAGATGGCAGTGTGGTAATCATTAAAGCCTACTTTTGTTTGGTGAAGAAACTTCTCCCAGTTTTCATCAATATAAGCGTTAACATCGCCTGAGAACAAAATAAGGGGATAAATAGGTAGTTTTAACACCGCCGTGGAATCATATACTCACACATCTCTGGGGACTGAAGATTTTCATAATAATAGTAAGCACGTTTACAAGTAAAATCTGATGTGGAATCAAAATAGTCCAAGTACACTTCATTGTGTTTCTTGTAAAACCGGAGACGGCCACTGAAATTTATTTTAAGACCAACTGAAAAAAGGTTAGGATTCTTGGTATGTAACTTCGTACTTGAGTACGTAATACTCACTAACTGTTAAGTTATATCTACCGTGTCCATAAACTGGGATATCGAGTATTTTACCTTGCGCAATTGTATAATTTGGCGCTTGGGCGCAATGCTTATCCATGGTTCCCACAAAATTAAATTTACCGTTTTCCAAATCTATGCTGTGAAATATGAGTGACTAAGTAAGTGATTAGGACTAATATACAAACACGGGATGCAAGAGATGACACACAAAGTATACTAGACATATGAAAGAAATAAAACAGTATTGAAAAGCAAAAACGTTAATCAACTAAACAAAATATAAACATATAAAACTCTAGTAAGACCAGTAGTAAATAACAGGAAAAGAAAGAGCTGAAAACAATTAAGTGATATACAACATAACAAAGGTATATAAGAGCAGTGAAAAGAAGGAAGATGGAGAATGAAAATATTGTAAGATATATATGAAGTCAGTAAGACAGAGTATGGATGAATGTGTGATGAAGAGGAACGGAGATGATCAGAAGAATAACACAATGGATTTCACTATGGACTAAAAAACAAGGCAAACCAAAAAAGATCTGGATAAGTGTGCGAGATAGAAGGGAATGGGCGAGCGCTGGGAGTAGTAGATTGGAAAGTAAAATGGCGGGACAGAAATGAATGCAAAAACATAACGGAAGTGGGTAAATCAAAATACAAATCTTTAAAGAACGAGTATTAATAGCCCTACAAGCAGATTTTAAAAATGCTTGAAGCTCCTAAGCTATTAAGCTAAGGATTAGATGGATGATGATGGTGGAAGATAGCGAAGTTTTTAACAGGCACGAAAGATTTGCAAGAAACAAGGACATAAGGTTAAAGTGATTCTCGTGCTTTCTTGTAAGGCAATCACTTTGTGTTATACTTACGACATGTCACTGACTACAAGCTCATTAAGATCACTGGTTATGACATCGTACAGAACATATTTCAAACCAAGACCATTCACTGCTGCTTCGGCGTATGTCAATGGAAATATAGGTGGCACATTATAAAACACGTCACCTGATAACAAAGGTAATTATATCTAAAAAGGAGCTGGAACGTATGGAACAAAAATCCTACAACAGTTATCGCAGCTAATTCCAGCACAAGACACAAGAGTATACAGGGCTAAGACTAGTTACTGCTTTAACATTATCAATTCTTAAGCTTCAAAGTATATTCACGTACGATATGCAGGGTATTTCACCAGTAGGAAATTCCTCTATAACTTGTAAATAGTAACAAATAGGAAAATGGTTTTATAAATTGTTACAAATAGTAAGAAAAAAAAAAGAATTACAAAATTAGAAAAAAACTAACAAATAATTAAACAAAAGTTTATAAATGCTCCTAATAGCAAAGAAAAAAATTCTGCACATTATATAAACACTTCATTGTTAAGTGTCTTTTTATTTTAGATTTGAAAGTCCTCAGATTGCAATCTTTGAATTCTTTTGGAACGTTATTATAGATTTTAAGAACTTGTGTCACCACGCCTTTTGTGTATGTACTTTGAGGCACACGTAATGTTGCTTTGTCACACTCGTGAGTATTGTAATTATGGTTTGTTTCGTATTTGGCAAGTAACTCACTGTAGTGTTTCTTTCCACAGCACGCCATTCATAAATATATAGTCCCGGTAAGGTAAGTATTTATTCATTTTGAAAATTTCTTTGCGGTCTCTCTCTTTTTCAGCAACACTTCGTAAACATGCTTTTTGAAGTCTAAATACTCGTTCTACGTCAACCGAGTTGCCCCAGAAGATTATTTTATAGCTTATTAGCCTGGACGCTACGTAAGCGTGATACGCTGCTAATGCTGCTTCTTTGTGGACCTCTGAAGATGTTGCTTTCAGTGCATAAACCATTCCAGATAAGTTTTTGGTGAGAATATTAACATGGTCTTTCCAGTTTAGGGTGCTGTCTATTGTACTCCCTAGAATTTAACTGTGTCTGTAGATGTTAATTGTTTTGTTGTCGTAAATTAATTGTTATCGTTTCGTTATTTCTTAGAGCAAATTTCATTAATTAGTTTTTTCAACGTTTTAATGATAAATTATTCGTCTGGAACCAGGTATCCATTCTTGTAATAACGCTCACTATTTCATCACTGAGTTCACTGCTGTTTTGTTCTGAAATAATCACCGATGTATCATCTGTATACATATTTAGAAAATGATTTGTTATGCCAGGTGAGCCACTTGTGTATAATATAAACAAAAAAGCTCCTAGTAATGAATCTTGTAGTACACCTCTATCAGTGTCCAGCCAATTTGATCGAACTATCTCACGCTGTAATAATAATAGATCCATCTTTATTCCATTATGCATTACAGCGTAGAATACGTCAATATATATAGATACATAAAAGAAACACAAAATGTATCTCACGCTTTAGGTTTACTTCTACGCATTGTTTGCGGCCTGTTAAGTACGATCTCAGTAAGCTAAGCACTATTCCTCGGAATCCCATTACTTCTAGTTTACGCAGCGAGATGCCATGGTCAACACTGTCAAAAGCCTTATTTCGTTGACTAACATATATATCGCCCGGTGTGGTTGATCTCCCTTTAATATATCCATTTTGTAAATTAGTTATTAAATTGCATAATTCAGAAAAATGTATTAGTCTCTTTAAAATTGCTTCTTCCATTACTTTTACTATAATATACATTAAAGCAATTGGTCTATAGTTCTCAAATTTGTATTTTTCATTTCTTTTATAAATCGGTTTTATTATGGCTAGTTTCAGATAACTAGGAAAAATGCCACTTCCAAAACAGAGGTTAATCATTTTTGCTATCGGGATGCAGAGAATGTCTGCACAGTCTTTAATTAACTTTGTCGGCAATGTATCAGGTCTCACTGCTGGAGTATCATTTAGCCTAACGATTATGTTATACACTTCGACAGGTTCGACATCATAGAGTACCATAGACCTTTTATTAGTATTGATGTTCTCAGTATAAGCTTTGGTAGGAGGGGTTGACTTAACTGACTCCACGTTGAAAGAGTTAAATTCATCCGATATCTGTCCTACTGTTTTGTTGTGATATTCGAAAAGCTTATTAATGTCTGTTTGTTCTGGTTTGTTACTTTATTCACCAGGGACCAGGTTGCTCTAATTTTATTCTTGGATTGTATAATGTAATTAGTGTTGTAATTTTTTTTTTGTTTTTTGTATAGGAGAATGTCAATTGTAAACCTGTATATGTTTTCATCATAGTTACACACAAATAGTTACCTCCATTTCATATACAAAGAATATCCACCACATCTGCACACAATGCTTACCCTTAGTTAGGATAGGAATTACTTCATTTGCTTTCTCTACCAAACATTCACATAATTTCGGATCCGATAGTGAACATTGGGGAATGTAAAGCGCTAAAATCATGACATGTTAAATTAGTCAATTTAGTTTAAATATTTGTATTAAATGTATATGTATAGGTCAGGTAACTAAAACATCCAAGTACAATTTACACAAAAAAAATCTTACGTAACTCTCTTCCACTACTACCAATCGAACCACGAGAAATTGCAAGAACAAGTAGCAGAATTACTTTTAACATTGTATTGGTTTCAAGAGCAATATCACAAATAGAGTCTGTAACCGAGGTATTTTTAATGAAAACAAAATATACTGACAAAATAATTTATTTTTACCTTATTTTCAATGTCTTAATTGTTTTCTCGTCTGGTGTAAAATAATTACTTTATTTATTATTTATTCTGGTAATCTATGTAATTGAATAAATGTGTTATTAGGATTTCCATATTTGTCCATTTCATTTACTTGTTTATCTGCATCACTTGCTAGTTTTGCAAACACTTGATGTCTGTACGCATCATAAAAAAAATACTGAAGTATCGAGATGCGGCTTTAGCAACCTTGTTTGTAATGGTTTAGCGAAGATTTTAAGTCATGCAATCGTTAGTAATGAAATTATCCAGTTCCAGTTTCTTTAATCAATGAAATTATATATAATATCTTCCTGCGCTTTGCCCCTTCCAACACTTTCTTGTATTTTACTTTCTGGCGTTGTAAGTACATGGGCATTCAGGATAATAATAAAAAAATTGCCAAAAAAACAGATGTCATTATACTAAACATATCGTCAAATTTTGATAAAAAAATATCTAAATGACGTCAAGTTTTGACGTGTGACAATTTCTTTGATTTTTAAGATGAAGGAGTTCCTGGTGGAAGACTAAGCATTTAGGAATTGTGGAACAGAATGTATTAATTTGGGAGATATCATGTATTCTGTTTTGACTTTTATTATATAAGGTAGCTGCAACTTTTTCAAAAAATCAAAAATGTCACGAAAATGTTCAAGTGACGATTAATAAAAATTGTCAGTTAATGCTGGAGTTTGTCTATAGTCATAACGATACCAATATTATATAATATAAACAGAGGTGGCTGCGAAAAGTTTCCTAACCGGAAGGCCTACGATCTGTAGCATTAATCGTTCTGATATCCGTTCCTGGTAGGGATTTTATTTTTCCTATTTTCCTTGCTAAATAGCTAGTAATCCAGACAGACGCACCTTTACCAAATTTCAATCTTTTTGAACTCTTTTTTATGGATATTCCCCCTTATGCTGTATCATTTACGTTATAATTAATGTAAAACGTTCAAAATAACCTAACGTATAACCAAATACAATATAAATATATAGTATTATATTTGACCATATGTATACTAGTATTATATTTGGTATAACATACAAGCGTCATCATAACAGTTGCAATGAATTTTTGTATGTTGTATCCACTATACGTTATCCCACATGTTAAAATTAAAACGTTTTTAGAGGAAAAAAGTATAGAGATGGGAAACGTCTAACAACGGAGACAGCTTTATGCGTGATTCTGTCAATTAGAAAAAGTTTGTTCGCGTCGCATGAACTATTTGTAGAATAAGTTTGTTCGCGTCGCATGACCTATTTGCACCATTATGCACTTTTGCACACAAAAGTTCTAAAAAGTGCATAATAGTGCATACTTAAGAAGTTTGTTCGCGTCGCATGAACTATGTATTTGCACAATAAGTTTGTTCGCGTCGCACGAACTACTTGCACCATTATACACTTTTGCACACAAAAGTTCTAAAAAGTGCATAATAGTGCAAACTTAAGAAGTTTGTTCGCATCGCATGAACTATTTGCACCATTATACACTTTTGCACACAAAAGTTCTAAAAAGTGCATAATAGTGCAAATAGTTCATGCGACGCGAACAAACTTAGAGAATAATTGTGGTGCAACCGTAACGGTTAGTGTGGTAGTGGTGTTGTGTCGTTAACAATGACATTTTGAAGAAACTGTTTATACAAATTCATTTGAGAAGCGAACATAAAGATTAAAATATTAAAAGAAGATTAAATTCCACTTTATAACTTGTAAATATTGATTATTTCACGCCAAAAGTATCCAAACCAGCGCCATCTACAGAATCAAACTTCAGTTACCCAAGAAATAAAGAAAATATAAAAATGTCAAAACTAAAGAAACCCGAAATATTTGTCGTAATGAAACGCTGTCAAGGATATTATTAATAAATTAATCACAAGAGAAAGTTCTAATTCCTGCCAATTCAGTATGATAAATTAACGTTACTTTTAACACCAACAGTCACATAGAAGATGTGTGTTAGGTTATGTTGAATGTATGGCCGGTGCTGTGAAGTAAAACCGGGTTAAAATTAATAAGTGAAGTGTTTTTCTTTATTATCATCTTCCGAGGCAACACAAAGAGAGACAGAGTTCGAAACGAGGTAGTAAGAACAGATTTAAAACCGATCTAAAGCAGTATAGAGAAACAACTAACGTGGTTTGGAATTCGACTGGAGGACCAGAAATAAACATAGCCACAACACACTTTATTTATGAAAACTAAATTATTACAAATCATCCTAACCCCGTGCTCTACCTGAAAAGGTACTACACGAGGCTACCTATTCTAAGTACTATATGGGTTCCATAACAATTGAAATGATCCTATTCTAACTAAATAACTTCCCTATGATTTTTAATAACAAAAATATAATACAGTAGCCTCGCGACCATACGAATATTAGTTTTGAGAAATGATAAAAAAATGTGAAATGTGATTAGTTCACATAATCGCGAGTCTACTGTAAATCAGTCAGCTATCAGTTGTTATTAAATGCGCCAATGGAACGACTTTCGTTATCTCCCAGCATTCGCCAAGGACACTGATTATATATAATATACTTATATAAAATCAATGGCCACGGAGTAAGGGAAAACCATACACAGAGGAAGAGAATAAGAGGGAGATCATGTTAAAGTTAAAATGGTGTAAAGTGCTACCAAGGAACAGGAAACATTGAGCAAATTTGTATATTAGTGAAAGTATTAAACACCTTACATCTTGGGGTATATACATCACCTACCTTTTAAATGCTAGTATCCCTACATAGTCAAAATTAAATAATAAAAAACACACACTTCTGGTAACCACTGTGTGCGTAAAAATATTTAAATCCTTAACCAATATACTTTCAAAATATAGTATTTCCATTGTTTCAACAGATATTCTGTGTTTGTCTTTATTGCTGTATGAATGGTTCGATTTGTTATGTGAGCACCGTATTCTAGCAATCTACCTATAAATTTTTTTATGAAAATGTTAAGAAGTAATTCCAAGGATTTTGCAAGTCCAATCCAGGTCTATTTCAATTACAGAATTATTCCTACAAAAACACAAATAATCTTTTTATGCAATGTACCTTTCGATTGCCTATTTCACAGTTAGTGTTATCATTAACAGTTAAAAGTTGCTGTAATAAACCAACAGCCAACAAATTCTTGAAATCATCACTCATTTTCAAAAATCAACTTGCTTCCATTAACAATTCATTAAACTTTAACCTCACTTTTGTTCATAACATTGCTGTTATTCGTATAACTGCAAGGGATCGTATGGCGTTATTTTATTCCACATAACGTACTGTAAATAACATGCATGTTATTCTATAACGTACACTTATCGGTTACAGCATACCACTTTAGGCTGAAATATTTTCTGATAACGTACACGTTATTAATAACGTAAATGATAAAGAGGATTATCTTGTTAGTTGTTTAAAAGCTAATTATAGATCAATGAACAAATCAAGAACAATCAATATCAGTTTAAAAATTCTTTTACATTTTAAATTGCCGTTTCACAATTATTGCCTTCAAACCCAACTTTTAATGGATTATGGCTATTGTAGAAATGGTTAGTCGCTTTTTCACTTGCTTGTGCAATTGCATTTGTTGATTTGTGATCATATCCCACACATGCTCGATCGGGTTTAAATCCGGTGGGCGAGTAAGACAGGCGAGAATTACTACTTCCTCCTCATGTATGAAGTTCTGACAGATGTGGGCGATATGATTATCAGCGACTTTTTACATGGAGCCAGTTGTCTTAACAAGATTTCAGCTTTACATTCACGTGTTGTATTTTTTTCGGCACGTAGTTTATTAAATAATGCGGCATTAGAACATAATTGGAGCCAAAAGCTTATTTTTGTTAATACATAGATTTATTTTATAAAGCGGTTTCAATAAACCTAAGCATGTTCATGCTTCTCAGGTATTCCGGTGAATCAAATCTCCTCTTTAATGATATAGAAAACAATTCTGTTAAATTAATTGGGGCGAAGCTAAAACCCCACGGCATTGATAACACAGGCTCTAAGATTAAGATGATTAGTTGGATATAATGAATAATACAGAATTACTATCATGAGAGAATGCTCATCTTGGCTAGAAGAGCCCATGGAAAAATATGCGAATTAAGACCAAATACAATGTAGTGGATATACCTCACTGCGTTAACACCCATGATTACTATGATTACTAGAAAAAAGATGGAATTCGGTCCTGGCAAGTATTGTGTATAGTGTGTGTAAACGAGCGCTCTCAATTAAACTCAAATAACTGGGAGATTTTGAGCAGTTAATTTACAGGAAAAATACATAGTGTGTGGAATCGGAACAGAGAAGTGTAACTACTAGAAATAACGAGGTAGGATAAACTATTAATATTATAGCATTAAAACACAATAAACGTGCAAAGGGAAGCGTCACTGATAAAGGTTTTTGGCCTCCGACGGGACAGCTGGGGCCAGACTTTTTGCGCGGTGACGCCGGCTATCGACAACGAAGACAACAGGGCCGTATTAGGGCTAAGAGAAGGTTGTCCACTGTAGAGTGGATCAAGATAAACATGGACGATAACGTGGGGAGGATAAATTAGATCTGATAATAAATATGATGATGGAAATGAGAGATGAGTTGAAAGAATACAAAGAGGGATTAAAAATGTTAAAAACGGAAAATGAGGAACTTAAAAATAAATACGAATCAACATCTAAGGAGAATATAGAAATAAGAAGAGAATTGGCGAACTTGAGAAATAGCGTAGTGAACTTGGAGCGAGAAAAAAGAAAAATGAATGTAGTAGTATAGGAAAAAAATGGTGCTAACAAATCACAAAACGAACTTAAAAACAAAATGAATGATTTCATAACGGAAAAGCTAGAAGTACAGATAAATATCAAAACAATTCAGAATCTAGGAGACAAAACATACTTGATAGAGCTGGCCAACTTGCACGACAAAGAACAAATTTTAAGGAACAAACACAAACTTAGAAAACTCAAGGAACGCGTCTACATTAATAATGACTGCCAAAAGAAGACAGAGAGGCGCAAAAACAGTTGAGAGTAAAGTTGCAGGAAGCAAGAAGACAGGGGAAAAGGCTAGAATTGAAAAGGGCAAAATTCAAATAGAAAACGAAGCATGGAAATGGAACTCACGCATAAATCACTAGAACTGTCAAAAAACTAGAGGATTTTTATAGGCTGCTAAATTAGATGACGACCGGACAATGGACAGGAAAATGATATACGGAACAAACTAAAATAAACAAGAGGGAGAATTTATGGAAAATAGAACATGGAATGTCAGAAGCTTGACAGGAAAGGAAGAGAATTAGTAGAGGAATTGGAAAAGGTAAATGCAGATATAGTGGGGATTACCGAACGAAAAGAAAGGTAAAGGAGAAATACTTTTAAATGGAGCCATTACTAATATACTGTGGAGTAGAAGTAGGAAGTCGTGCGAGAGAAGGGTGGATGTTCATAAGAAAGAAACGTGAAATACATACGAAAATGGACTGGGGTGTCAGGAGGATATGTAATAGAAATTGAAATAGAGGAAAAAATAAAAACAACAATTGTAACTGTATATGGACCAAATGAGGACGAAAAAGCCAGTATAAAAGATGAATTTTGGACCAATTAACGGAAACGATTGAAGAAAGCGAGGGCAGATTGTTAATACTAGGAGATTTAAACGGGAGAGTTGGAAGAAAGACGATGAAACAGGAAACACAATAGGGAAATACGGAGAAAATATAAGAAATAATAACGGCCGTAGATTAATAGACTTTTGTATTTTGAACAATCTGGTGGTGACAAATACCTTTTACGAACACAAAGACGCACATAAATATACCAGAGAATAATAAATAGAAAAGAAAGATCAATAATAGATTACGTTATTTTAATAAGAATTATAGAAGAGAAATCAAAGATACAAGAGTAAGAAGAGGATCCGAAATATATTCCGATCACTACCTGGTACTAACAAAAATAGGAATAAAAAACAAGAAATCCACAGAAGATGCTAAAACTAAAAGGAAAAATAAAAGTAATGTAAGAAATGAGTAATCAGAACATACAAATTAAGAGAGAAGAAGAGTACCAAAGTATACAAAGAGAAAATAGAGACAGAAATGAATAAAATTAGAAATAGCATAAACAACAAGCCGGTAGAGGACAGTGGAGAGTAATTAAAGATGCTATAATAAAAACAGCAAAAGAATCGTGCGGGTGTAGCAGAAAAGATACAGCCAAAAAACAAACAAGGTGGTGGAACAACGAAATTAAAACGAAGTAAAAGTGAAAAAACAAAAATGGAAAATGTATCTTAGTGAAAGGAATAACGAAAATTATAACAAGTACAAAGAACAAAGAGCAAAAAGTGAAACAGATGTGAGAAGAGAGAAACAGCAATCCTGGGAAGAATTTGGAAAAAAAATGGAATGCGACAGTAAGGGTAACCAAAAGTATTCCTACGGAATACTGAAAACGCTAAGGAAAGCAAAGAAAACTCAAATATTCGTATAAAAGCAGTAAACGGTAAGATTTTAGAGGAGAGGATGACATAATGCAGAGATGAAGGAGTATTTTGCAGAAATGCTTAATACAGAACAACAAAATACGCCAAAAAACCGAGAAGAAAACGAGGCGCCTATAAACAACAACGAGCCATCAGAACATGATGCCATTACGCAACAAGAAAATAATTGAAGCCATTAAAGTGTTGAAAAGAGAGTAAAGCTGCAGGACACGATGGGATAACAACAGAAATGGTAAAAAACTTGGATAAGAATGGGATAGAAATTTAGAAAGTTATTTAATGCGATTTGGAAGGAACACAAATACCCAAAGATTGGGAATAGGCGTAATATTGCCTCTACACAAAAAAGGAGACAACAGAGAATGCAGGAACTACAGAGGAATAACCTTGCTTAGTATCATGCTAAAAGTATACGAGCGAATACTAGAGAAACGGTTAAAAATACAAATTGAACACCAACTAGAAGAACAACAGAGCGGATTCCGGAAAGGAAGGGGTGTTTCAAGACCATTATATTCACGTTGAAACAACTGATTGAAAAGAGCATGAATAATACAATTTACGTAGCTTTTATAGATATGGAGAAAGCCTTTGATAGTATTAAAAGAGAAGAAGTATGGGAGAGTCTTAGAAGAAGAGGAGTAAATGAAGAACTGAGAAAAGCCATAGCGACCATATATCAAAAAACCAGAATTACGTAAGAACGGGAAACATGAAGTCAGGCGAATTTTATACGAAAGAAGGATTAAGGCAGAGGGAGTACTAAGTCCGTACTTTTCAATGTCATACTTGATGATGTACTAAAGGAAATTAAAGTACTTACTAAAAAACTCCAAGTAGGGTACAGGAACATGCAACCAGTGGAATTAGCAGAGAGTGCATTTGCTGACAACGTAATAATATATGCAAAGAACGAGAAAGACTTGCAAATAAACTTAAACCATTGGAATGCAGCGCTGAAGAAGAGAAATTTGAAAATAAACATTGAAAAGACGAAAGTGATGCATTAGTAAAAACGATCCAAAAGTAAAATAGAAATAGATGGAAGAGATATAGAACAAATAGACACATTCAGATATTTAGGAGTAAACATACACAAAGATGGAAAAGAAGACAAGGAAATAAACACTAGAATAGAGAACACAACGAAGTTATACTATACACTAAACAGGACATTTATAAGAAACAAGAAAATATCAATTAAGACAAAAATAATTGTTTATAATACAGTGTTTAAGCCAATTTTGACATATGGAAGTGAAAGCTGGGTACTGAATAACCGAACGAGGAGCAGAATACAGGCTATTGAAATGAAGTATCTGAGAGCGGTGAAAGGAGTCACTCGAAGAGACAGGATAAGGAACGAGTTGATAAGGCAGGAATTGGGTGTAGAGCCTATCCTGGAGACTATTAGGAAACACCAGTTGAGGTGGTTTGGACACGTGGTACGTATGGAGGAAGAGCGACAGACAAAGAGGGTATGGCTAGCGAAGACAGCACGGAAGAGATCACGAGGAAGACCACGGAAGTCATGGGACAGTGTCATAGCTGAGAGTTTGAAGAAACAAGGAGTAGAATGGAATGAAGGGATACGGATGGCAAGGAATAAAAAGGTTTGGGCAACATTTGTTTATGGTTGATGTATCGAAACTGAATTTAGTATCTTAACACCCCATGGGTAAATAAGATTATTGATTATATATACTAGAAAAAAGATACAACAGCAGACTGTTGTAGCTATGTATATATTATTTTTGTGAAGCTAATTTACTATTCCGTAATAGCTACCATGGTTTTCATTGCAAAAAAAAAAGAATACTATTACGTTATTACTAAGAATTTTGGAGAAACATTGAAAAAATAGATATTATTTCGAAATCCCGCATAAAAAACTATATCAAAAATATCTGAACTATTTCAGACATTTTAAATAATAAGAAAGTTATAACAATATTTTTTTGAAATATCTTGAAAACTGTAAGATACATTTAAAATTGGATTTCTCCCATGTTTTTATCTAGAAAAAGCATCACTTGACTACATATCTCACTTCTTTGTACCTCCACAGCAAAGTGTATTTACCCATTAAATGCTCCGTTATTTACATAACACTAATAACATACGTACTTAACTCTGAGCTAGGTTTGAAGATTAAGACCTTTAGTTGTGGGTATATAGTGGCCTTCTCCTTAGTAGGGTTGATATTAGGTTTATAAGCGGAATTGAAGAACTAAATGAGTTTAGTTTTGGTAACACAGTAGGATGATTAATTCACAATTGTTAAGACTTTTATTGGTGCACTAACTATGTTTTTTGTCACTCGCAAATCTCAAACACAACGGAAACTTAAAATTATAAAAATAACAATATTTCTTCTATGTCACGTCTACGGCAGGAATATCATATTAAATGGTACTGTTCTAATAATAGGCTCCAGTAGGAATTGGACGAATGCAGCGTGGTAAGTCTCAAATCCTCCTTTTATTTGGACAAAAAAGCTCTCCCAATTTTCATCGATGTAAGCGTTAAGATCACCTGATTAATCAAATGACGCAATAATAGAGTAGTGTCAACGCCACTTTGGAATTGTATACTCACACTTATCTCTTGATTGGAGATTTTCATGATAAAAGTAGGCACGTTCGCAAATGAAATTAGCTCTAGAATCAAAATAATCCATGTAGACATCGTGGCGTTTCTTGTAAAAACGAAAACGTCCACTGAAATTTATTTTAACACCCACTGAAACAGTCAGGATTTCTGAGATCTGGTTTTGCGCTCGGTTGTTTGGTACTCACCATATGTTGCATTGTATCTACCACTTCCATACGCAGGGGTACCGACAACTTCACCATGGGCGGCATAATTTTGCGCTAGTGCTTGAAGTACATTAAAAAATCCTGCGAAAGTTATTTTGCACTTTTTGAAGTCGATGCTGCAAAGTGTAAAATATGAATTGGAAATAAATTACGTCGCTACTATACTTGCGGCAGAAAAATGGCTCATTTTTTAACTTACTATGTCGGCTATATTTAATGGATTTTATTTCTCTTGATCTTGTTTTGTATATATTACTATAGTAGCAAATATACGGAGTTTCCCACGATAATGGTTAGTAGGAAGTTGTATTAATTAAATTGTAAAATTTTAAATTGAGAATTGTTATGCCAATGACGGTAAAACTTGTAAAACATAAACACTAAAAAATTATAAAAGTATAAAAAAATAGTTATAAGACGTCTTCTAAATAGAACAAACACTAAACACAAAATAGAAAAAAGATCCTAAATGCAGGCAAGGTGCAATAAGAACGCAGTATCAACAAGTGGATAAACAGCTGACTGTATATAGCGTTGTAGGAAGGTTATGCAAAAGTTAATTAATTGATTATTAGAAATTATAAATGATTTCTTAAATATGTTTATTTTAAAGTTGCCTGTGAGTGAATTAAGGTTCATAGATTTTTCACAATTCTCAATTTGAAAGCCAACCTGTAACAACTTTCTAGCCCTTTTATCTTTTTGAAATGGCAATACTTTCGTGTTGTTAAAATCTGCAGTACATCCATTAGTCGTTATATGTTGCCTGAGAGCCCATTTGATTTGTTTTTTCTTTCTGTGTGAAATATTTGATCAACGTGTCTATTTAAGATCGCAATTGTTGGGTGGAATACCATATATATTAACACTTCATCTAATACCTCCATGTAATGAAAATATTTTAACTAAACGAGATGTAAATTTTTCCCTACGAAGCCCAAGAATGTACTAACTTTGGTATAAGAAGAAGTATAAGTATAAACGGAAAGTTTATAGATAACAGAGTAAATACATAAATATTTTTAAACATGTAATTTTATATCCTTAATATACAGTTAGGCAAATGAGGCCATATGGGTTCTATTAAAAAATAACCTTAAAAAAGTTTTTGTAGTATTTTTATTTCACTCTGTGACATACCTTGACTTCCAACAACTATCACATGTTAGAGATATGACGTCATCGGTAATTTTTTTTTAAATGCAAGTTAATTGAGTGCAAAATCTTTAATCATTTGAGGAAAAACTTTTAATTAAAGAGAAAGGAAGGCCTATTCTTGATCTTCAAATAAACTACACTTCCACAAGTAAAACTTGAACTTACAATAGAGTATTTAATAAAAATATGAGTGGATGTGCGGAAGTTCACTAACAAATAAACTATTTTGTTTTATCTGCTTAATTTTTAAGAAAGAGGTCAGTGCGTGGAATAAACAAAAGGGTTATATGATTTAAAGCATATCGCAGAGAGGGCAAAGGAACACGAAAATTCCGTTTCTCACATGAATGCATGCGTGGCTTTTAATGTTCTAGGCAAAGTGGACATACTAGCATAGTTAGACAGTGCTTATTTGCGACATAAAATTAAGTACAATGAAGACGTGGAAAGAAATCATCATATTTTGCGTCGGTTAATTATGTGGATAAAAAAATGTGAAATCTTATCCTATGTTGGACAGCGTAAAATTGAAAAGTGAACTTTCAGTAATTTATGAGCGCGAAATAAAGCAGGGGTCGGCAACCTTTTTCAGACGGCGGGCCATTCAAATTATTTTTTTTATGCGGGCCGCACATTCAAATGTAACATAAATAGTGCTTTTATATCATGCACGAGTATAAATATTATAGAAAAAAATTTTAAGATTAAATTTTTTTTTATTGTCATGCTATAATAACAATAATGTCAGAGAACAAAAATTTTACAATTCAAATTACATTGGTGCTTTGGCGGGCCGCGAAAAAGTTGCAAAGGGCCGCATGCGGCACGCGGGCCGCAGTTTGCCGACTCCTGATATAAAGTGTTGGATATTATTTGTACAACCCCATGTCGACAGCCGTATGTGAACGATGTTTTTCCACCCTCAAACGCATCAACTCTTTTTTGAGAAGCACAATGTCAGAAGATCGATTGAACCGCACTTCTACAACAAAGTCATAGACGTCTTTTCCAGCATGAAAAATAGGATAATGGATTTTATGTACAAAAAATAGGCAAAAGTTCTAATTTTGTGCCCAACTTTTTTCATAACTCACGAGCCGCCACTGCTAAGGAGTAATCGAAAATATGAGGACTAGAGACATTGGATGTTTCAAGATTGAAGAAATGAATTTATGCAAATGTTATAATTAGATAAAACAATAAAATGAATTTATAGTGAGAGTAGTTCTTATATTGTGCCCACCTCTTTCATAACTGACGAGCCGCCACTGGGTATTGTTCTGCTTACAGTTGACGAGGCCAAAAATCATGTTTGTTCAAACTTCTACACATTCCAGTTAAAGCGACAACTTTACTACTTCCAAGCTTGGATAAACAAATCACGTATAAAACCAAAAGCGAAACAGAAAAAGTTATATGCAGGGATGGAGATCGTTATATAAAAGCCGAGTACAATATATACAAATTATCTCCGTTTTACGCGCTGACCAGCTAGCTAGAATATTCACCATTCTGCATATAATGCTTACCTTTAATTAGGATAGGAATTACTTCATTTGCTTTCTCTATGAGGCATTCGCACAATTTCGGATCCGATAGTGAACATTTGGAAATGTAAGATGCTAAAACGTCATTTATAACAAGCTGCTTGGGTGTCATTCTGAATATATATATATATATATATATATATATATATATATATATAATTATATATATATATAATATATATATATTGATTCAATCGACGAAAAGTTAGAATTTTGTTTTATTTATTTTTCTTATTAATTATTTCTGGAATACAGTTAACATGCCATGATATGTTGTGTAATAGGGAAACAATACACGGTATTCCACGTAACTGGTTCATTAAAAGTTATGATGTTCTATTATTATTATTACTTATTATATATTATTACTATGAGCGACTATTTGTTAAGCAGACTAACTAATCCTATCTTTAAATGTTTGTAGCTGGCTCTGAAATGGATTCACGTCAATTTTTGTATTATTTTTGAATAACCATACAAGAATGTCTGTTCGAATATTCATTTCTATTAATATTGCGTTGTACGAAAGTGTAATTACAATGATATACATAAACTTTTGGTTAGTCAATGAATTTGACATTAATCCCATTCAGGGCCAGCTACAAACACGCAAAGATAGGGCTACTTAGTCTGTTTAACAAAAAGTTGTTCGTATCTCAAAATCTATTAAAGATAGGTATAGGGAATGCTGATATAAAGTGATAGGGGGTGATATTTACTTCCTAATTCCGAATTAAAATACAGGGTGTTCTATTTAAAAAAATGAGTTTTCTGCATTGAAAATATGTCACTTTGTTCCTCAGTTTTTGAACACCCGTATGTTAGAATGTAAAGTGTGCTTACCGTTTCTTAGAGTTATATCTACATTCATAACATAGTAAATTTGAAGTCTCTACTTGCAGTATTAACCGAGATATTAATTTCTCAATGATGCAATGATTATGACTAAAAAAAAAAGAAATACTTAAATAACTCAAAAACGGCAACATATAGCTATAGGAATAGCTAATGAAAACTGACGTATTTATAGTTGTAGAATCCAAAAATGAATAAAAAATTAGATCATTCTATTTAAAATAACAAAGTTGACATCCATTTCCGGTCAACCGGAAGTGATATTTTGGTTAAGGTATTTTGCATTTATAGTTCCAATCGAACAGATACTGGTGCCAAAATCTCAAATATAAGTAAATAATAGACATCATAAACTTTTAATGAACCAGTTACGTGGAATACCCATATATAATAACGTTCAAAATCTTTTTATTTAATTTCGTGTACGTAATTGATCTTTTTTATTTAACTTCGAAATGCGCTACTCGTAACGCTTCGTAACGGTCGTACTTTTGAGCTCGTATGGAATTTAATGGTGTGGATGAATGTGCGTATGTGTAGTGTGAGAAAATTACGCGGGAGAATGAATCGTTAGAAGATACATAACAGATATTTCTTGCGATTTGGATATATGCAGATTACGTTAACTTGTAGTAATCATATAAAAATTAGTTTAAACTATAGTGTCTCAAGAAATAATTAATTTTTTGTTGACGATTCTGCTTTGTATTTAACAAATATTCGGAGAAAATATTCTGTTATTATTGTTATTGTTTAGATTGTGGAATAGTTATATAGGTACTACCTTGTATTTAATAGATGTGTGAGGTTAGTGCTTTCACTCTAAAATATTTTTTTATATTTCGTATTTTGTATAAATGTCAACCTTATAAATAGAGAAAAAAATATTTCTTCAGCAACTCAGCCTAGGAATTCATGAATGCTCAGAAACATATAAAAATGACATCGATGACTTTGGTGATATTGATAATTTTCCAGTGGTACTGAATATATACCTCCTTCCGGTTTTTCATCTGAATCTTTGATTTAGAAAATCAAAGATGATTTTCAACGTGATATAATTTCAACTTTTTTAAATGAAGCTGAGGACTTATTGTTAGTACTTTTAATATAAATGTGAGAATATTTTTATAATATATTAAGTAAGTTAATTATAGACGTATTATTATTGAATCTACAACGATTTGAAAAGAAACGCTGATTCTTAATTCTGTTAATTTTGCGTTTTATTTAATATACTATTTCTGTTAATAAAACGTAAAATTGATACATTTTTAAGGATTTTAATATTCTAGAAGTATCTGAGAGAATGTATGCGTTAAAACAATGTAAAATAAAGAATCAAAAAAAAATCAAGCGTATGAGATGGCGAAAATCAAAAGGAGGCCGTGCTGAAATATTTCAAGAAGGGTTAAAATCACTATTTTTTCCTAGTTCAGTTTAAATTTTATACCTATTGATATGAGTTTTACTTCTTTCCTGCTGTTTATTAAAGTTGAAACGAAATACACAATTGAAATTATTGGATGCTTCAAACCTTAATAATAATTATACTCCTATAATCCAGTATATTATTTGGAACATTTCTAATTCTTTCGAACAACTATAGACGCGCTAGAAGTTTAATGTAGCTTCTTCCATTTATAATTGACCAGTGTTATTATATTTCTAAAAGATAAAAGAATATTAAACTTATTTCAACTTATTTTATAAAACTAAATATTCAACAAGTTAAACATAACTTCAGTCGCAACATTAATAATACCGCGAATCAAATAAATATAAGTAAATAGTATCTATAACCGATATAAAATAGATATTTACAATGTTGTCACATTTTTGGTTTCATAACGCAGTAACCATTTGCATGGTCTGACAAAATCGGTTAGAATTCATTTCTGTATTATACATAAACGACAGTAGCGCTACCTTCTCTATACACTGATGAACTAAAGCGTATATAGTGTATCTAGGGAAGCACCAAAAACCGACCAATTTTTATATTGAGATTTTCAGGCTAGAATGATCTAGATGGCGTAATAGTGCCATATCTAACAGAAAACGTTGTCAGACCACTATGGTGTCTGACAACGTATCTTTTGGTTTGGGAACGTTGTGAACACATACTGGTATTGGTCTGTATATGCTGTTTAACAAATCTTACATATATATATATATATATACATCCCTCTATCATATATGACGTCTTTTCACCGAAACGCGTTTGATTGCGTCCACCTGATAGCGCAATATATATTGAAGTTTGACGATTGGATTGTAATAAGGGTTGTCCACATATAACGCTGTACACTTCTATATTTTTCTATCGCGCTCATAGTTTATTCCCCATTATGAATTAATGTGACGTCCTTTCAGTATGTCGCTCATGTGACGTCCATGGGTATGCACGCTATGTTTTACCGCTTTATAGCAACCACGAAATATACTTACTTTCATAATACCGTTAGAATGAACTCCGCCATGTTGCCATATCTATCTATTTTTTACAGCCCCATTTGATTATGGTTTACTAAACGTTTGGTTATTCTTAATATTCTATATGTACCCATCCAAATACAAGAGCCTACACTACAAGGCGCATCTCCGGCAAAATTATTGATTAAAGCCATTATTTATTTAATTCTTATTTTAATCTGTTTTCTTCAAATAAAAGTTCTTTTGTTTTGTTTTTGATAATTATGTATACGTTTTATACCTTTTTCAGAATCATAAATTTTTTCTACGTACAAATAGTTACATTTTATGAGGGGTCACACAATAATATTTCCAAGATACTAATGTAATAGTCACACGAAATTGTGTTAACTTGTGCCTCTGCCTTGCCGATATTTTTATTGCTTATCAGTTGTTATTTTTTGACAATCAGCGTCGCTGTTGAAATTTCTTGTGAGTTAATTTTAAGTTTTAGTGTGTTAAAAAATGGTTCACATAACAGAAAAGGGCAAATTTAATATTTTTGTCATAATAAGATATGGTGATCGAAAATTTACGCAGCAAGAAGTATGCATATTATTCAATAACGTCTATTCTAACCGAACTGCTATTACGCACACTTTCCAAATTTATTGAAAAAATACGCATCTAAATACACATCCCGACCGCAAAGAAAAGTCTAAGACGGGAAGACCAAAAACTGCTACTGGTGGTGATGCTGCATTAATATTTTGCTGGCGGTGAACGAACGACCCCGGACATCGTGCAATGATTCTACAACGTGACTATAATATTCAGAACGATTTTTTCGTAAAGTGCTTAAAAGAGAAATTACGTCCATAAAAAGTGCATTAGTCTAAGAACTAAGTGCAGATGATTCGATAGAAGACTGTGATTTGTGTGAAATCATGAGGTATGCGTTCCAAACAAATTCGGATTTCTGAACACACATTTTGTTTTCTGATGAAGCCACGAAATTATGTTAAATGACTATGTTAACTAACAGAGATAATTGTCGATATTGGGTCAGAAAACCCTAAATGGCTAATAGAAGCTCATTCTCAACGTCCTTAAGAAAGTTTGATGTTTAGGCAGGGATTTATCAATGCTATATTATTGGATCATCTATGGCACGTTACCAATGGAGAAACTTTATTGACCCAAAACGTAGTTTCCGACATTACAAGCTATTTGTATCAATTACAATACCTCTGGTTTCAACAAACGGGGCTCTTCCACACTCTGGTTTAGAGGTCAGAAATTATCGGAATAATTTTTTCCCCAGCCTATGGAGTGGACGAAGTGGGGCAGTAAAGTGGCCGGCCAGAACTCCAGACTTAAACCCTCTGACTTTTTGCTATGGGTTACATAAAATATAAAGTTTATGGGGACGGCTAATATCTCCGAATTAGAAATATCTATATCTATTATATATATATTATATATAAACTACAATATCCAAAAATTATAAACTTATTACTACTATTACTCTTTACTGAAATGGAATAAAATTGATCACCATTAGATTTGTATAGGCAAATAAAATGAAATACGTGCAAAAAAAAATGCAACAGATCGAAGGAGGACACTCACAAAGCTGGAATCTTAACAAAACAACGTGCTGCTTGTAAAAATCGCTGATAATCATATTGCCCATACCTGTCAGAACTCATAAACGAAGAGGAAGTTGAAATTCTTCCCTGGCCTGGCTCGCGGAATGGGACGTTTCAGCGCCGCCGTTTCATCGCCGTCGTTTCAGCGCCGCCGATTCAGCGCCAGGATATTTCAGCGCCGGCCAATTCAGCGCCGGCATTATTGAATGTTTAAACTATAGATAACTTAATGATTCATAACTTAATGATCTTAACTTAATCATTCATTCTATGAAGAATTTTTGTACGACGTATAATTGTTGGTTGCATGGGATGTTTCGATGCGGCCGTTTCGAAGCGCGAACGTTTTGACGCCATATGCAGTGCCAGTTGAATTTGATTTGAACGTATGATACACAGATATCTAAAACGTTTGATTTTTTTTAACATGGAAGGGATAAAGAGGAGAGAGGGATGATTTTTTTAAATGATTTTTTCTTTTTGTCGAAATACACTCATTTTTTAAACATTGGATGGGTGACAGGGAAGGTAATGATTATATAAATGATATTTTTGGGGCAATTGTTCTTTTTAATGATTTTTTTCTTTTTTTGAAATATCTGGATAAAGGATGCATAAGAAATGTTTGAAATCATATTTTTTCTAACATTGGAAGGAGAAGGGGGAGTATATTAGCTTTTTTTAATGATAGTTTTTTCTTCTTTTTTCGAAACATCGAGAGAGAGGATGCATTAGAAATGTTTAATTCATATTTTTTTTTAACATTGGAAGGAGGGAAGAGGGGAAATTATTTTTTAATACATATTTTTTTTCGAAACATCGGGGGAGAGATGGATGGAAATTGTTCAAAAATATTTTTTTAACACTGGAAGGCGGAAGGAGAGGGAATGTTTTTCTAATTGTATCTTTTTTCTTTTTTTCAAAACATAGAGAAGACAGATCAAAATATTTCAAATCATATATATTTTTTTAACATTGGAAGAGGGAAAGGGAGGGGGTAGAATGTTTTTTTCTCTTTTTAAAAACGGGGGAAGACGCATTAAAAAAGTTTTGAAACCATTTTTTTAACATTAGAAAGGTGGAGGGAAGGGTATTAGTTTTTTAATTTTTTTTTCTTTTTTTCCGGAACATCAGGAGAGAGGATGCGTTAAAAAATGTTCAAAATCATAAACATTGTCATTAAAAACACTATTGCCCTTCCCTCCACCTCTTCCAATATAAAAAAATGATTTAAAACATTTTAATGCGTCCTCTCTCGTTGTTAAAACGAGAAAAAAAATATCATTAAAAACATTCTATCCCCTCCCTTTCCCCCTCCCAATGTTAAAAAAAATATATATGGTTTGAAACATTTCCGATCTGTCTTTTCTTTCTATGTTTCGAAAAAAAGAAGAGAAAAATACCATTTAAAAAAACATTCCCCTCCCCCTCGCCCCTTCCAGTGTTAAAAAAATTCTTTTGAACTTTCTAATGCATCTCTCTCCGATGTTTCTAAAAATTATATTAAAAAAATAATCACCCCTCCTCCTCCTTCCAATGTTAAAAAAATATGATGCAAAACATTTTCTAATGCATCCTATCTCTCGATGTTTCGAAAAAAGAAGAAAATTAATCATTAAAAAAGCTAATATACCCCTTCCCTCTTCCCCTCCTTCCAATGTTAAAAAAATATGATCTAAAACATTTTATGTTACCTTTATCCAGATGTTCTGAAAAAAAGAAAAAAAATATCATTAAAAAAGAACAATTCCTCCTCCCCTCCCATTCCCCTCTTTCCGATGTTAGATAAAATATGATTTGAAACACTTGTAATGCATCCTCTCCCGATGTTTAAAAACAAGAAAAAAATATCCTTAAAAAAATATCCTCTGCTCCCCCTTTCCTCCTTCCAATGTTAAAAAAAAATATGATTTGAAACATTTTTAATGTATCCTCTTCGAATGTTTAAAAAAAAATTGCCTTCCCTCCGCCTTCCAATATTAAAAAAATATGATTTTGTAACATTGCTGATTCATCCTTACGATGTTTCGCAAAAAAGAAAATTATCACTTAAAACAGTCACTTTCCAACACTAAAAAAATATGATGACTTGTGATGTGTCCTCTCTCCTGATGTTCAAAAAAATCTCTGCATCATATGTTTAAATCAAATTCAACTGGTATTGCATCTGGCGTTAACACGTTCTGGGGTCGAAACGTCCTAGAATCTAGACCGAGGAAAAACACTAGGTAAAATAAACTCTTATTGAGTAAGATATATAATTTATCTGTTTTTTCTTTAGATGTAATCTGAAAAAAAAATATTATCCTTAAAACAATTTTCTATTCATCGAAGCTCACGACTCCAGTTGCATAGGATCTCATTTTTAACTTAATCAAGACTATGTTTATAGACAGAAAAAGGAGTGGTATCACAATAAATTCGAAAATTGTTACATATGTAGTTTGCAACCAATACACATGGTACAAAAATTCTCCATAAAAATGAATCATCAAGTTATCCATAGTTTTAACCGTTCAATAACGCGACGCTGAATCGGCTGGCGCTGAAATGTCCGGCGCTGAAACGTCCCGGCGCTGAATGTCCTGGCGCTGAATCGGCGGCGATTGAAACGGCGGGCGCTGAAACGTACTAGACCTCCTGCTCGCTCACCGGGATTTAAACCCGATCAAGGATGTGTGGATATGATAGGTTGCTGCTACATAAGGCGTTTACCATAAGCAGCAAACCCTTGCAGGAACTATCGTCATCATTTACATTATGCCTGGAATGAGACCCCATAAGATACCATTTGATCATCTCATTCAGATGTAACATTTGATTGATAAATTTTTGCTAATGTTGTATTTTTTTTCTAATTGCTATGATTTACTACCGAAACTAGTAGTTATGAAATACTACTTGAAACTTCAGCCTTATAAACTCTTTTAAGGTGTGCAATTTTTTTGGCACACAGTTTACATCTATAAATTAATTCCAGATTCTTTGTTCTGAAATGGAATAAAATCTCTGTATTTGTTCAGTTTATTACATGGATAAAAGTGAAAAAAAAGTATCAACACTATTGTAATGATAATTCATACAAATTAGTATATATAGCATTCGTGACGAGGACAAATTGTTAGTCTGATGGACCGAATATTATCGTAGGATGTATATAATGTGGATTTTCTAAATAAACTGCTGTAATATTATAGAAGTCTGTAGTAATATTGTGTAAGAAATAACCTTCTTTTCTTTTAAAATTTACTTTAATAACAACAAACAAACAGATCTATTTCATATTAAATTAAACAATGCAGATAAAAAAACAATCTGCCACCATCGCCTTCTCTTGCTCTGCTATCAACCTCTCAAAACTAAAGTTTCCTACAAATTTTAATATATTTCAATACTTAATATTCTAGTGCTAATACAAGCAGGAATCCATGCGAAATGTAATTACTTTTTAAAAATTGGGAGGGTAATGGGATAAAGATTGTTGTACATGTTTATAATGCCACAATATTTATTAAGGTCGTCAAGAAATTAATAACTAATAGTAGACATTTAATCAAATTTTATATAATAAGTTTTATATGATCCTTAGGTAAACCCGGATCATACTCATGTAGATCTTCTAATGTCATAACGTTGGTTAGATATTTTGCGATAATTGTACATCAAAAACATAAGTGTAATTTAAAGTAATTGTTTACACATAAATTTTGTACAAAAACAAAATGTCTTTGTTGTTGTAAAACGTTATTCTGAATTCTGTCATTAATAACACATTTTTGTCATGCGATATCTATTCGAATTTGTTTATTTTTCAAATCTTATTTATAAACAAAGATACACCTCAAGAAAATGCATGAAAGAAACTTACATACCTGCTTAGAAAACTATAATGACATTTAGAAAAACAGTTATATGTGTATGAAAATGAGTTAAACATATACTGATGTAAAGAATACATTCTTCGGACGAATAATATTTAAAATAGTTTAAAGTATAATAATTTCAATGCAAAATAAAAAGGTGGAACAAAATACTAAAGCTATAAAGAGATTGTCTAGAAACTGCGGCTTCACAATTCTACTAAGATATTTAATACCTATTCATAGTTTTTATAATAGTTCAGAAACTGTTGGACTGTTTATAGAACTGCGAAACCTAATAGTCCATTATTTCCTGTATCAGCTTGGGCTTGTGATAATTTTGTAGTCTATGCGTTTTGATTTCTTATTTCATAACACTTCACCCAACACTTTCGGTTTACGTGGACAACTTTACACATGACACTATTACCGTTTGTTATGATGAGTGTAAAAATTCACTGAAAATACCGTGCGTCAATTTTCCGTATATTCCAACCCACACGGTACTCCTGGCTGTTATTTTTGAAGTAATAGCACTGGATTATTTCGATGACGGTTGCTTTTTCAGATGTTTGCACAATGCGCATACGTTAATTTCATTGCCCTGTGTACCGCGACAACTTTCACCACGAGATGCAGCAAACGGTGAAAAAACTAAAGAATACAACCTGTAACCCGCATAGGTATGACCAGCACTCGCGATGTTAAGGAAAACGAATTACCAATAAGAGCAGAACTGCTGTCACACCACCGCATTGTTTCACGAATTTTAACGAAATGGAACATTTATATCTTAAAAAATTATATTTAAATTTTTATAAGAAATATGAATGTGTTTGAAAATAAAGAACTAGAGAACTGCTCCAAAAATGTCTAATATTTTGCTATAACGGGTAGTATGTACGAGAATCCTTTCATACAAACTCGCTGTAATAACTAACAAAGCATCTATTCTGGATACTATTTACGTTATTCAAATTTGAAAAAAAAATACATCCTTATGTAACTAGAATGAAAATTAAACACCAATTATTTAAGAATAATAATAATAATACTCTTTGCAGGTTTATACTGTGTTTTGAATGATGTGTGGAATAAATAAAATTTGCTATTAAACAAAGAATTTTCACCCGAAAAAGAAAAAAACGAATAATTAATGTATTGTTATTAATGTATCCTAGATAAAATAGGTAAATAATTTTAACAACTTAAGTGGATTGCCCTAAATAATTTGACTGAATTGAAAAGATATTATTCTTTTATTTCTTTTTATTAGCTAAAACTGTTTCTTTTTATTCATAATTTACAAATCAAAAAAAAAAAAAATACTGTAACAGGAAAATTATTATTATTTTTGTATAGTTCTGGGAGTGAATTCAATTTCTACAACTCGAGAAATGGCCTTGGGATTAATTATTATTACTTTTTGGGGCATCGAAGACAGTGAATTAAACATGTTTGTAGTAAATATATTTCTGTAACATCCCGATGTTGTGGAAATAATGTAAGGAGATGAAGCGAGCTGCGAGTTCTGCGGATCGGCTAGAATAAACATACTACACCTAAGCATTTTTAAAACTCATAAATACAACCATACCGATGCAAAATTAATAAGACGCTAACACCCCCTCCCTCGCTATCAATGGCTATAACTATGCATGCAATGTTGTCAGAGCTACCGGACGTCCCATACGCGAAATATTATAAACATTATTTTAGGATTGGACGTCGCATACGCGAAGAATGTCATAATTGTATATTTGGGGTATATTACGAAATTCCGCAGCGCCACACTACAGTATTTCGCCGAACTAATTAATACACAAAACTTTTATCGGGGCACCAAAATAACGTCCAGCTAAAAATCGTTTTACAAGGTCTAGGCAGTCAGTACATCACATTAGCATAGAAATGTTTTGTGGCGTCCATATACGGACGTCATATGACGGTGGACGCCACATGCAATGCACCCAACCAATGTGTTACGTCGTATTATCGAAAGGACAAATATATATATATATATATATATATTATATATATACATATATATATATATATATTGATATATATATTATGATATATATATATATATAAAAATACTAATCTAACAGTTTGTTATCACACCAAGAAACGTTTAACGCCTTTTGAACCATTAGTGGTATTTTTTTGAGATTCCTACACGATTTTGTCAGACACGCGGTGTTTGCCATGCTTCAAGGAACAATTTTGTATACGATGAGATTTATGCAAGTGCATATAATCAGATCGTTAGGTGGTGTACACGCAAATCGGTATACTGATGCGATTTAAATAATATACAGTGTTTTTAAGTTGATTGATAAACATGAGTCGGGAAGGATGCTAGTTCAATTAGCAAATATATCGAATAATTGATAAATGAAGCGACGGAAAGTTAGAATTTTGTTTTATTTTATTTTTCTTATATTATTCTGGAATACAGTTAACATGTCATGATATTGTTGTGTATATTGGGGAACAATTACGCGGTATTCCACGTAACTGGTCATTAAAAGTTTATTGAATTTCTATTATTATTATTACTTTTATATATTACTTATTATTATTATTACTAAGCGACTATTGTTAAGCAGACTAACTAATCCTATCTTTAATGTTGTAGCTGGCTCTGAATGGATCACGTCAAATTCTTGTATTATTTTGAATAACCATACAAGAATGTCTGTTCGAATATTCATTTCTATTATATTGCGTTGTACGAAATGTAATTACAATGATATACATAAACACTTTTGGTTAGTCAATGAATTTGACATAATCCCATTCAGAGCCAGCTACAAACACGCAAAGATAGGGCTAACTTAGTCTGTTTAACAAAAGATTGTTCGTATCTCAAAATTCTATCAAAGATAGTATAGGGAATGCTCGATATAAAGTGATAGGGGATGATATTTACTTCTTATCCGAATTAAAATACAGAATTTCTATTTAAAAAAAAAGAATACTTAGCTGTTTAACAAAAAGTCGCTCATATCTCAAAATCTATTAAAAATAGGTATAGGAAATGCTTGGTATAAAGTGATTAGGGGGTGATATTTACTTCCTAATTCCGAATTAAAATACAGGGTGTTCTATTTAAAAAAAAAGAGTTTTCTGCATTTGAAAATATGTCACTTTGTTCCTCAGTTTTGAACACCCTGTATGTTAGAATGTAAAGTGTGCTTACCGTTTCTTAGAGTTATATCTACATTCATAACATAGCAAATTTGGAGTCTCTACTTGCAGTATTAACCGAGATATTAATTTCTCAATGATGCAATGATTATGACTAAAAAAAAAAGAAAAACTTAAATAACTCAAAAAACGGCAACATATAGCTTAGGAATAGCTAATGAAAACTGACGTATTTTATATTGTAGAATCCAAAATGAATAAAAAAATTATATCATTCTATTTAAAATAACAAAGTTGACATCCATTTTCGGTCAACCGGAAGTGATATTTTGGTTAAGGTATTTTACATTTATAGTTTCAATCGAACAGATACTGGTGCCAAAATCTCAAATATAAGTAAATAATAGAACATCATAAACTTTTAATGAACCAGTTACGTGGAATACCCTGAATAATAACGTTCAAAATCTTTTTATTTAATTTCGTGTACGTAATTTAATCTTTTTATTTAACTTCGAAATGCGCTACTCGTAACGCCTCGTAACGGTCGTACTTTTGAGCTCGTATGGAATTTAATGGTGCGGATGAATGTGCGTATGTGTAGTGTGAGAAAATTACGCGGGAGAATGAATCGTTAGAAGATATATAACAGATATTTCTTGCGATTTGGATATATGCAGATTACGTTAACTTGTAGTAATCATATAAAAATAGTTTAAACTATAGTGTTCTCAGAAATAATTAATTTTTTGTTGACGATTCTGCTTTTGTATTTAACAAATATTCGGAGAAATATTCTGTTATTATGTTATTGTTTAGAT
Source organism: Protaetia brevitarsis (assembly GCA_004143645.1). Taxonomy (NCBI): domain Eukaryota; kingdom Metazoa; phylum Arthropoda; class Insecta; order Coleoptera; family Scarabaeidae; genus Protaetia; species Protaetia brevitarsis. Next base: position 4,082,363 of record RXPK01000287.1, on the reverse strand, counting down.
TGTGGAATAGTTATATAGGTACTACTTGCATTTTAATAGATGTGGAGGTTAGTGCTTTCAGTCTAAAATATTTTTTTATATTCGTATTTTGTATAAATGTCAACCTTATAATAGAGAGAAAAAAATATTTCTCCAGCAACTGAGCCTAGGAATTCATGAATGCTCAGAAACATAATAAAATGACATCGATGACTTTGGTGATATTGATAATTTTCCGTGGCACTGAATAATATACCTCCTTCCGGTTTTTCATCTGAATCTTTTGATTTAGAAAATCAAAAGATGATTTTCAACGGATATAATTTCAACTTTTTAAATGAAGCTGAGACTTATTGTTAGATACTTTTAATATAAATGTGAGAATATTTTATAATATAATTAAGTAAGTTAATTATAGACGTGTTATTATTGAATCTACAACGATTTGAAAAGAAAACGCTGATTCTTAATTCTGTTAATTTTGCGTTTTATTTAATATACTATTTCTGTTAATAAAACGTAAAATTGATACATTTAAGGATTTTAATATTCTATAAGTATCTGAGAGAAATGTATGCCGTTAAAACAATGTAAAATAAATGAATCAAAAAAAAAAATCAAGCGTATGAGATGGCGAAAATCAAAAGGAGGCCGTGCTGAAATATTTCAAGAAGCATTAAAATCACTATTTTTTCCTAGTTCAGTTTAAAATTTTTACCTATTGATATGAGTTTTACTTTCTTTCCTGCTGTTTATTAAAGTTTGAAACGAAATACACAATTGAAATTATTGGATGCTTCAAAACCCTAATAATAATTATACTCCTATAATCCAATATATATATTTTGGGAACATTTCTAATCTTTCGAACAACTATAGGCGCGCTAGAAGTTTAATGTAGCTTCTTCCACCAGTGTTATTATATTTCTAAAAGATAAAAGAATATTAAACTTATCTCAACTTATTTTATAAAACTAAATATTCAACAAGTTAAACATAACTCCAGTCGCAATGTTAATAATACCGCGAATCAAATAATATAAGTAAATAGTATCTATAACCGATATAAAATAGATATTTACAATGTTGTCACATTTTTGGTTTCATAACGCAGTAACCATTTTGCATGGTCTTACAAAAATCGGTTAGAATTCATTTCTGTATTATACATAAACGACAGTAGCGCTACCTTCTCTATAAACTGATGAACTAAAGCGTATATAGTGTAGCTAGGGAAGCACCAAAACCGGACCAATTTTTATATTGAGATTTTCAGGGCTAGATGATCTAGATGGCGTAATAGTGCCATATCTAACAGAAAACGTTGTCAGACACTATGGTGGTCTGACAACGTATCTTTTGGTTTGGAACGTTGGGAAACACATACTGGTATTGGTCTGTATATGCTGTTTAACAAATCTATATATATATATATATATATATATATATATATATATATTAATGTTAAACCAAACAATTAAACCTTGTATATGTAGTCCAAAAGCGCTACGTAAATTTCTCCCACTGCCACTAACAAGATCACCAGAAATTGTAAAAAGAAGTAGCACAGTAACTTTTAACATCGTAAGCGTTTTAAGACTAATATTCCCAACTGAATTCAGAGCTGTGCGATTTACCTTATTTTTAATGGGCTACTAAACCTTAATTGTTATCCGGTTATTAACTTAATTCATTTAATACCTTATTTGTTCCCGCAATCCATGTAATTAAATAAAAATATGTACATATATTTGCATTTTCTTGTATTGTCCATTTAATTATATGTTTTTTGCGTTCGTATACTTTAGTTTATTTTGACTGCTATTGTAATCTGTTGTTTTGCTAATATTATTGCGGGTATGGTAGTACATAATTACACAGCACTTTATTTTTTTCATTCTGTAAACCAGCTATTTTTAAAAAAAGCGTATTAGAACTGTATAATTTATTTTTTGCAAATGAAATTGTTTACATTCTTGCGTAAATTATCTCTCTCAGCAGTTTCAGAAGATACACTCTAAGAAGTTGTGGTGAATTTACACCCCATCTGCGGAAAAAAGAAACATTGCTATATGCCATAACAGCTGATGTATTTCTAGTTGGGGGTGTAAATTAATAATAATAATAAGTAATATAAAATTAAAATATATAAATCAAAATACTATTAATTATGTTCAAAGATCAGCCACTATATGATCTAGTAATCAAAATGAAAGAATTAAATTATCAGTAGGAAGTGTATAAAGCCATAAATTATAAAGATACTGTAGGGCATTATAAAGGTCGAAACAAAAAGTGGAAGAAACGGTAACACTAAGAGTTAATATGGTTAATAATTTAACATTAATTGAATTCTACAACTACTTAAGAACATTTAAAATTGTAAATAACGAAACTCAAAATTACAGCGCAAACAATATATTAAAATTTGAAAGTTATGAAACAAAGTACAAAATTTAAGACTTTTTTATTCAGAAGCTCACAACCAAATGATGAAGGAACTACTCACGAAGTAATAAGCCAAATGGTCATATCGGAAGTATCCCGAAATTAAAATTAAAAAACGATTATATTAAAATTATTACTATTTTATTTTAAGTAGTTGTTTTTTAAATAAAAATCAACAATTAGAACCAGGTTCAGGGCTTCTTACACTTTTAATTTCTGTTCGAGTTTCAAAATTCTGATATGTTCTACCAACGTAACTAGATTTGCAGTCATTACACCTAAGGAAACATATATCTTCCTTTTTCATATCTCGCTTTATTCCTATTACATAACAATGAAATTCCATCTGCTCCGTTTACGTATTTTCAAGATAGATTCAGTCGCTCGAAACCGAATTCTGTGCAGGATTACGAGTCGTGGTCCAGCACAGAATTTGGTGCAATGTGAATATGGCTCATCTCGTATATTAGAAAGAGCCATACTCGGGGACCAAAAGCGCATGTGACTCGTCAGCCGTTGTTGCGATCACTGCGAATTAGAGACTTCTTTTTTGTTACTATGAAATAATATTTAATAAACATCATAGGTATCAAAATATTTGGAGGTAGTCTCATATAATTCTCAATGAGTAGGAGATTTTATTGTACAAATAAAAATGCAATTATGATTATTTTTCTTTTTCACTTAAATAAGTATTTTTTGCTTTATAGTCATCAATTTTTTCTATACGATCACGCTGGTCCAATATTATTACTGAGCTTCAGCAGTTACACACCATTACGATGCGACGAAATATAATTTTACACTGAAGCATTGCTATTTTCAACCGTTGCACTTTAATTCCCCTTTTTTTGCTGAATTTTGCGAAAGATTTTACACTGAATCCATCGTCACAACTATCAGTTGCGCTGAATGTTTACGAACCTTCTAGCGCATAAATTACTTGTTACTAAGTTTCCACATTCAAGGAGTTACGAAATTTGTGCGCGATAAATGTGTTCCTACATAACTGTAAGTAGGTTTGAGCTTTGAGATGCGGGTATTAGTGTTATATTTAGATGAATGAACCCTTTATGGAGACTGTTTAGTCATTCGATATTGATCTACGGACGAATAAACCGCCAATATGACTTAGCATTGATAACAAGTAGATAATAATTGATTAATTCACATTTGACGAGTATTAATGTACTGGATATACATTTTTAATTTTAATCGAAAAAGTCACTTATAAAGTAGAAATACCGAAAACAAAACGACAAATCCTTCTCATTCACCTGCTTATGAAGGATAATTTTTTGATCGTTATTGCTGCAAACATGATTTGAAATTAAAATTCAGAGCACAACTGTAACAACCTATTAGATTTAATTTCAACGAATAAATTGCTCGAAGGAAGGTCAAATTTTATGACAAAACTTCTAATAATTACTGAAGCATTGCCCATAGCAGGATAGCAAATTTCAGTCTACATGTAAAAACTCCGTAGATATAGTAATAAACTTTTTTCACAACATTACTGAGATCTTTATGAATGACTGAGTTGATTTTGTAGACCGACATGTCCGATAAATGTTCAAGTGAGACCAAGAAAGATTCTGAATACTTAGAGTCAAGTTGTTCTTATCTTGAAGTCGCAATTTCATGTTAATTTTAATGTATCTTATCATGTTGTTTTAATTGATTATTTTTATTCCATTATCTCAGTCGTGCAATATTTTCTGCTTGACTTTGTAAGTGAATAAGTTTTTGCTGTTATAAAAATATCCTCAGCTAAATGAGCCAAGGTACAAGTTTAACAATACACAGATTAATGGTATGAATATTCTTAAAGAGAGGACTAGATGATTTTAATAGGTGGCTTTCTTCGTTAGCACTACTGTGGGTCCACGACCAGTACTAAAACCTGTTCTCGCCAGCCTTCACATTGGTACAGCCATGAACTTGTGTTTCCTCCTCTTGCGATCTGCAGGTTGCGTCATCTGCAGCCTATGTTTACATATGCCTATTTAGTCTACAATGACCAGTCAGCAGACAAGTATCATTTGCAGTTTTCCTGCCTGTATTCAGCAGATCTCTGGTAATTCAGACCTTGCTCCTTTAGCACTTTTTGCCTTCTCTGTCCGGTGATTTTTGCACCACTCTCTAGACTGATTAATATCCATCATGCAGCGACTACGAAGATCATTGAAAACCATATGTGCTTCTCTTTGATAAGAGAGTTTCTTCACAAAAGTTTTAATAAGCTTAAGCATCGCATGTCATGTCCTGAAAAAAAAACCGGTTTATTCCAATTGATATTAATATGTCCGAGATACGGTAACGAAAGTAAGATCACATGGAAGTTGGCTATCACAGGCTTTTATGTCAAGATGGTTAATAAATAATCATTATTATTATATAAGACTTTGCTGGTGGACAGGTATATATTTTAGAAAACAGGTCAGTAAAGAAATTAATATGGTTATAGAAACATAAAGAGAAAAGAAAGGTTTCCTCAAAGCACGTCTACGGCAAGAATAACTTATTAAATGCACGCTCGAATAATAGGTTGCAATAAGGTATGATGATGGCACGCATGGTAATCATTAAAGCTACTTTTGTTTGGTGAAGAAACGTCTCCCAGTTTTCATCATATAAGCGTTAACATCGCCTGAGAACAAAATAAGGGGATAATAGGTCAGATTTAACACCAACGTGGAATAAATACTCACACATCTCTGGGACTGAAGATTTTCAAATAATAGTACACGTTTACAAGTCAAATCTGATGTCGAATCAAAATGCAAGTACACTTCATTGTGTTTCTTGTAAAACCGGAGACGCGCCACTGAAATATATTTTAAGACCAACTGAAAAAAGGATTAGGATTCTAGGTATGTAACTTCCTACTTGAGTGCTAGTGTAATACTCACTAGCTGTTAAGTTATATCTACCGTGTCCATAAGCTGGGATATCGAGTATTTTACCTTGCGTAATTGTATAATTTGGCGCTTGGACGTAATGCTTATCCATGGTTCCCACAAAATTAAATTTACCGTTTTCCAAATCTATGCTGTCAAATATGAGTGACTAAATAGGTGTTTAAAACTAATATATAAACACGGAATGCAAGAGATGACACACAAAGGATACTAGACATATCAAAGAAATAAACAGTATTGAAAAGCAAAAACGTTAATCAACTAAACAAAATATAAACGTATAAAACTCTAGTAAAACCAGTAGTAAATAACAGGAAAACGAAAGAGCTGAAAACAATTGAGTGATATACAACATAACAAAGGTATATAAGAGCAGTGAAAAGAAGGAAGATGGAGAATGAAAATATAGTAAGATATATATGAAGCCAGTACGACAGAGTATGGATGAGCGTGTAATGAAGAGGAACAGAGATGATCAGAAGAATAACACAATGGATTTTACTATGGCCTGAAAAACAAGGCAAAACAAAAAAGATCTGGATAAGTGTGCGAGATAGAAGGGAGATAGAGGGAATAGCTGGGAGTAGTAGATTGGAAAGTAAAATGGCGGGACAGAAATGAATGGAAAAACATAACAGAAGTGGGTAAATCAAAATACAATCTTTAAGAAACGAGTATAATATACCCTACAGGAGATTGTAAAAAATGCTTGAAGTTCGTAAGCTATTAAGCTAAGGATTAGATGGATGACGATGGTGGAAGATAGTAAAGTTTTTAACAGGCACGAAAGATTTGCAAGAAACAAAGGCGTAAGGCTAAAATGATTCTCGTGCTTTCTTGTAAGGCAATCCCTTTGTGTTATACTTACGACATGTCACTGATTACAAGCTCATTAAAATCACTGGTTATTACATCGTGTAGAACATATTTCAAACCAAGACCATTCACTGGTGCTTCGGCGTATGTCAATGGAAATATAGGTGGCACATTATAAAACACGTCACCTGATAACAAAAGTAATTATATCTAAAAAGGACCTGGAACGTATGGAACAAAAATCCTACAACAGTTAACGCAGCTAATTCCAGCAAAGCCACAAGAGTGTACAGGGCTAAGACTAGTTACTGCTTCAACATTATCAATTCTTAAGCTTCAAAGTATATTCACGTACGGATATACAGGGTATTTCACCAGTAGGAAATTCCTCAATAGCTTGTAAATAGTAACAAATAGGGAAATGGTTTTGTAAATTGTTATGATTTTTCTATAAGGTAAAATTATCGGCATTTGTACAGTGTTTTTCGAAAGCTTGTAATAATAATAATAATAATATCTCTTTTATTTCATATTACCAAAAACAAGTATGAAATAAGTCAAAAAAAAAAAAGAAAGATATACAAATAGTAAGCAAAAAAAGAATTACAAAATTGGAAAAAACTAACAAATAATTAAACAAAAGTTTATAAATGTTCCTAATAGCAAAAAAAAAATCCTGCACATTATATAAACATTTCATTGTTAAGTGTCTTTTTATTTTAGATTTGAAAGTCCTCAGATTGCAATCTTTGAATTCTTTTGGAACGTTATTATAGATTTTAAGAACTTGTGTGACCACGCCTTTGTGTATTTTTGTGTATGTACTTTGAGGTACACGTCATGTTGCTTTATCACACTTGCGAGTATTGTAATTATGGCTGTTTTCGTATTGGCAAGTAATCACTGTAGTGTTTCTTTCCAAAGCATGCCCATTCATAAATATATAGTTCCGGTAAGGTAAGTATTATTATTCATTTTGAAAATTTCTTTGCAGGTCTCTCTCTTTTTCAGCCTGAAAACACTTCGTAAACATGCTTTTAGAAGTCAAAATACTCGTTCTACGTCAACCGAGTTGCCTTAGAAGATTATTCCGTAGCTTATTAGCCTGGACACTACGTAAGCGTGATACGCTGCTAATGCTGCTTCTTTGTGAACCTCTGAAGATGTTGCCTTCAGTGCATAAACTATTCCAGATAAGTTTTTGGTGAGAATATTAACATGCTCTTTCCAGTTTAGGGTGCTGTCTATATGTACTCCCAAGAATTTAACTGTGTCTGTAGATGTTAATGTTGTTGTCGTAATTAATTGTTATCGTTCTCTTTATTTCTACAGCGAAATTTCATTAAATTAGTTTTTCAAACGTTCAATGATAAATTATTCGTCTGGAACCAGGTATCCATTCTTGTAATAACGCTCACTATTTCAATCCTAAGTTCAACTGCTGTTTGTTCTAAAATAATCACCGATGTATCATCTGTATACATATTAGAAAATGATTTGTTATGCCAGGCGAGCCATTTGTGTATAATATAAACAGAAAAGCTCCTAGTAATGAATCTTGTAGTACACCTCTATCAGTGTCTAGCCAATTTGATCGAACTATCTTACGCTTTAGGTTTACTTCTACGCATTGTTGGCGGCCTGTTAAGTACGATCCCAGTAAGCTAAGCACTATTCCTCGGAATCCCATTACTTCTAGTTTACGCAGCAAGATGCCATGGTCAACACTGTCAAAAGCCTTTGAGAGGTCTAGAAATACTCCCGCTACAGTCTTTTTATCGGACATTACTTGCATTATTTCGTTGACTAACACATATATCGCCCACGTGGTTGATCTCCCTTTAATATATGCATTTTGTAAATTAGTTATTAAATTGCATAATTCAGAAAAATGTATTAGTCTCTTTAAAATTACTTCTTCCATTAGTTTTACTATGATAGAGATTAAAGCAATTGGTCTATAGTTCTCAAATCTATATTTTTCCATTTTTTTTTTATAAATCGGATTTATTATGGCTAATTTCAGATAACTAAGAAAAATGCCACTTCCAGAGGTTAACCATTTTTGCTAGCGGGATGCAGAGCATGTCTGCACAGTCCTTAATTAACTTTGTTGGTAATGTATCAGGTCTCACTGCTGGAGTATCATTTAGCGCAACGATTATGTTATACACTCGAACAGTTCCGGCATCATAGAGTACCATAGACTTTACTTAGGATTGATGTTCTCAGCTATAAAGCTTGGTAGGAGTGGCTTAACCGACTCCCGTTGAAAGAGTTAAAATTCTTCCGATATCTGGCCTACTGTTTTTTGTGATATCGCCAAAGTTATTTGATGTCTGTTTTGTTCTGTTTGTCTTTATTCACCACGGGACCGGGTTGCTCTAACTTTTGTTTTGGATTGTATCATGTAATTAGTGTTTGTAATTTTTATTTTTTTTTTGTATAGAGGATGTATATGGTAACAGATATGTTTCATCATAGTTACACACAAGTTACCTCCATTTCATATACAAAGAATATCCACCACATTGCACACAATGCTTACCCTTAGTTAGGATAGGAATGACTTCATTTGCTTTCTCTACCAAACATTCACATAATTTCGGATCCGATAGTGAACATTGGGGAATGTAAAGCGCTAAAATCATGACATGGAAATTAGTCAATTTAGTTTAAATATTTGTATTAAATGTATATGTATAGGTCAGGTAACTAAAACATCGAAGTACAATTTACACAAAAAAAATCTTACGTAACTCTCTTCCACTACTACCAATCGGACCACGAGAAATTGCAAGAACAAGTAGCAGAATTACTTTTAACATTGTATTGGTTTCAAGAGCAATATCACAAATGGAGTCTGTAACCGTGGTATTTTTAATGTAAACAAAATACACTGACAAAATAATTTATTTTCATCTTGTTTTCAATGTCTTTATTGTTTTCTCGTCTGGTGTAAAATAATCATTTTATTTATTATTTATTCTGGTAATCTATGTAATTGAACAAATGTGTTATTAGGGTTTCCATATTTGTCCACTTCATTTATATGTTTATCTGCATCACTTGCTAGTTTAGCAAACACTTCATGTCTGTACGCATCATAAAAAAACACTGAAGTATCGAGATGCGGCTTTAGCAATCTTGTTTGTAATGGTTTAGCAAAGATTTTAAGTCATGCAATCGTTAGTAATGAAATTATCCAGTTCCATTTTCTTTAATTAATGAAATTATATATAATATCTTCCTGCGCTTTGCCTCTTCCAACACTTTCTCGTATTTTACTTTTTGGCGTTGTAAGTACATGGACGTTCAGGATAATAATAAGAAAATTGCCAAAAACCAGATGTTATTATTCTAAACATATCGTCAAATTTTGATAAAAAATATATAAATGACGTCAAGTTTTGACGTGTGACCAATTATTAATGTCTTTCATTAGCTTCTTAAGATGAAGGAGCTCCTGATGGAAGACTGAGCATTTAGTTATTGTGGAACAGAATGTATTACTTTGGAAGATATTATGTATTCTGTTTTGACTTTTATTATCTAATGTAGCTGCAATAACTTTTTATCAAAAATATTTAAAATGTCACGAAAATGTTCAAGTGACTGTAGTAATAAAGGATTGTCAATCAATGGAGGTGTTGTATTTGTCTATAGTCAGACAGAGGTGGCTGCGAAAAGTTTCTTAACCGGAAAGCCTTACGCTTTGTATAGTATTAATGGTTCTTATATCAGTTCCTGGTAGGGATATTATTCTTCCTATTTTCCTTTCTAAATAGCTAGTAATCCAGACGGAAGCACCTTTACCAAATTACAATCTTTTTAAACTCTTTATGGATATTATATTGTTAGTTGTTTTAAAAGCTATCCATAGATCAATGAACAAATCAAGAACAATGCTTGTATCAGTTTAAAAATTCTTTTACATTTTAAATTGCCGTTTCACAATTATTGTCTTCAAACCCAATTTTTAATGGATTATGGCTATTGTAGAAATGATTAGTCGCTTTTTCACTTGCTTGTACAATTGCATTTGTTGATTTGTGATCACATCCCACACATGGTTTATGGGGTTTAAATCCGGCGAGCGAGTAAGACAAGGGAGAATTTGTACTTCCTCTTCATGTATGAAGTTTTGACAGATGTGGGCGATATGATTATCAGCGACTTTTTACTGGAGCCAGTTGGTTTCTCTTACAAGATTTCAGGTTTCATTCACTCGTGTTTGTATTTTTTTCGACACGTAGTTTATTAAATAATGTGGCATTAGAACCTAATTGAGCCAAAAGCTTATTTTTGTTAATACATAGTTTTATTTTATAAAGGGGTTTCAATAGAACCTAAGCATTTTCATGCTTGTCAGGTATTCTCGGTGAATCAAATCTCCTCTTTAATGATCTAGGAAACAATTCTGTTGAATTAATTGGGGCGAAGCTTAAACCCCGCGGCATTGGTAACACAGGCTCTAAGATTAAGATGATTAGTTGGATATAAGTGAATAATACAGAATTAGTATCATGAGAGAATACTCATCTTGGCTAGAAGAGCCCGTGGAGAAATATGAGAATTAAGACCAAATACAATGTACTGGATATAACCTCACTGCGTTAACACCCATGATTACTGGAAAAGAGATGCAATAGTAGACTGTTGCAACTATATATCATTTTTGTGAAGCTAATTTACTATTCCGTTATAACTACCATGGTTTTCACTGCAAACAAGAATACTATTACGTTATTACTAAGGATTTTGGAGAAACATTAAAAAAAATAGATATTATCTCTAAATCACACATAAAAAACTATATCAAAAATATCTGAACTATTTCAGACATTTTAAATAATAAGAAAGTTATAACAATGAATAGAAATTGAAGTAAAACATTTTTTTGAAATACTTGAAAACCGTAAGTTACATTTAAAATTTGATCTCTTCCATGTTTTTATCTAGAAAAAGGATCACATGACTACATATCTCAGTTCTTTGTACCTCCACAGCAAAGTGTATTTACCCATTAAATGCCTCGTTGTACGTAATAATAATAACATACGTACTTAACTCTGAGCTAGGTTTGAAGATTAAGACCTTTAGTTGTGGGTATATATTGGCCTTCTCCTTAGTAGGGTGGATATTAGGTTTATAAGCGGGATTGAAGAACTAAATGAGTTTGGTTTTGGTAACAGAGTAGGATGAATAATACACAATTGTTAAGACTTTTATTGGTGCACTAACTATGTATTTTGATTAGTCACTCGCAAATCTCAAACACAACGGAAACTTAAAATAATAAAAAAAACATCATTTTTTCTATGTCACGTCTATGGCAGGAATATCATATTAAATGGTACTGTTCTAATAATAGGCTCCAGTAGGAATTGGACGAATGCAGCGTAGTAAGTCTCAAATCCTCCTTTTACTTGGACAAAAAAGCTCTCCCAATTTTCATCGATGTAAGCGTTAAGATCACCTGATAATCAAATGACGCCATAATAGAGTAGTGTCAACGCCACTTTGGAATTGTATACTCACACTTATCTTTTGATTGGAGATTTTCATGATAAAAGTAGGCACGTTCGCAAATGAAATTAGCTCTAGAATCAAAATAATCCATGTAGATATCGTTGCGTTTCTTGTAAAAACGAAAACGTCCACTGAAATTTATTTTGACACCCACTAAAAGAGTCAGAATTTCTGAGATCTGGTTTGCGCTCGGTTGTATGGTACTCACCATATGTTGCGTTGTATCTACCACTTCCATAAGCAGGGATACCGATAACTTCACCATGGACGGCATAATTTTGCGCTAGTGCTTGAAAGTACATTAAAAACTCCTGCGAAAGTTATTTTGCGCTTTTTGAAGTCGATGCTGTAAAGTGTAAAATATGAATTGGAAAGAAATTTCATCGCTACTATACTTTCGGCAGAAAACTGGATCACTTTTTAACTTACTACGTCCGGTTATGTTGTATATATTACTGTGTTAGCAAATATACAGTTTTCTATGGTATAAGAAGAAGTATAAGTCTAAACGGAATGTTTATAGATAACAGGATAAATAAATAAATAATTTTAAACATGTAATTTTATTTCCTTAATATACAGGGTTAGGCAAATGTGGGCATATGGGCTCTATTAAAAAATAACCTTAAAAAGTTTTTGTAGTATTTTTATTCCACTCTGTGACATACTTTGATTTCTAGCAACTTTCACATGTTTCGAGATATGACGTCATCGGTAGTTTTTTTTTCAAATGGATCACCTTGTACTTTTTCACATTTTCGGATAGACACTTTTTCAAGAATTACAATGATATACGGTTTGGTGCGTGTGTAGGTTAAGATACTAAAATAAACCGCTGACTATTAAATTTTTTGTCAGATATATCTGATAAAGAATGTTCGTATTTTTATGCTGCCATGGAAATTTTTAGCAAAAACGAAATTATGTGTAAAAATTACTCAGAATTCAGTACAGTCATAGTCAATATCAACAGATAGTTACCGTATACTAAAATAGTTGTTCATTATGGGCGAACAGACAGAACGTAAAAGAGTTTGTTAGTGATGGTTGGTTTTGGAAACAGACAGACGCTCTAGGATGCATCCATTATTCCCTGGTGAGACAGTCTCAAGAGTGTTCCAAAAGTTTTAACGAAACTGGAAGTGTTAAAAATCGGCCAAAATCCGGTCGATATAAAATTACCACAAATGAAGATATTTTTTTGGATGTTCTTATTAATTTCCAAAAAGAATCAAAAACGTCACTAACAAAATTAACCGTCCTTATATAGCTTTACTCATCCTTTTTTTTCTTGTCTAAAAAAGTTACATTACAGCATTAAATGAAAAGTTTTATAACTTCTGGTTTTTATGATGTTCAACGAAAAGAATACCTTTTCTCAGAAAAGTGTTTATTTTAATTGAAAGTAGCGTGCTGTTTTGCCGGAAGGCTATTTTTTTCTAGTACAATGTAGAAGTACATGCTTTTCGACGAAAAGTAACTGTAATTAAATGGAATGCACCTTAGTTTTGATTAATATTTTATGTCTTTATAACTTCTGTTTAAGTAAGACAATACACATTATATTATATTGTTATTAGTTATTATTATGTACCTATTGAACAACATATTTTAGTTTCTTTTAAGTATTATTGAATTATAAGCATTATTTTAAATGAAAAAGCCGAACGTTTTGGTTTATTTGCGTGGACACATATGTATACATTGATTTAAAACTTCTGCCTTTTAACGGAAAATGCAAGCACCTGTATTCAAGCTGAATGCTTTCTTACGCGGAAGTATTTTAGTTTTATTCGTGTTCCCACGTGCATAAGTCTCAGATACACAAACAACAATGAACAAAAGTGAATATTTTTTCAGAGATAATTGGAATCTTTTTAGTTAATGCTGATTGATTTATAAGTCAAGGAACTTTATATCAGTGTTTGAAGGTTTTAAAACTGTTATACACGGGAAAAACGATCTTTGTTGTTTTCAACCATTTTTCATGCATTTGGTTACAGTTACTAAATTATTACTTGATTTAGGAATATTAAAAATATTGCTGTATTCAATTAGACAAATAATTTGGTTAGCAGATGTATTTGAAGCAGGCGCCGTATTTATTAATTTAACGAAATATTTACATGGAAGTAAAAATAAATATCGTATTTTATTTTCGTATAGCAGTCTTCTCCCCATATAGTACAGCAGATGAGCATATATACTTATAGGTAGTAGAAAAATTGTCGTATAGATGGCGCATCTCCTATTTCATTCCAGTAACAGATAATATTTTGAACAAAACAGGCTGGAAACTACGATCGTAACATACTAATCTGGTATATTTACCAGATCAACATCTGATAGGAGTCATCGCCACTGAAAGGACGATTTCCTTAACGGCACACAGGGTGCTAGGGTGGTCACTGCAATCAACTCCCCAATTCTACTAGGATTTACAACATTATTCTAACGGCAAATCCCTCCTCAGTGCATGGGCTTTTGGAGATACTTCATTTACATTTCGATTAAAAATGACGGTTAAGTCTAAAATGAATAAATGTTATAAAAGGAAAAACCTCTTGAATCAAAATTCTTACGGTTTTCTGCCAATCTGCATAGTTTTCAAGTTCAAAATAAAGAGGACTTGAATCAACTATCAATATCTTCCACTTAAAACAATAAACTGTTTCAACGAAAAATATATTATTTCCGAAGAAATGCGTGAATTTAAAATTATATTCCTTTTCAAGGAAACACCAAATTATGTTGGTCATATAGAAAACGCAAAAAAGTTTTGGTTTAATGCAATTCCTTTTAAATTTAAAAGGATATTTCTCTCAGTGTATAAAGTACATTTAGTAAAAGAATTAAATGATCCCCATAGAAAATGCAGTTTTGTCAGGAAATGGTGGATAAGATTGTTCATAAAGGAACTAAAAGATGTTAACACTTTATTTTAATATCTCAAGCCGCATATCCATTAAGCCGTATATCATTGTAATTCTTGGAAAAGTATCTATTCGAAAATATGAAAAGATACAAGGTGATCCATCTAAAAAAAAGTAACGATGATGTCATATCTCGAAGCATATGATAGTTGCGGGAAATAAAAGTATGTCATAGACTAGAATAAAAATACTACAAAAACTTTTCTTAAAGTCATTTTTTAATAGAATCCATAATTTGGCCAAAAATCAAGTGTTCCCACGCATTTGCCTGACCCTGTATAATGTACAAAAAAAAAAAACATAATTAGACGCATTATTGAAGTACTTTATTATTTACTACAGTTTTCTACAACCGGTTTCTACACACAGCCAAGCTTCAGCAGACAGATTACTACAAAATATTTTTTTCTTATTTTTTATTTTGTAGTAAACTGCCTGATGTAGGTTTGGTAAAACAAACCGAAACTGGTTGCAGAAAACTGTAGTAAATAGTAACGTAAAGTACTTTATATTTAATACGTCTAATTATACATAATTACCTAGATATTGACCTTTAAATATATTTAAAAAAATAGTAGTATGGCTTGAAGGATCTTAATGAGCTGAGTAAGCCGTTCGTCCTATTATAAAAAGGCCCGTTCCATAGGCCGTATCTGAAATATTTTGGCTCAACCCTGTCCATTTGCATCCCTAATTACAATATTCTAGAATATCTATTTATATTAATCACGAACAGGTTTATTATATATGTTGTTTTATATAATTGTTATAGTTGTTATCGTAAGAAAAACACTGTAGTAATATTTTCTTGGGTTTATTCGAAAAACTGTTACATCGTTTGTACCGACGTATTTCATGTTCACTTTCTCTAAAAACCGCCAACATCACGCAACATATTTGCGCCTGCGCGCCTTCTTATTTTTACGAGCAAAATTTAAAAATTCAAGAAATTTAAAAATTCTAAATAGATGTAACAATAATCGTTTCTTAATTCTCGAGCTTTTTCAAAGGACTATATATATTTACAAAGTAGGTACTTACGACATGTCAGTAATTACAAGCTTATCCCATTCCCAGCATTGTGCATTGCGCAAGATATAATCTATATCAATACACTTAACTTTTGCTTCGGCATATGCAATCGGAGACATAGGCGGTAGATTGTAAAAGACGTTACCTTTGAACAAAGTTGTAAGTTAAAGTTTTATGTATGAAATATACAACGAAAACAGGGGTATCTCCGTTAACTTTACAAAGACTCGACGAAGGCTGAGGTTGGGAGACTTCAGAGAAATTTCCTCTATCTACAATAACTTTTATGCGGTGAGAGATATGAATGGCGAATTTGTAGTTCTCCAGATTGATATAGACATTTATATACAAGATATTATAATACCTACAGCCGTGGCACAGTATAAGTTACCGACTTGAAGGGAATAGTGGCGATATCTAAATGGAATACTTCCACGTCCAGAATTTCGACTTCCTTACAGCCATTTCTTTGTACCAACGGTAGTAAAAACAATCGCCGAATTTTCGCCTTAGATCGATAATTTTCAATGTTCCTCGGCTGTACGTACTGACCCATTATTGTAATTATACTTATTTGATCGAGTTTCAGAAATTGGTTGGAATCGCCTCTTTTGTTAACAAATAAGTACTATAAACAAAGGTGATTATACAGGATATTTACGAAAATAATGATTTTGGCATGCTTTCTTTTCTAATGAGATATTATATAATATATTGTTATGTGATTGTATTGTATGTTGAAAACTAGTATGAAATTATACTAGCCGCTAAATGTCTACCTGTGATAGTTTTTGAGTTGTGCGCGTTTGGATTGTTGGTTATATGCAGGCTTGTAATTTCAGTCCCGTTCGATCATCTGCCGTACGAAATTTTATTACTCGGAGTGTTCCTCCGCAGTCTCTCGCGTCCCCACCAACTTAGCGATGCCACAATGCGACTAGCGACTCTCAATGCAAATGCATGTGCATACAGAAAGATTGGTTTTCGTTTTCATTTAATAATTCCATAATCAAGGAAACTTCCTTTATTTGTTTTAAGTTTTTACTAGAGATTTCGTTTTTTATTTTATACTTTAAAGAATGAAATTCCTATTCCTAGTTTAAATTTTATTAAGAAAATATTTTCTTTTAAAAGTTACCCACATGAAATAAACAATGGTTTTTATTACATTTTCTGAGTGTACTTCCTTTTTTATTTTATATCTTGAAGGTCGAAATTCTTGGTTTACATTTTAGACGAGTTTCTTGCAATAGAAAAACATTACTGCGCGATAATCGGCGAAAATTTTTGTTTAAAAATCATTTATGGATATATGCTACACTGAGTTTCATACGGTTTTCCCTCTAGAGAACAAAGAAATTGTAATATAACTTGTATGTGACAAACACTTAATTTTATATTTATTTTCATTGCATCGATTTTACATGCATGTTTACGCTAACTTAATGAGATTGTAGTTCATGGCAGTGCATTATACGTATGGGATGCATAAGACTGCTACGAAGTCTGAGAGTAAAATGAATACGCGCTCCAACTACGCACGCTAACCCCGCCCAGCAGTGTGACGCGGCTCCTGGACACTCGCAGCAATAAATTTTCGTAGCGCTGTTATTCAAAGTGGACAGAAATTTCAACTCTGGTTATATGCTTCTACTGATTGTTCTTGACGCTTCACACATTACATACTGGATATACAAAGTACCGACAGATTACGATTTCAATTATCATTCATTTTTATACTTCAAAAATTATATATTGCAAATAATATCAGTTCATTGACATTGATTGGATTCATACCTTTCTGCAGATGGCAGCTACTTATACAACAACAAAAAAACATAATTGATTTAAATATAATCAATCTAAATAAACTTATGACTAACGTAAGTAAACAACTATTTTGAAAATTTATTTTGTGTAAAGCACAAACAGCCTACTTTTTTTTTAAGAATGGAAGTGTCATGCGCTATCCTTTGTCATTACAGAGAAACTTCTGCACACCTATAAAAAAACGGGATGTTCACATATTGAGCATGTGAGTAAAATTCTTTTATTACTGAACGAAAACTTCTAGCGAGAATATAGAAATAGGTTACGATACCTTGGAGAGAATAGTTGGTTGTGAAACAAGATTGCAATTTGATTATCATATTGCGTTGACGGAAACTAAGGTCAATATTGGACATTTATGCATTAGATTTTTTAGCCGAGGATTGGTCTCAGTGTTTCGACACCTCAATTCAGACTTAGGTCTCTGTTAAAGTATATTACATACGAGGTGAAAAATGTTACAGTGGAGGGATCACGTTGACTGACCGAGACGCGTAGCCTGGAAGGCAGTCAAATCACGTCGCTGCAATGAAATTTGGGCCGAGGATAGTATACTATTTTATTCGCAATCATCTTAAACTGAATTACATTATAAAATAGTAAACAAAGCAACTACTTTTTTATCTTGAGACAACAGAATATCTCTAAAACACTGCACTAAATCAATCTTAATAAGATTTGTTATAATGTAGGGGGCTCACTGAATGGTGCCGAACTCGATCCCTCACCTCACCTCCCTAGAGTGGAAGGGGGGACAACTTTGAAATCTTAAATGGGAACCCCCATTTTGTATTGCAAATTCGGATGCTACGCCATCAAATATGTAGTTTTTGTCTGAAACTTTCTTTCCTATTCGTAATAGATTGCGCTGTAATCGCAAAAAACGTGATTGTGAACGTCTAGAAAAAATACACGAAAAAGAGAAGCAAGCAAACATGATTTTGTTTTTTTATTTTAGCGTTTGTATATGCATTTGTTTTAGATATTCATATTTTGAATATCATTCATACATACTTAGCTTGGTACGACAGTGAAACCAAAACCAATATAATTATACAGGCTGTCTTACGACGAACTGCATCAATCGATATATGAAAGAGTATAACATTAGAAAATTCTGAAAATTTCGCAGTATACTAAAGCCGATCTGCGCTACTGAACTAAAAATTCACTGTTCTTGGTATGTCAATATCTTTAAGTTGTTGAACCGTGGAAAACAGGTATGGGCGAAACTTATGTTTGCGCAATATTCTGTGTATTGGGCACCTAGATTCTAGTGCAGGTTAAATGTCTTAAAGACATTTTTGGATACGCTGTGAAGTATCCCAAAATAACGATTTCCATGTTTGCATTATTAACAAGAGGTTTATGTTTTTGAATTGACCGCTGCGTAGTCTATAAAATCCTGTGTTATTCGTTTAACTGTATTTGGTGAAGGCTTCTGCTTTTGAGGATACCGAGCAGCAAAGATATCACATGTTCTTGTTATCACTTTATTGCATTCTCCATAAATAATAAACAACTTTAAATAATTTGGTTCGTATAATTTAACCGTGCCGGCATTGTTTACAATTGAAATCTAAGTGACATGTCATCAATGCTGGATTGTTCGCCGAATAGTCATGACTTACTTAGATATACCAAAGCAGGATGACATTTTAAAAAAACTACATAAGCTACCTTGTTACACCATACATACATATTTTACTAATCATCTTAAAAAGTATCTATTTTATATGGGTAATAAATATGACGTTTTTTTTGTATTTTTATAAGGGCAGTTTGGTGAGGAAGGGAAAAGTAGGTAGTTGTATTTAAAAAAAAAGTTTTGACACTTCAATTCGAAAGTTTAACTGTAGTTTTCGGACAGGCTGTATAATGTTTTCAAAAAGTTCATTCGGTTTCGGATTCTACCCTATACAATTCTACAAATTTCCAATTTTCCAAGTTAAATACCTTTGCAGTTATAAAAGTTCAAATGTACTCGTCCATCTGCCAAAAATTTAAAAAAAGCAAATATTTCAAATATGGTTGAAAATAACAACATAGTTGTCTAAACAAACTTTAGATTTGAACGAGGAATTAAAAAATGCAATAATATATAGGGTGTATCATTTAAAATAACAAAGTTGACAACCACTTTCGGTACAACCGGATGCGCTAGATTATTAAAAATATTTTAGTTCAATAGCGCAGGTCGGCTTTAGTATACTGCGAAATTTTTTTCCCATGTATACTTTCATATATTGATCAATGCAGTTGGTTGTGAGACAGCCTGTATACAGGTGACCGCTATAATCCTGATCATTTGCTTGATTCTTTTAAATATTACCCCCAATCTTTGCTTATGTTAAACCAATCCTTAAACGAAACCCTTTTAAATTACACTAAACATTTATGATACCTTATTTTGTAGATAATTAATATTTTAAATAAATCTAAGAAATTTTCATTAAATTTCATGGCGGCTTAATATGTAATTAACATAACATTAATAACATGAATAAAGCTTCGAATTAGTAAATTTTGTATGTTGGTAGCAGATAATAAGGTATAAAACTAAAAACATCTTTTTTGAAGCAAGAATTATATTTAATTATAATTAACGGAAATAATAATACCTATTTTTAATAGGGCAGGCTATGATAATTTTTTCACTAGCGAATAGTTAAACCTGAAATCTGTCAACAAATAATTTTGCATGAATACTTTGTCCTTCTTACATGTCAGTGATTGTTTACTTATTTTCTTATTTATTTTATATGCATGAATGAATTATTTAAATAGTTACTTTATTCACAAACCATTGAACTAAGACTGAAGAACAAATGAACATTAAACCACAACAAAATACATTTAAAAGTATTTACACGTAGTAATCATTTTTAATTATCAAAATTTATAGCAGATGCTCAAAAATATATCCTGTTTTTGTTAAGCATATTTTTATCCTCTTTTGAAAATTTTGTGGTAGTTTTTTTTCAACAGTTCCACGAAATGGATAAAAATGGCTCCTTCATTCTATTCTTCCTATTTTACTATGTAGAAAGTTTTTTCTTAAACACAAGCTATTTTAGGTTAAACATTTTTCATAGAATAATGACGTATATTCCAACCTCAAGCGGGCTAAAAATATAGCTATATTACTACGATTGCGATAAAAGTAATTTTTTTGATAACGATTTTTTGTCAATAGCGATTAAAATAACAAACAAAATATCGGTATACGAGTTTTTTCATTTTAAACTAAATAAAAAAAAATATATTAAAATTTATATTGGTTATTTTATTTTGGAAGTAACTGCGAAATAAAATAAAAAATTTAGTGCGCTTTACTGCCATAGGACGGTAAAACAAACTTGCTGTCGCATTAGATAACAGATAATGCCGTGTTTACAGTTGACTGTAAACCTTTTTCTAAATAGTTCACTAGTTGGTCTGAAAGATGATGATAGCTTTAACATTCGAAGCCTATTGAAGCAAAACATGGAGCACACTACTGAGTTTTTATTACAATGCTTATGCTATTGTACTAACCAGGAATGAGCTGTCGCGAACTTGGGTACCAAATGTACCACATGCTTCTTTAAAGACTTTATGCATTAATGATATCAGTTTTTTTAATCCTATTTTATAGAAAATATCCTGTAACAATATATGATGGCTGATACAGAATGCACAGCGGACGTTTTGCCCCCTACGTAGCTTATGTACAACCAGAATGCAATTTCAAACAAAAATTCACTTATGTCTGTTGTAAGGCGGTAATATATTTCTACTTTTTACATATTTAGGCATTTAGCAACTAGTATAATTTTACACTGGTTTTTAAAACACAACGCAATCACATAATAATATATAGAGTTTATAGAATATAGAATGAGGAAGGAAAATTCATCACTTTTTGGGCACTCTGTATAATTATCTAAATCGGGTTTGTATGAAGTATTTGATGAAAGTTGATGAAAGGCGGGGTACACTGCTTAGGTGTTCACAAAATCTGCACATGTAGTTCATCTAAAAGAGTTAATGTATATATGTACACAAAATACCACTCACGTACATATTGAAAGCGTACAGTGTACACTTATATACGGAGTACATATTTTTAGTAATGCGTAAAAAAGGTATGCGCTTACTTATGTAACGGACGCAACTTTACCACCAAACCTACATATAGTGCTTACCTTTAGTTATGATAGGAATTACTTTATTTGCACTCTCTACTAAGCATTCACACAGTTTCGGATCCGATATTGAACATTTGGGAATGTATGATGCTGAAATCATGATAAAGTCAATCATAGTAACAACGAGTTTCTTGGAACCTATTTTAAATATTTACGCTAGAGTTATAAATCAATAAATTATAACATCTAATTATAATTTAAGCAAATTCTTACGTAGATCTCTTGTACCACGACTAACAAGAATACAACACAATGCAAAAAGAAGTGATAGAGTTACATTTAACATTGTACTGGTTTCAAATTGAATTGCTAACTGTGCGAATTTTATTAAAAATTAGCAGTTAAGTACTGGAAAATAACTCCTCCTATTTTATTTTTAATATGCTAAATAAAGCTTAACGGTTAAGCTGGTTGTCTCTATTACTTTATCTGTTTAATTTATTATTTGCTGCCGTAATCCACACCATTTAATAAATACATTATTTGGATTTGGATATTTATTATCTCCGTCTATTTTGCATGTTTATTTGCTTTCGTTTACTTTAGTTTGTCGTGCTATTATTGCAACGTCATTGTTATTTTGTTAGTATTCCTTAATAGCTATTAAGCTGAGTTTTGTTTTTATCGTTTATTATTTTTATGATTCATTTTGTTCATTCAAACTTGTAATTTTTCCCAAATTGGCAATTTTCATATAGGTTTACACACAGAGATTATTCTTGGTTATTCTTTATTGACCGCCCAAGCAATGAAACCGCATTCTTATTCTTCAACCAATGTGACTATATATTTTCTTCTTTCCAAATTTTATTCCTGGTCTACTTCAGCAGATGATACTTCTTCGATTGCCGAGGCAACTGATAAAACCCCAATAGTAAATCAAGTAACGCCGTGATTGAAGCTCCCAACTGGTTTAACTCGAACAAACTAAAAATTAATACAACTGAAATACAAAACTTGATGTTTACTGTAAGAAAGTTCATAGCTAAGAATTTTTTTACACCATTTAACACTAGAAATACACTAGCATTTGTACATGGGATCCACACTAAGTAGTTAAAAATGTAATCGATCCTAGTGTAAATAGTAGTGTAAAAAGTATCCTTCATGAATGGTAAATACATATACACTTCTAGTGTGTAATGTAACTTTTCCTACGAACGCTTCTATGATAATTATTAGTCTTACTGTTGACTTCACTAAATTTGTTGTCTCACTTCATACGGATGGTATGTACACAATAACTTTTAGGCTCACTATTACAATCGCGGCTTAAGGATTAAATATAGCGAGGTTGAGTTTAAACATTAAACGCAGGAGGCAGCAGGGTTTTAAGTTCGTTTTCGTCCAGAATTTGTAGATCTATTTCAACTCCTTTTTCTAAACACACGTGCAAGTATTACATAAATGCAAAAACACAGAAAGAAAGATTTTATTAAATTACCATAAAATGTAGTTCCAGCAGGTCCACAACTACAATTTGAAGTAAAGCTAACAAAATTATTATTTGTGTATAATAACACTAATGTAAAAAATACTATAGATTTTTTTAACTTAAATAAAAAAACTGTTTCTCGTTTTATGATTTTTGACCCAAACTGTTTAATATGTATAATAAACGACAAAAAGCGAAAAATACTCAGTGTTTAGCCCTTTCTAAGTTACCAAAACGTACACTGAGAAAAAGATATATTTAAAAAAAATAATTTATTTGAGTTTGATTGCTCTAGACAAAAGCAGCCTTGCTTAATTTTAAATAATGTTGTATGCACAATTATTCTCATTCTATTGGAACTCAATAATTCACTGAGAAAAATGGGTTAAGTAAAGTGTACTTGATAAAAAATCATTTACAATAGATAAAGTTTTACTTGCAACTATTCTCCTCAATTAATACCTGCAACTAAACGCAGTTTCCTGAATGCAAGTTCTTACTGTAAATAGTGCTCTTATTATCGGCTACTATACAGCCTACCTGACAAATTTTTGAGCAATAATCGTAATCAAACTGTTGATATGTGGCAAGTAATGTATTACTTGCGACTACTACTGTATGTAACTACAGCATATACTTAGTACGAGAACAACTCATGTATTTTCATAAATAAGTAGCAACTTGCCACAACTATGATTATTTCAGTTTTGCGTGTTTTCGGGGAACCTTGGTAGTTCTACCGTGTTTTGCGTATATGGAACTTAAAACAAAGCTATAATTTGACTTAATATGCAAAAGGTTTTGTAGCAATTCTGTTGATGTTACTATCTTTTTACAGTTTTCTAGAGCAATGCAGTCAGCAGTGATTTCAAGAATTACATTTTTCTATTCCTTCAAAATTATCGGCGAAAAAAAGGAAATTGATTCCTAATGTCTTCGGCTACACGATTGAACCCATGAGCTAAACAAGTGGTATGAATAATGTTACTATAAAAAAATTTAAAATTTTGCGCGCTTTTATCATGTATAGTGCAGCGCGCGACAACATAGCAAATTTTTTCAAAGGTATACGTCCAGGTAAAAAGAATTTGATAAATCTTCTTTGAACGAATTGGGCAATTGTCAACATATTTGCTTTTGAAGTTCTTTACAATAATTAAATATGATTTACCTACATATCTTTATGAAGATTTCCTATTAACAAATGAGCAATATAACAGCCACACTTATCCGTACTTTCATCTACCATGATATAAATAAAATTATTCCCTACCAATTGTTGAATTTCTGCTATTGTATGCTGGTAACAAGACGAGATAATTTTCTCGTAAGGTACTTTCGTCAGGTATATTATGTTTGCAATATTGTTGCAGAAATGATTTCAAATTAACATTGTTTAATCTTGCTAGTGGTATGTTAGACGAAATTAATGCGTTACACAGATCCGTATTATATTCTTCCTGTTCTGAATTTGGTGAAGTTGATGCTACACATTGACATATAGATTGCTGCACACATGCGGATCTCTTTAGTTTTTCACATTTTCCAATATGTGATGGAGTTTTAGCGTGTTGTTTTAGGTATTTTTTCTCAGAAAACACCTACAACAATAATTGTCATTTTATATCAAAAGTTAAAGAATTGTAAAGCTTTTAGTAAAATTAAACTTACCAGTTTACTGCAGGCTCGACAAAATATTTTGTCGCCATCCTTTACCAGTTCAGGATATGGCTTAATCCATAAAGAAATTTTGTTAGCTATACTCATTGTATGTACACACAGTATTTAAAAGCGTAACACATTTACATACTGTTTCGCTCAAAGATATTCAATGAATGAATAGTCTATTTGGGAATTAATAATAATAAAACGTATTTACCACATCCCTTCTGCTAGGCGAAATTAAACACGTGCAGTTGTAAAAATATGCATAGAAATGACTAAATATGCAATATATCCTAATTAACCTCAATTAGTATAATACGTCTACATACAATACTGCGTAGGCTTTCACGGCCGGTGTAACTATAACTAACAGCTTCTTGCGGGTTTCGCCGTGTGTCAAAACTTTCGCTCGACGTTTCGCTGTTCATACTGACAGCTTCTTCAGGATAACTGAACAGTTCATACGTCTACATATAGACTATAGTTAAAGATATGCAAAAAATAAAATATATGCACTTTGCATATAATCCAGTCTCTAATTATATAAAACATCATTTAGTTTTATAGTACTTGTCCAGCGATAAATAACTAGTTATAAATGTTCAGTTGTACTTCCATCAATATCGGTTTAAGAGTTTTAAAAGCAACTGAAATTCGTTTTTTTATTCCTAATAAAAATAATTCATGAAATAGGTAGCAGTTATTTTTTTCACTGCTAACAAATTAAGATGCACAGTCTGGTCAAATAAGATTTATACAATGGACAGATAAAACGTATTACAATAATTCGCTCCGATATAAATTAACCCCACAGCACTCAAGAAATACATAAATTACTTTGCGATGTTCCTAACATCTCCTTCGCTGTTCTCATAATTAAATGCGATTCAAGCAAGTTTCTAATCTTGAAACTACACGGGTTTCATGTCGTATTTTGCCCCACTGGGACTGTTGGTCTTGGGGTATTATTAGTGTCGAACCCTATTGTCAAACCTTTATCAGCTTATTACTATTCTATGTAGCAAATTTCAGCGTGTTCCATTAATGCTAGTTTATCGCTGGTAGTTTTAATTTATTTACGATTTAAAGGAATTATTTCTTTACTTTTCTGTTGAGGAAATAATTATTATAGCGACTATACGAATAGTACTTACACCTTGTGCTTTCGTAAGTACAAATAATAAACAGGGATGCGCTTGTGTTATGTATGAGAAATATATTGCGTTAAGAGTAAAGTGCTTATCGCGCCAATTCGACCCTTGTAGTCGATTGCCCTATTCTAAAAGCCAACGTGTAGGTGTTGAATTCTTTTGCTTATATATAGCTTATTTAGCTATAATTTGCCTGCGAGATAAACGTTTTTGTATGAAATTCTTATATACGTGAACTATAAGTTAGTAAATAATTTTATTTGATAAAATTAGTTTTAGGCTTACTTGTTGTGTGCTTATGCTTCCTTCATCGTTGTCAAAGGGGGGTCGGACTGAACACAGTTTTCGACCCATCATAGAATACGCCCACAGCATCAGACACCCTGCAAAGAAGATTAATCCTACGTAAATATTTTTAATGCAATCTAGTTTTAAAATGACATTTTATAAACAAATGAAGGTCTGCTATTTGAGTTTAATTATATTCGCTTGAAGAATGATTTGCAATCTAATTGTCTTCATTACTGATATAAAAATTTAAATTTTGTTAAAAGTATGTTTATATATAGTTATATCCATTGTTGTCTAGAAAAAATAAGGTTCACGGTACTGGAGAGTGGATTTAAACAGTACAAAATACAACAAATAAATGACGCAATATGTTAACTTTTGGAATAGATACCGGCGGGATGTCCGGAGTCTTAATAATAGTTATTACTATTGCTGTCCAACTGGACAGATTTCGTAACCGGTTAACCGTATGTACATAACCGGATAACCGATATAACCGGTTATAATCGGCGTGACCCGGTTAACCGCCACGCCGTGACCAATTGTGACCAATTAACCGTCTTGACCGATTATCCACTTTGGTCGGATAATCGCCGTAATGGATTAAAAGGCAGTACTATCTTTATAAAAGTATTTTACCAATTTTTATAATGTTTTTGGGTACATACGTTAGCTACAATTTTCCAAAATAATTTTGTTATGTATAAGACGTCAACTTATTGTTTTATTTTTAAAGTCTGCTATAACTTGCTTCATCCTTGAACATATTTTAAGAGCTTTTCGTCTCAGTTTATGCAAGGCCTTAAAAGTACACTTGCATTTACGTATAAAAAGCCACTTTCCTTAGTGTTATTTTTTTTTTATTGAGCATATATTTGATTTTCTTACCGATTTTTCTTTTTGTTTAATACGAATTGTTTACTACTGCATAAAACATAACGTTAGCGAAACGTTGTTCTTAACGGTAACGAACGTTTCGTAACGTTTATAAACAACGTCGAAGCGACATATCTATGTCCCGACAAAATACGTTGACAAAGTTACTTATTAAGCGTATTTCACGTCATATGCTAATGTTATTTTAACGTTAATTTATATAGAAAATATCGTTAAATAGAAACGTTTAGCACAAGGTGTATTTTAACGTTTAATAAACCATCTCTGTAAAACGTAAAAATCGGTTTACAGGTAAACGTAACCTCAACGTTAACCCTTCGCTAGTGTGGTGGAGTATGCCATACCCAGTATGTTTGCCTACATACTGAGGTATGGCAACTACACCACACTAACGAAGGGTTAATAAATTTCTATATCAAACCTTTATAACCACGTAGTAGTAACGTCACATCTGCGTAATTTAGTGAGGTGCCGAATGTATGAAAATCAACAGCTTTATAAATTATTAGGTGAAATATCAGGTTCGTTGCATTCATGCGCTCTAAGACGCTGCGTTATAGAAACTGTAACAACACTTACCAAGTTCCAGATGTACATATATGTTACTTTATATTTACAGTGCCGTTTTATGTGGTGATAATGAAAAATTGGTTATAGATTAAAAGTCATAATGTCCAATACTAAATTAAATTTTATTTTAATAAATCATTCAATGATTCACATCATAGTATTGAACTCAGGATAAGCTCTTCAATGAAACATAATGCTTTCTTCAGAAAAACTAAAATGTAATTACCTAAAATATAATACAATGCAGTAATAACAATAATAATAATAAAAATATAGAATTCTTTACCAAAACTAAGAAGTAACGAGGACATTTCATTTTATAGATATATACATTTTCCCTTTTTCTGCACATCCAGGTCTTTCTACCCAAACAGTCCATTGGGCGTATATTTCAACCAGTCCTTCACTGCACTTTCTGCTGTATGTATGTATGTTTTAATTGTAACTTTAAATGGAAGACTCAAACAATAGGTATATAAGTAACACCAAGACTACAGGCTGTAAATTTTAGGGAATATATATATAAGTTAATGTTTACTTTGATTGGTTTCTAGATTTTTGTATTACAAACGAATGAACGTATTTAATACTCACTGTATATTGTTACTATAGTTTCCGTATTATCTCTGGTTCCCGTTTTGTGAAAACTAAGTGTTCCTTCCCTTCCAGTTATGCTTCACTGCAACGACGTCATGTAACAGTAATTAGAATAATTTCTTTTACACAAGAATCCAGATTTAGAACATCAGCATTCGCTAACCTATATATTTGAAAATAAAGTAAGAAGGTGGTGTATACTAAGAAACCAGGCTCCTCAAGAACAAATTTTAGAATAGGTATAGTTAAATTTTCTGACAATAGTGTTCTTATTTTAAGATGGCTACTATGCTGTTTTGCCAGTTGTGTATATACATATACATAATTATACGTGCAATGTGCATCGTATATGCAAATATAACCTGGATAGACTTAATTGATGGGGTACCTAGCTACTCACCGTTTAGTTAAATACACTGATTGTTGCGTATCTCACATATTAATATAAACTTTGTTATAAAGATAAAGAAAGTTCTAACACTCGACTAGCGTGGTAAACATGTGACTGCAAGCATACTGCAAGTGCACCGTGCACGTTGCAGATGCGCAACAGGGGTGGAAGAGTTTATTTGAAATGGGGGAGGGATGATACATTCATCAGTAGTGCAGTTTTAATACAATAATTGTGTTACCTATTGTTAAATACATTTTGTATTCATTCATGCAAAAGCACATCTTATCTTAAAACAAACAAATTTAACACCATTTTATTTTAACTATACTTATACT
Organism: Protaetia brevitarsis; assembly: GCA_004143645.1. Classification (NCBI taxonomy): domain Eukaryota; kingdom Metazoa; phylum Arthropoda; class Insecta; order Coleoptera; family Scarabaeidae; genus Protaetia; species Protaetia brevitarsis. The sequence continues at coordinate 4,053,344 of RXPK01000287.1, read as the reverse complement.
TATGCGCTGGATTGCAGTTAATAGTTTTTCATATTTCAACGTTGCTTTTTAACGTAGAGTAAATGGTGAAACTACGTTTTATTTTAGTTGTACTTGAAATATGCGTTACGTTTCAGTTAATAATTTTTTCATTTTTCAACGGTTGTCTTTCAAAACGTCTTTCAACGAGTAAACGGTGAAACTACAACGTCATATTTTAGTTATATCTAAACTATGCGTTACATTTCACCACTAATTTTCATTTTTCAACGTTGTCTTTCACGTAGAGTAAACGGTGTAACTAAAACGTTTTATTTTAGTTATTTAAACTATGCATTACATTTCAGTTAATAATTTCTCAATATTGTAACGTTGCTTTATAACCTAAAATAAACGATGCAATTACAACGTTTATTTTAGTTAAATTTAAACTATCCGTTAATTTCCTAGTTAATATAAACGTTTCTTCAAACGTAATAGTTAAAAATTGGTTATATAAATAAACGTGTTACTTATAACATTAACGTTGTTTCAACCAATACAACGTTAAATTCACGTAAATGTAACTAACTTGTTCTCACTGGGTACTAGCTCTAAGACAATGTATCACAAACACATTTCCCTTCCAATATTTAAATTCCTTGTAATAAGTAATTTGAAGGACAACTTGTGGATTGACACAAAACTCATACGTAATAAATGTACTCGACACCTCGTAAGTAATTAAAAATGTATTCTGTTAATAATCGGCGAGTATCTTACCCAAAAATGCGAGGAGGGTAAATACTACTCGTAAGTAATCATTCATGTAGGATACAATAATTGTCTGCGATACTATTTGTTGATTATCACTTAGTAGCATGATTTTCCTATAACGTAATTTATATTCCTGTGCTATCCTATTTATTTCCATGGTCTAAAAAATCTATTGAAATTTATTTACGCCTAATGTACTTGGCACTTTCAGATCTTGTCAGTTAAACAGTTATTGACGGAATTCCATATAATATTTAGAGTAGACATATTCCATAAATTTCAAAAATGTTCCTCAACACAGTTATAAAATTGGCAAAAAAATAACTGGAAAAATAAGGTATATTACGCTGTTTCCCCATTTAAGTAAAAAATTGAACAGGTATTTTGAATTTTGATACAGTTTAAGGACTTTCCTAATACTTTTTCTTGGTGTACACAACGCGAAAGTAAAATTACCAATTTCTTTTTTTAAATGGCCCGCGTATATTAATAGATAAGCCATATATTTCGACACGTCAAGTATAAGGCAGTAAATGTTGTTATCTACGTGTAAATAAAAGTAGGTAAAACAAAAAAGAAGTTTAGTACATGAGTTTTTCCAACTCTTCCTGACGATGCCAACTACTAATTGTACGGTTACCTACAACACCTGTACGCAATTATACGTACTGCTATGGACAAGCAACCCATGTTTGCTGAGTGTATTTTGAGTTGCATGTTTTGATTTGCTTAAAACAGCTGTTTCAGTTTACCGAGAATTTTTCACAAATTTTATGTTTAATTTGTATAAATTTAGTTAAAGAGTTAATTGTATGATTTATTTAATTAAGTGTTAAGTTTTTTTTTTTAATTAATTCCATTCATTTATTTGTCTAGCGTTTGCTAGTTTGATTTAATGTTTAGTCTATTAGATTTTGTTGTTGAGTTGTTTACGACTGCGTTGTAAGTTTTTAAGAGAGGGATTTTTGTAAGATTGTACGATTGTAGAATTTTGTCAAGGAGTTCCTTGATCGACTATTAACGTGAGTAGACGTATTTTTGTAAATCTTTCTTGCCATTTTGTAATTCATTTGATATTGAGATTTGATTTCTGTTAAAAATTTAGTCCGTCAAGGAATTCATTTTGTAATAGTTGTTAGTATATTGAAAGTGTGCACATTATAGATATAAGATCAATTATTATTTTTGTTCGGGAATATATTTTTTGTTATTATTGTCTCATTTTTATTTTAAAGAGTTAAATTTCGGTTATTCAATTTTTCTGATTCATTTTTAATTATCAATCACCTCGTTTGGGTGAGTAGAAGCATTGTTCTTGCTTTTAGTTATTTTTAGAAATTTTCTAGAAGTTGTCCACGCTTAAATTAGTTTATTTTGTTGAAACCACATGGATTGAATTTGTAACATTTTGAATAATCTTCCTGAACAAACTAATCTTTTGCTTTGCTTTGGAAATAGCATTGTCCTATTGTAATTTAGAATCAAGTGCAGTTTTAATTTAGGCCAGAACCTTCAGTTCACGGTTCTTTTCTTCACAAATTGTAGTTTAACCCTTTTTGGTTAATAAAATTGATTGTTAATTAGTTTCTTTGGGTTAAAAAAATTCTGTTCTTTTATTTTAAATTAAACCTTTTCAATTTTTCGGGTAATTAAGTAAGTTTGATTGCATTCACTCACAATTTACTTTTCGTGGTTAGATTCAAGCTTTAATTTGCGAGGGTAACTCTGAGTTTAATAGTTTTTGTGCGTTCATTTAAAATTTTCCGTTGAGCTTGCTAATTCTATTTTCTTTTTCATTTAAAATTTCATTTTTCAATTTTTAATTAATTCTTACAGTACACAGCAGTAGGTATAATACACATCGTCATATAAATACTCGTCGAAAACGTATACGTATTGCTGTAGACTGGCACCCCGGGTTTCGGAAATTCAAATGTGTATTTTTATTTATTCTAATCAGCCTTGTAAAAACAATGATAGAGTTTCCCAAGTTTTTTTAAGAATATTTATTTAATTGTTTTGTTTAATTTCTTTTTGGCCAGTTTGTATATATTAAAATCATTTATTTGTACATTTTGCGTACTCCTGTATTGGTTAGTATATTTGTTAAAGATCTTCTCTTAGAGTTGCGATCTGCGTTGAACGCACGAATTGTATTTCATATAATATGCGGGAGGCCTTGAAAAGGGAAGCAGTTCTTGAAGTTGCCGTAAGCTAGAGTTATTTATTCTTATTGCCGTTGAGGGTAAAATTCTATTTTATTTTAAATTGATGGCTCGGATTACTTTGATTGATTAGTTTCAAGGAACTCCATTTAATTATTGCTGTATTGTTTAATTGTGTACACATTTTGATGTTAGACTCAGTAATTATTGTAAAACGTTCTAGGGATTCGCGAAAGTGTGTTAAATTATCCGTTTCTTATTAATTGTTTTGTATTTTTGTTAATCACCTCAGGGAAGGTGAAGTGAAGCTTTGAGCTATTAAATTTTAAATTTCAATGCTAAATTGTATCTATTTCTCCACGATGTAAATTATAGTTTTAGATTACATGAACGCCGTGGATGATTTTTTTTTATGAAATTCCTTCTAGAACGAATCTTCCATTTTGTTTGTTAAAGGATTTTAATCGTCCTTTGTCATATTAAATTCTTGCAGTTTTTGTTTGTCTCCAGAATTTTAATTCACGGTTCATCTTCTGCATCACCATGATTGTATATAAATGATTGTTTTTGTTCGTGTTGTTTTAAAAATAAACTTAATGATTGTAAATATCAATTTAAATCGACTAGCTTCATCATTTTAAATCACTAGTTCTTCTTATTTTTGGTTTTGAACAGTTATATTTTTGGGGAATTTAAAAGAAAGTCAAATTTTACAATCGCCCACTTTAATTTTTAGAAGCCTACCCTGAGAATTAAGTATCTCTGGAAACCCTTTTGAATTCATTTTTGCTGAGCTAGCTAAATTAATTTTGTCATTTTTAATTTCTCTTTACTTTTATGCATGGACCATCAGTTCACAGCAGTATGTATGTTACGTACTTATAACTTGCATGTTGTCGTACTTACTCAGGCAAGTCTGTAGATGTCTAAATTGTATTTAATTCAAGTTTCAGTTGAATTCAGTTTTGTACAAACTTTGTGATTTGAAGCACTATCGGCAATTAATGATATCAGTTGCTAGTTATAAAACATGTCCACTATATTTTTGATTAAATCGAATTGACCGATCACCATCTCGACCGATTAATCGGCGTGAGCGATTTAACCGATCAACCGCGGTTATCCGGTTAAAATGCAGAGCACTAGTTATTACATTAAATAATTAAAATAATTAAATAATACATAATATAATAATTTACGTAAATTAGAAACCCTATTTTCATGGCGAATGGTCTTTAAAACTAATATTGAAATAAACTAAATAACACTTTGTCTATTTTATGTTTTAACCTGAGTCATCGATTTTTGTCCGTATGAATCAAATCGATACTACTGCCTTACAGTAAAAACCTCGTATAAACAGGATGCCTTATGCGCGGGTTTTCAGTATAGTTTAAATTCGACTTTACATTCCCTTTAATTAAAATAAGTTACCTACTGAAAATTTTACACAAGATTCTGTGTTTAAAAAAGAACAAGATATAGAAAGAAAGCGAAAAAGGGCGAGAAATAACTAATAATAAACCAAATATACTCACTAACAATGCTATAGGTTAGATTTGATAACTGACAGATGATATAATGGAAATCGGAAAGGGTGCACTATTTAAGTACCTATTGTACTTAACTAAAGCAGTGATAGGGCTATCTCTCTCTGTCACATTCATGAAATATGCATAAAATCAGTCGTTTTATCTTTTTCTGTGAGACAAGCGGAAACTTTACTTTTTATTTTAATAGCAATACTTAAGAAAGTAAAATCAGTAGACTATCTTTACTCGTATAACAAATCAATGACGTTGATTAAACATTAAATACACAGAGACCTATTATAATATACTAAGATTCTCATTGCTAATATTTGATTAATTAGGTTGAGGAATCATAAGGCTTGTTTCACCACCACCTTATAAGATCTAATGTTATGCCCTTTGTCCTAGAAAGCACTGTCTAACTTTGTCTTTTTAAGTAGACCTATTATCTTTGAAAGCGGCTTCATTACGTAGTCATTTGTTGTGGGGTTTTCTGAGCCCAATACTGGAAATCTTATCCCCGTCAGGCCATCGTAGTTGCACAGAACATGCTATCGATTTGGAAATGCTCAAGGAAGAACCAGCTCCAGCGAATGATCTTCCTGTCCGTGTAACTGGGAGCTATAATCAATGTTAATTCCCCATGAGTCCGGCGATCATTTGGAGCGGTTACATAGCTCCTACTAGCTTACTAATCCAACTAAACAGATCATTTTAAGTCTTGCCTGGATGTCGCGGAAAATACCTTTTTCCTAACTCAGTCCATCTTTCTACTTCTTCTTCTACGCAGCAACCTCAGTCTAGGATTCTTCGCGCATCCTTGCTGAAGCTAGTCAAAAAGGCTGCTTCTGAACTTGTTTCCATAAATTTAGGTTTCAATGAATAATAAGGTAAATTTCTTCATAAATCATCAAATTCCTTTGTTGATGTTCCACGCACGAGAATTGTATGTATATACATTCAGAATCATTATAATTATTTGGTGTACAATTTCAAAGTGGTTTCATAATACCCTTTAAATTTCAGAGTATTAATGGGAAAATTAGGGGCAGGTACCTACTCGCAGCACAATTGAAAATTGGATGTATACAATACAATTATCCTCTCCATTCGTAAACTATTTATTCCATTACATTTTAAATAACATTCGGTTCGGCTTGAAACGAAAGCTATCTTTCGGTTTAAAATCGTCAAAAATCAGCGAAATAATTGTATAAAATTAACATCTGAAGTGAAATACAAACACATTGGTCCAATAGTATTTATAGTTTGTGAGAAAGTGGACATGTTTTTTAATTATTTACCTTCCTAATTATTCACCCACACAGAGTCAAAAACAGATTAAATGAATTATACAATTTTAAAATGTCATTTTATAAACAAAAAATGTTTGCTATTTGAGCTTAATTACATTGGATTGAAAAATGATTTGCAATTTGCTGATTATGTTTATAGTTACATCCGTTGTTGTCGTGAAAAAAGAAAGGTTGTCAGACAGACATTCCTTGAACTGGACAGTGGGTTTAAACACTACAAAATAACATACATGACGCAGTATATTTACTTCTGGAGTAGGTACCGACGGGATGTTACGAGCCTTAATAATAGTTATTACATTAAATAAGTTCATACACGTAAATTAAAAACTCTATTTTCATAACAAATAATCCTTAAAATTAATATTGAAGTAAACTAAATTACCATTAAGATTTTTATGCTAAATATTACATTAGGTTAGAGTTGAAGTAATCATAGGGGCTTATTTCAACGCGACTTTATCGGATCTAATCCCCTTTGTCCTAGAAGGTACTGTCTAGTTTTGTCTTTTTAATTGGACCTAATCATCTTTGAGAGCGGTTCCATTATGTAGCTATTTGCTGGGGTTTTCTGAGCCCAGTACTGCAAATCTTGCCTTCGCCCAGGCCATCATAGTAGCGTAGTATATTCTATAACTTGCGATTTGGAAATACCGAAGGAAGAACCAGTTCTAGCGAATAATCTTGACGAATCTCCTCTGATCAGATCGTCCGCAGTCTTATTTCCCTTCGCGCCCGTGTGTCTGGGAACCACAGACCTTCAAGTGCAAGGATCACTTAAGCAGTTTCAATTGAACTGATCGTTTTAGGTGTTACTTATCTGTCAGAGCAAATAGCTTGTACCTAACTCTGTTCATCTACTTCTCTGACACAGTGATGAATTGCAACAACCTCAGTCTGGGATACCTTCGCGTCTTTGCTGAGGTTTTGTATGTTTGTATTTAGAAATCAAGTTATATTCATGTCATTATCATCATCGATTAAAATATTAAAGCTTTTGCATCTTTGGCAAAGGTTTGTGTCTTTTTAATAGCCTGGAACGTTTGAATGGGTTCGAATTTGGTCACTTTTCTCAAAAATTTCCGTTTGAAGTTAAACCAAAATTTTCGATAATGGTTGTTTCACGCACGAGAATTTTATTTATCTATTGTTATTATTATTACACTCAGAGACATTATAATATCAACCGTATAATTTGGTATACAATTTCAAAGTGGTTTTACAATATTCCTTAATTTCAGAGTATTAATGGGAAAACCTGGGCCAAGTACTCGCAGCACAACTGAAAATTGGATGTATAAGTATAATTATCTTTTCCATTCATAAACTATTTATTTCATTATATTAAAAAAAACATGTTTCAGCTTGAAATGCAAGCTATTCTCAGGTTTAAAAACGTCATATCGAAATAATTGGGTAAAATTTAGATCTGAAGCGAAACACCAACAAAACACATTCATGATCGTGTTTGTCAAACATTTTGAGAACCAAGACCACTTATGCATCCAATCGCATTTATGAATTTTAACATATAACTGAAAATCTTTGGTTAGATTTTCATCGAGACCAGTTATACGAACTGCAGTTTGGACGTCCGATTTTCATCATTTGTTGTGTCATGAGCTTGCTTTACAATGTCTACTAAAAGACCGTATTGGCTTTTGAAAACTTTTTGTACAGCTCTCTTTCTAGTCTCTTTTACAAATAAACGAAATTCAATTGTTAATTTGATCAACTTTCGGAAGGGATATCGAAACATGGGACAGAGTTTATTATAAGGGCAATCATGTTGGCTGTGTCACACATCAAAATATATTTTCAGGAAGTGTGAGGTTTTTGAGTTATTATTAATTTTCACTATTTTTTCCAATGTAAAAAGTATCATAGCTCTCTAAATAAAACTATTTATGTTTACTTTCTCAGAGATCCTAGCCACGATTTAGAAGTAGTCGTATGATGTCGGAAGAAGTAAAATTACTTGGTGTCATAATATATCAAAAACATGGGCGCTCTGGGTGCTATGAAATTAATCAACTATAGAATACCTTGACAAGACAAAATTTGATTGACGTATAGGTATTACCTTGGTAGGTGATCAAACCTGGGCCATGCCCCGGGATGATATGTTAAAAAAATTCAGCTTTGTGAAGAAATTCATCATAAAGCTCAGTAACAATAGCGAGTGGGATTATAACTCCATCTTGAAATACACGCGATTGAAAGATTCAGTTCAATATGGATAGAAATTATCGAAAGCAGGAGATTATCATCCTGTCTGATAGTCAAACAGCCATCAAGGCGCAATCATGGTATATATAAGATACCGCACACTGTTGAAAATATTACGGTGTTGGCGTTAATTTTGCGCTAGTCAAATATTTTAGTGTTGATTTTTCCAAACTTTGCCAGACGAGTTGACTACGCGTATTTAATAGAACAGAATTAACTAGAAATTTCGTGTGAATTCTTTGTTCAGATATGAGGATTGACTATTTTTCTAGACATCCAGAAGCGTCAACCAATCAGAATTTTTCCCTCGGATAGAAATATAGAAACCCCACCTATTCTAATACAGTATTGCATTATACGCACCACCTGCATTGCACGTGTATCTGTTTTCGTGTTTGATTCTCCGTATTAACATATCCAAACAAACCACCAAATGTGACTGACTTGCAAAGTGTAACCTCGTGTTATTGAACGTTAATTCCAGTGGGCATAAAAAACTTCAACATCTTAAAGATGTATTAGGAACATCTATTTACGCAATTAGTTTAGACTTGAATCAAATAGCATAAACATTCACTTCATTTTATAATGGTTCTCAAAAAATCATTTTAAAATTGGTACGTTTAGTTGAAACCAAAACTTGTGAATGAGTGGTTTTGCATATTTATAATTGAGAAAACGTCTTAAAGAGAGAATATTATAGCACTCAGAAATAGGAGTTGCATATTAAAAAGACGTTGTGTTTAGAAAACGGTGTTAAATCACCCAATAGATTGCATTCATTTAGTTAAACAGCTAGTCAATTTGTCTAGTCTGGATCAAATAAAATGTGACTAGAAGTATTTTATAATTCCACGTGTCAGTTGGACAAAATAACCCCTTAGCAATAAACAATACTTGACTATCTTTGCTCGTCAAATTTAAACTTCTATAGTTCTCGACAAAATAACACGAAAAGAGTGTGGACCTCTCCTGACTATTAAATTAGTCAAAAAAGTGTTAAAATTTTCAACAGTGCACAATAACGTTCAGGAATTAATTCAAAATTTTGAAGAATGCTTAAACACTGTTTTTAACATTAATGTTTATAATGCAGTTAGAAGGGTAAACAGAAGATGTCACTTTGTACAATAATGTAATGTAGTTTGAACATTTGATGTAACAAATTTTCTAATTATTTTATATTTATACTTCAAATAAAAAGAAATTGTCTAATAAACAGTGATCATATGTTTGCTTATTTCACGCTTCTGTTTGTTATGTGCTACTAAATCAGTAATGTAAATAATTTTTACTTTCAAATTATATTAGATAAATGGTAGAAATCGACCGCATCCACATATTTTAAAAAACACTCGCTCTGACATGCCACTGCCTACTAGGAATTGCATTTAAAAAAATCCAACTTTATGCTGCAAGCGAAAAATGAATGTATAAAGTTAACTGTCGATTCTATACTCGTAAAAGTGCCTCAATAATGTTAAAACAGTTTCTTCGTATCATTAACGTCAAGCGAGTTATTAGGCGTTCTGGAAAAGTCGAAAAAATCAATTTTTGACTATAACTCAAAAACAAAAGAATGTAACTAATTTTAGTTTTCGCCATTGAGCATATTTCGGAAAAAGAGATCGAGACTTGGACACTTGTTTTTTCCTATCTCTTACGGTTACCGCAATGCCTTATTCTGACAAACAATTTGGACCATCTGTACATATATACTTAATAAGATAAGCTGTATTAAATATAACATATCTTAATCTAACTTGCTTGGTTGACTGGGTAAAGAGTAATATTTCTTTATTTTAGTAATGTCTAAACAGATATTCTTAAGCTTGCTCTGTTTATTTATATGCAATTGTTATATATTTTATTATATTCTTACATTACTTTATGTATCTTACAATGCCAATATCTGTTTGCAGATCTGTAGCCAATAAGTAAATAAATAAATAAACTACTGAACATGTCATTTCTGCAATTGAAGTTTCAAAGAACATGACAGCAAATAGTCTACGTAGAAATATAGGTTTATTTGTCTCAATTCGACTTACCAGGGATTGCGAACATCACAGTGAAACAAACGATCCCAAACACCTTCCGCGGATACACTTGATCCATTTGATCCCATTTTTCTATACAGAACGCCATTTCGGGCACTAAGTCGAAGAAATCCAATTGCCGCACGAATAATATAGGCGAGAACAAGACGATAGAAGCTATCCACAGGAATATTATTATCAAGATCGCAGTCTTTCTGTTGAAGCACAGACACCTGGATAGACCAAAGGGTTGGGTAATCGCCATGTAGCGGTCGAGGGCCATTGCGGTAATTGTAAATACGCTAGCGGCCACGGAAATACCTGAAACAATAACATAATAGAGTACCTAAGTAAATCCTCTAATTTCAAACAATAATAATAAATAATAGTGCCCGAGTTTACAAATTCAGAAATGTTATTTAGCTATACGTAAAGATTCACTAAAGAGAGACGTCTAATACCTTTCTTAGGGGTTTGTAATCTCAGACGGGAAAACATGCCAACATTATGTCCGCTTAAGTTATGTTTTTTGAGGTGCAATAGAACCCTGTAATTGTAGAACTTCGTTAACGCTGGAATATCTAATGAGTACCAATAATATTCACCCTATTCGTTCATATAATACCTTTATTTTTAATTTTTATTAAGGTATATGTTTATTATTACAGCAATACATACTGGAATGTATATATATATATATATAGATGGCTTTACATTCCCTAGGGAATCTTAGCCGCTCCTAAGAGCTCTTCCGACATAGATTCAGGTGATGGTGGTCCGTCATTCCACCGCCCCTTCTGCTTGCAGTTTCATAGGTTCTTGTTTCTTCTTGCTTTTTCGCAAATTTCTCTCCACTGTCTCCTATTCTTCATTTCTGTTTTCCATCCCGTAATTCCCCATTCTTCTAATGTCTTGTATAACTTGGTCCTCCCACCGTGTTTTTGGTCTGCCCCTAGGTCTATTAGCGCATGGTTTCCAATTAGTAACTTTCCTTAATAACGACTCTTCTTGTTCCCTATTTATATGGCCATACCATCTCATTCTTTGCGACTTTATTATTCTGACAACATCTTCTCCTCCCAGTACTTCATTTATCTCCCAGTTCATTAATAGTCTATATTCTTCGTTAAATTTCTTCGGTCCATATATCTTGCGTATTAACTTTCTCTCAAAAGTTCTTAGTTGGATTTCTTCTTTATTTGTTAAGCACATGGTTTCCGCAGCGTATAACACCACCGGTCTTATTACACTTTTATATATTTTCAGTTTTGTTTTCCTTCTAATATTTTTACTTGCCATTAGTTGTTTATGTTTATAGTACGCTTTATATCCTAATTGAATTCTATTACCAATTTCCCAACCCCTTTCGTTTCTATTATGTATAATTGTTCCTAGATATTTAAAAGATTTAACTTTTTCAAACTTATATTGTCCCACCTGTAAGTCCTTATCCTTTAGTCCCTCCTTCCTTGCTACTTCCATATATTTTGTCTTTTCTTGGTTAATCTCCAAACCTCTTTTTCCTGCTTCATTACTTAAGTCTAATAGTGCTATTTCCAATGTCCTTCTGTCCCTTGCCACAATTGCCAAGTCATCTGCAAAGGCTACTACTTGTACAGCTCTATTTATTATTATCCCCCCTAGATCACATGCTCGTATAGTTCCCTCAATAGCCATATTAAACAAAGCTGTGGATAAACCATCACCCTGCCTCACTCCTCGATAGATATTTATTGCTCTGGATATTCCTTCATAGGTTTGGACTGTCGCCATAGAGCCTTCCATTGTTGCTTTGATCAGCCTTAGAATTTTTCCTGGTATTCCCAATTTCTTTGCATCTTTTAGAATAACACTTCTTTTTAAGCTATCGAAGGCTTTTTTAAAATCTACAAAAATTATATGTAACACAATATCCTCTTCATAGCTCTTCTCTATAATTTGGTTAAGTACATATATTGCGTTCACGGTTGACTTCCCCTTCCTAAATCCGTTCTGGTACTCGCCAATTGCTCTTTCGGTATATACATTTAGCCGTTTTAATAACAGTGTTGTAAATAGTTTATATGTTGTGTTTAGTAATGTTATTTGCCTATAGTTCTCGCACTTTGTAAGATCTCCTTTCTTTGGAATTGGTACTATTATTCCTTGCTTCCAATCTTCCGGGATAAGTTCTGCCTTCCATATTTGTATTAGCAAATTATGTATTCTTTTTGTCAGCTCTGCTCCACCACTTTTTAACAGTTCATTGCTAATGTCGTCTGCTCCTGAAGCTTTGCCAAACTTTAAATTACCTATTAACTCCCTGCATTCTTCAACTGTAGGATCTTCTATTTCTACCTCCTCTGTTGTCTCGATAGTTGAGTAGTATTCTTCCCGTTCATCTCCTTCTTCTTGTGCATTCGATTTTATATAATCCTCCCATACTTCATTCTCTATGTTGATTATTGCTATTCTCCTTCGTTTTTGCTTTTTTGTATATTGATACAGTTTAGTGTTGTTCCTGTTATCTCTTTCTATCTCCTCCATCATCCACACTTCTTTTTTCTTCCTTAATATCTTATTACCTTCTTTCCTTTTTTTCTTATACTCCTCGTAGTCATTCTGGTTATTAGACCTTAGCCATCTCATTCTTGCTTTCCTTTTACTCTCCATCATTATTTCACATTCTTTGTCAAACCATGATTTTTGCTTTGGTGCGCCTTCCTTTCCTATGGTTTTTTCCGCCACTCTTATTATAGCATTTTTTATACTTCTCCATTCGTCGTCGATGCTTTCCTTCTGTTCGTTTTCTTGTATCATTACTTTGATTTCTTCCTCGTATTCTATCTGCTTCTCGCTCTTTCAGTTTATACAGACACCATTTCCTCTTGATGTTTTTCCTTTTAACATTATCTGGTTTTCTAAGTGTCATCTTTGCAATCACTAAATGGTGATCAGTGTTTACGCTAGTACCTCTATATGATCTGACGTCCTGAATCCATCTTTCTCTCTCCTTTTTTATTAGTATGTGGTCAATTTGATTACCAACTGTTCTTCCAGGAAGGAGCCATGTTATTTTGTGTTGGGTTTTATGCTGGAACTTAGTGCTTGCTATAGTCATATTCCATTGAGCCGCCAAATTATGCTGCCAAATATAACTGGAATGTATGTAACTTTAAATTTCAAGTTGGGACGATAATGTTCGACGAAATGTAAAGTTGCTAGCAACACTAGCGTGTTCATGGTAATAACAATATCCAGTGATAAGATTTTACTAGAAAAGGGAACTTCCATTAATAAGTAATTGATTAACGAGTTCTTTCCGCTAAAATGTGTTCTATCATTCGAAATAGATATTATATAGACTGCTTCATATATATTTTCATACGTATTTATTCGGAAACTAATAATGCAGGTAAAAAGTTACTCGTTCACACATTTTATTTTATTTTTTTTATATATCTGTACCTCAGAGGCAAACTATTTTAAGTCCAAATATGGCGAAATCGAGTTATGTATGTTAAGTTAATATGCATACAATGATCTTTCATTACTGTCTTTTTTGTTTTTTTTTATCTTGTTTCATTAAAAAATTAGACACGTTTGAACTATGTTAAGTCACACCTTAACCTTAACATAACAAAAACTTTAAACGCGTCTACCGTAAAATGCCAATTTTGGACTTAACATATTTTGCCTTTGAGGTACAGATATTGAACTCCCGATTTTTTTTCGCAAATTTTCAGAAACTATTCAAGACAAAATATTTTTTTATGTAGAACAACATATTGTGGAAGTATTTACCACAATTGTAGTTTAGTCTATTAATCTTATTCATAGATTCTACTAACAAAAACGTAGCGAGTACAGTTCTATTGTAATATAGTTCAGTCCACTAATATAATTCTTAGATTCCACTAACAAAAACTATTTTATTGTAGTTTAATATTCTGGCAGATTATATGAGTATGGATAGTTAGTGTAACAAAAAACGATTATAAAATAAATGATATATTTGTAGTTATCATATTGTAGTAATCTAAGGACTATTAATAGTTAAACAAACCAATGCAATTGGTAAATTTTCCTAAGGGAAAACCAACTAGTACTGTTTGTAGTTTAATATTGGTAGTTAATACAACACACAATTGAAAAACGTCATAGTGTTTCTTATCTGAAATCATATTTTTCTTCAAAAATTGGATATTATTGATACATTTCCTTAAACTGTATTATAGCAAAGTGTTATATCTATATAGTAGAAAACACAGTGGTATAATTAGTCTAACTGCCTAAATATGTATATTGTATTACAGAAATTTTCGTAGAGGTGGCGCTGCTGCATATTTCACTACCTTTACAAAGCTTTTTTCGATGTAAATGGGGTTAGGCAGACACGGGTATATAATATTTATTCGCAATCATAATGCCGTGAATGATAACGAAAGCTCGTTCTCAACACTAATTAGATTAGAATAGGGTTGGGGTCGCCCACGAACCTGTTTCACCGCGACCTTTTCAGATCTATTGTGATCCTCTTTTTACTAGAAGACACTTTCTAATTTTACTCTCTTAATCATCTTCGACAGCGGTTCCTTTGTGTAGCGGTTACTTCCCGATTCTCCCATTGCTAGGAACCTTGTCATCGCCAGACCGTCGCATTGGCATAACATATGAACTGGTGTTTCTTCCTCCTCTTGGCAGAATTTGCAAGTAGCATTATTTACCAGGTTTGTGTTGTATATATTTATTTTGTATACAGTGGACAGTCAGCAGACCTATTACCATTTTGACAGTCTCCCTGTTTTCACCCAGAAGGTCTTTAGTAAATTCGGGCCCTTGTTTTTTTAAAAACCCATTTACCTATCTCTGTCCTGGTAATTTTTGCCACCACTTTCTCGACTCATTATATATCCATTCATTGATGGCCTTTCTAATTCGCAATTTGGTAATACCATAAGAAGCGCCAGTTCAAACGAATGACCTTGACGAACTTTACCTGGCCAGATCGTCTGCCTCCTCATTTCCTCTCACACCTCAAAGTGGTCCGAAATGCGAAAAACGGGATCGAAAATCGTGTATGTCTCAGGCTATTTAATTCGATTGTAAGGGCAATTTTTATATACAACGTACACTGCACCCTTAAAGCAAGAGCTGCATTAAGGATAGAGATGATTTACGATAAATCGCATTATGTAATTTTTACGTAACGTATTTTCTAGTTAGAGTCGCATTCTGTAGTGTTAAATTGTATAAAGTCATTACTTTATTCAAAAAGAGTTTGTTGTGATAATGCTTTTTTAGCAAGGAAACTATTTCATATACAAGAACTAAATATGATTTCCTCTTTTATGTACTGTGCAATTATATTGAAAAAAAAAATAGAAAAGCAAAAATTAATCAGCAACATTTGGCGAACATTCCTCCACATTAGACTCATCTTCATCGATGTAGTCCTGTTGCTCTTCTAGCCTTTTTCAAGATATTTTCTTAGCAACGTTCAGCAAGCGTGAAACACCAGACAATCGTCGATTTAGAGGACATCATACCAGAAAATCGACCAAAATTAAGAATAAAGAAGATTTATTTAAGAGGTTATTACTAAGTTTGGTATGATGTCCTCTAAATCGACGACTGTCTTTGTTCTTTATCTATTGAGCCTCTCCCCTCTGAACATCAATTTTACTCTATTTTGAAGACATCTCCTTCATTTAAATCCAATACTTGATTCGAAACTAGTAAGCCTTAAATCAAAACAATGTTTTGACATTGAAATGCCAAAATTTAAACGTTGTACTAAAAAGTTGTAAAATCGATTTTCGATCACATTTTTCTCATTTACGACCACTGTGCGTCCGAGTGGTTGTGAACTCAAGCCAATGTTAATTTCCTTTGTGTGTTCACCTCATTTAGGGCGCTTATACAGTCCAAAATCAGCTTAGAGTGTTTATGGAACTAATCGCTTTAAGCGTGGGCTATCCAGGATAGTGGAGCAACACTTTAACAGGAACGAAAATGAAGCATATCCAGTAGTATGACTGGCTATAAAAATAATACAAAAACGTTATTGCCACTTGTTGTAATTGAATCCTTGATATTTTGAACATACATTCATTTCTGCTAAAACAAAGTACTTATTTGATAATCCTGTTTACTCCTAACCTACTTTTTAATACAAACAAAAATATATCTAAACACCTATTGGCATTTTATGTTTCTTTATTAAATATATCCTAATAAATATCTACCTACTATGAGGAAAACTTAATAAGTCGCCATTCAATCAATCAAGCGTGCAGTAACTTCAGAAACGAAAATCCACGCAAGCGTAGCCATAGGCAACTGCCAATTAATCTATATTTCCCTGATAGTTTTCCACATGCACTGAAAACAGGAAATTATTCCCACTCAAGTGTATCCTCTAACCTTGTCAATTAGTGATAATTACCCATATCAGTGTATAGAGTAAGCATTTCCAATGGACAGTGCTAATTAGCGTGATGCAAAAGCGATAAAATGGAACAAATTGCTAATTTGTTAATTTAATTGTCTTACAGTTTGTAGATTATAGGAACTGGTAGGGACATTATTCAGGAAGTCTGTGCGTATTAAATTTCGAATTTCTGTGTCAAAAGTATTTCAGGTTAAATTTTACAGGCAATTACAAATAATTGTAATTGCTTGTAAAATTTAAGCTAGGAAAATCGCTTAATAAAGTGAATAAACCTTTAGGGGAAGTAGTTAGCTATTGTAAAATGTTAATTTGCTTATAGGGCACCATTTTAAATGTATTCCAACCCAGGTGTGTGTGCATACATCTGCTTTGGCTAATATAATTACTAAAACATTCCAAGCTTTGCTGGCGCTTACTTCGAAATTAGACCGCACAAACTTATGTAATTTTAGAGCTCTTCTGCCTCTTCTTTCGTTCTCAGCGCATATTATACATTCTCCACGTAGTAGCATATGATTTAGTAATTGAGCTATTAACTATATGCTGTAGTTAAATTATTAATTTTGCTCAACGTTATGCATTATTGATGCAATATATTGCTTGTGCTTGCGTATTAGGTTATGTTTACATATTGCAGTTAATGATAGTCTCTGTTAGACTGTGTGGTAGTATTATATACACTGAAGTAAAAATAAGTATCGCATTTTATATTCTCATAGCAGTTTTCATCCCATATAGTACAGCAAATACTTTAAACACTTATATATGCAGCACAAAAATTGTCGCTTCTCCTATTTCATTTCAGTAAGAGAACATATTTAGTAGAAATAGCGTGATAAAAACGTTTATTATATATTAAATGTTCATTTAAATGGAAAATTCAAAATTTGAAGTATAATATACATTTGAATTAACTGAAATGATTTGTTTAATTTGAATAAAATGTTAGTTATCACAAGATAGCAAATTATTTTGTGTTTTGAAATAAAAAGAATGTTATATTGGATTTTATTTGCAGATTACCTGCTTCAGATCTATGTTAATTTCGTTATAGTGTGTTCACATTTCGATGCTCACCACCCCGGTTATTAGAAGACATAAAGCAAGGTTAAATAGGAAATGGTTTGTAGAATGCAATAACTGCAAGAAATATCGTTTCTACCCTAACCTTTCTAAATTTTAAGATATTTTAAAAAAACCAGGATTTGTCCATTTAAATTAAATAATTTGATAAACTGTTGTGCGATTATACAACAGTTTATCAAATATCAATAAACTGCTGTATAATCGCTTCCAAAGTTTTCCATTTCGGGTTTTTAAGAAAAATTTAATGTGATGTGAGTGTATTATTGGAACCCGTCAACGAAGTAAGTACTTATGGAATGGGGACATAAAGGGTTTTTGCCGCTAAAAAAACAGCGAGAACATAGTTCAGTAGTTAGTCAACAGAAAAGTTGATGGCTGCGGTGTCTTGGTGTAGAAACGGTGTTGTTAACTGAATATATGGGGAACAAAAAAGACCTCAAAACTATGAATGAAATCATGATTTTTTACATATACAGTAACTTGAAAACCACAAAAAAAGGTTACTTTTATAATCTGGGGATGAATGGAGTATGGTTAGGGATCCCTAGTAAGGCAAAAACATATAGTTTAATACAGCTAAAAAAGTGAATTTTACATTGTCGAATGAAACATCTAGTATATTGGAAATATTTTCATCTTTGTAGTACATCTGACATACAGGGTATCATATAAACATGTCAACTTTGTCATTTCAAGTGAAATGATACGGTTTTTATCGATGTAATAATAACAAAAAAATAAAATAAAACAGCAACTCATTGTCAGGAATGAAAATTAAGATCACAGGCCCGGTGCGTTAAAGTATTCGGCTAGATCATAAAAAACATGATGAAGTAAGTAGGTATGCTTTCAAAGCACGTTTAAATGAAAAAAAAAACCTGCTATATTTTTGATCCCCTAAGGGAGAGAATTATAGATTTTGAGACCGATGCATGAGGGCGAGTCATGCCTATATCATATTTATAAAACGGTATGAAGAAATCATTCTGTTGTCTAGTAACAACTCTTTGCGTTTGACCGACCCCCTGAAAACTATCTTTTCTATTGAATACGGAAAGTAAAATGTTTAAGATAAATAAAATTGTCAAAGTTAAAATACCGGACTACTTAAACGCATAACGCTAACTCGCTCGACTTGAAAGACCGAGAGTAATGCGCAGAATCCTCTTTTGGACCGTAAAGACATTCGGTGCTAAGGTGGACAACCCATAGAAACCAGCCCCATAGCTAAGCTTTGTTTCGACCCGGACGTGTTACAGAGGCAACATTTGGTCTGCAGTCAGTACATTTGCCAGACTTCTAAATAAGAAACATAAAGAATTTAATTTATTAACAAGGTACTCGCAATGCATCTTCCAACTAAGATTGATGTTGATCAATTTGTAGACCCACCAAAGTAGTATTATCTAAGTTAGTTAAAGATTCATTATCTAAGTTCAGTTTGATCGTATTACATCAGACTAACAGTTTTTGATATATTTAAATAATAATACTGAATGAGTGTGAGATGTTACGAACTCATTATTTTTTTTAAAGATATTTTGCTAATTTTCCAATATAATATGTACAAATATGTTCTGATTAGAACACAAATTCGTAATATTATTTGGAGTAAGCACTAAATTTTGCGCTATGCGCTATAATGAATTAAACGTAGAAAAATACATACAAATGTCGCTATTGACAGACATCAATGTTTCGCCTTTTGAAGGCTTCGTCAGTGCCAATTTTGCAACATTTGTATGTACCGCACAAGGCGTATATATAGCTACTAGATGTAATTAATACTGAATGAGTGTGAGATGTTACGAACTCATTATTTTTTTTAAAGATATTTTGCTAATTTTCCATATAATATGTACAAAATTGTTCTGATTGAACCAAATTCGTAATATTATTTGGAGTAAGCGCTAAATTTTGAAGGCTCGTCAGTGCCAATTTACATACAAATGTCGCAAAATTGGCACTGACGAGCCTTCAAAAGGCGAAACATTGATGTCTGTCAATAGCGACATTTGTATGTATTTTTCTATGTTTAATTCATTTATTAGCGCATAGCGCAAATTTAGTGCTTACTCCAAATAATATTACAAATTTGTGTTCTATCAGAACATATTTGTCCATATTCATGATTGGAAAATTAGCAACAATATCTTTACAAAAAAAATAATGAGTTCGTAACATCTCGCCTCATTCAGTATTAATTACATCTCGTAGCTATATATACGCCTTGTGCGGTACATCACCAATGTCGCCAAAATTGGCACTGACGAGCCTTCAAAAGGCGAAACATTGATGTCTGTCAATAGCGACATTTGTATGTATTTTTCTATATTTAAATAATATATATATATAAACATCGGAATTGCACCAATCAGAGAAATGCTTAAGAATTTTAGTTTTCTTTCTCCTTAAAGAAAATGTCAGAGGTAGCAGGATCCAAAATAACATCATCAGCATACATCACCAGAAAGTTATCCTGAAATAACACGCCCACGTCGCTAATGAAAAGAAGAAAAAGAATTGGTGCTAAAACGAAACCTTGCGGAACTCCTACGTTGTTCGCCTTATTATTAGAATTAACAATCACAGGTGATCCGTTGCTATAATAAGTAATTTTCATTTGTGTTTCTAAAAAATTCGACATCTTTAAATTTTGGACCTGGACACTTTCTTCTGTGTATCATAAAAATAAAATTCAAATAACTTCGAATAGTATGCAACAAGCCGTGCTAGCTAGCTTAAAACTTAAAAATTTAGTTCATAGATGGCGCAGAAATACGAGTTTACCCCATCCAGAGAGATACTATTCTATTTCCATCTTCTTTGTCTGGGGTCTTCTTATATCCTACACTTTCTGAAAAGAATAGGATTGGAAGGCCAGCTGTAAAACAACAAGAACAAGGGATGCAATAGGTCTTTTAGGTCGCAGTGTAATATCACCCTTGCAATATATACATACAAGTATTCAAGAAATTTTCCTTGGAAAGCACAGTAATACCCCTATCACTAGTTTTTCCACATCGCCGTACAGATGGGTTTCAAACATGGCGACAAGGAATTCGCGGTGTCGCCATAGGTGGGTGAATTGTAACTAAAACTATTTGAATTGTTTACAAGCAAATCTAACCTACAAACCGTTCCTTCGTCATTTTGACATTGATGTGCGATTTTCCTGTCAATTGTCAGTCTGTTTGAGTATATAGGTTATTTTCGTACCCACTTTGCAATTATTAGTTGCAAATATAGCCGCCACACGCCATCGCGAATTACCTTAAATTGATAGACAAAACATCAAAGGCGCCGACACTTAGTGAAACTACTGGATAGGGTATATACTGTGGTATAAGTATGCTGTAGTTTTATTTAAAATAAGTGTAGCTGAGGGCGTTCTTTCATTACTTACTGTTTCCTTTCATAATTCTAATTTTCATATTTTCTCCGACACGTGAGCCACAAAACATTTAACTATTATTTATTTTATTATTCAGTCCATGTACATAAGTTATCGTATAACTCGACTAGATTGTATTCAAGAGAGATTACTTATTTTGAACTGAATTGTGCCTGTATGAAAAATGCTTACAGATTTTGCCAATTTTCGCTAAAAAGTGTATGGAGTCAATGTCAGTGCCAGTAAAAACAATCATCGTTGCGTGTTTCCTAAGCCAGTACAACTGAATGAATATTCAGTGAGCTGAAATACTTAATTAAAAGTTTAATCTACGTATTACAAATTTAGTAAAGTTACGGGTTTTCGTGACTAGCATTCAAAACGTGTCTTTATATTCAATAACTGAAAGTATGAATGTTTCATTGAAGTTAAGTCAACATAGCGTTTTCTGTTTCTTCATAGATATAGGTGCTTTCCTAAAAGTTCCAAATTTAGATACTTTTTACTGTCTTAAAGTAATTATGAAACTTACACTTATAAGGGAAAACAGTTTGAAAAGTTTATGAGCTCACCCTTTGATGATTATTTTGTTTAACAATACATCTGTATTCTAAAGGTATATATTTTCGTCTAGCACACCTATTTTAATATAATTGTGTTTATTGTAGATGTTAATTTAACTCAGTACTTTCTAACGTATTTATTAGAAACACAAAAACAAAATTTTTACAGTTTACATTAACTGTCAAAATAATAATATCTATTAAACAACTGAACGTCATGCCATAATTACTTTATATATAATATAATTTTATATAACGGTTCTGTTCGCATATTTTACACTCCTCCCCGAACAATCCTTTGTTTCTAAACTTGTTAGCTGTATACCTATATAGCATCACAAAAACTATTTAACACCTTCGAATTACATTTTATCGCTTAAAATAAAAGCTGTAAGACTGTTAATAACAACGGAAAGTTTCACAGACGAAGGGCTTTACCCTGTTTCAGAAATGTAGGTAACGCAAATAAATCTGTTATCTCATTAATATACAATATTAATACCTAGGGTAACTGAAAAATTTCAAAGTGTGTTGATCAAAATAAGTCGGGAGAATATTAAAAGCCACTGCATAGCCGCACGCTTTTGATGTTTTTTTGTCTCCCAATTTTATAAATTGAATGTTTTCGTATTTATTTAAAATGTGGGAATGTTTCCTTTAAGAAACCGCATTTGTGCATAAGGCGAACGCAACTTTACCGGTGAGTTTATTGGAAATCGTTCGGTCTTAGTTTTCAATCCCTCAAAGCTTGCAAGAGAATTCTGCTGTCTATAATTATCTCTAGAATTTTTAATTTTAAGACAATGGTTTGGGAGTGTAATGTTTAGGTAATTTTAAAAAAAGTCTGGTATGCACTTTAAAATACAATTTACTTCTTTAAGTTAAGTGTGTAAGAGAGTCAGTGTCTCCGTGCGCTATGTATATATACATACTAGGTGGCTACAAGAAATTCAAGAATGCTTGCTGACAAAAACTTATCCACATACATAAATACATATATTCATAATATACAATGACACTTAAAATAAATATGACAATATACACTACACTTCTCCCCCATTAACTTTGAAAACCATATCGATCAGGTATTTTTATTTTACGAGACGAAGATCTTACTACAGGTTTCTTATTCTCCAAAGTCGATGAATCACCAGAAGTTAAGTCTATAATATCTTCATCATTTTTAGAAATACACTCTGGTACTTCACTGTCATTATTTACATAATTGCTTACATCGTTGCTTGAATTTTGGACATCAAAATGAACAAAGTCTATTATTTGGTTTAAATGACGTCTCCATTAATCCATAAATGAATGAATTATGAATTACAGAAAAGGTAATGAAAAGTTGATGAATTAAAAACGATTCGCTTATGTGTGATTTGAGCTTTCACTAATTTACTTTAACCTTCATCAGATATACATCAGTTATTGAGTCAAGAAATCGTAGAACAATTACATGTTAAAACAAACACCAATGTGATAAGGATACTACTATTACTGTCATGAATCAAATGTGTATCAGAAATATGTATTCTTTTGATGTGAATAATGTTTTTTTTTAGTAAGAAATAGGGAAAATGCAGAAATTGTTTGGGAGCGATTTCTAGCAACGGATTTTTGCCAGAGATTAGCAAATTCAATGGAAACACAACTTGAAGAATGCATAAACAATAATAGATATTGTATGTTGAAATTCATGAATGTGAATTTTCATTCATTCACCAAAAGTTTTTTTCAAGTATATTTGAAACAACATGTTTCTGCCCACAAATGTCATCTTCAGGTCTTCAAACGTCATGGTACGAAATCTAAAAATTAAGAAGTCAAAAATGGATATTCAAAAAAAAAAAACACGGTAGAATAAAAAAGACCAACAATTTTATATCTTTATAAACTGTCTTACAGTCAATTTCAATTTTAATCTGTTGTTTTGTTTTTATTTGTCCATGGAATCCATTGAAGCCCGTTTATTGTTATTGTAACATTTTCTTTAACTGTTTACCTTTGTAAATAAAATAAAATGTTTTATTCTTCTATCTTGATAACTCAGAAAGTTTGTGTTATCAGTTGCAAGGTATTCCTACAATCATTTCTTTTTTTGTAATATATAGAATGACTGATAAAGACAGCTTTTAGAATATACTTACTAAACATGAAATGCGTATAAAACACTTCTTTTTTCCCGTAACATGTAAGTAATATAACATCGCAAAAAAATGTCTCATTAAGTGCATAAAACAGTTTTTAATGTTTTATAACTCGCCTTTATTTTGATAAAAATTGTTTGGCAACAGGGATTTACTATTGTTACAAATGCCCACGGACACTATAGTGTTCGCAATTATTTTCACTGAAAAGGTGAAAATCCCCATACCGAACATAGACCAACACGTAGTGAGATCACTGTTCTTGAAGATGGTTCACGGAAGGATCCAAATCCAACTGGGTCATAGGAGCCAGTATTTGTGGAGCCAACCCTCATCAAACGATATCCATAAGCCTGCGAAAGTATGCAAAGGTCTTCCAGGCAGAGATATTCACCCTTGCAGCCTGTACAGAAATGACTGCAAAGGGGGGCTACATGAGGAGGAAAATAAGTATAATGACTGACAGCGAGGCTGCTTTCAAGGCAGTCTCGAACCCTGTAACTAGGTCAAAACTAGTTAGAGACTGTAAACAATTCCTCAATACACTGGTACGAGACTACATGGTGTTTCTGATTTGGATGCTGGGACATAAGGATATAAAGGGCAATATAATAGCCGATGAACTAGCGAAGGAGGGTTCTAGAAGACACTTCATAGGTCCAGAGCCCGTATGTGGAATTACTAAGGGCTCAGCAAGATGGGAGATCTGGACCTGGTTAGATAAAGAAAGTACAAAGAAATGGAGGTCGATAGAAGGTCAACTCCATACTAAAGCGATAATAGAGGATGGGGATGCTAGAGTCTCTGATAACCTATTCAGACGCAGCAAAAAAGAAGCTAAAACCATTACTGGGCTGGTAATTGGACACTGTCCCCTGAAAAAACATCTATACAACACAGGTCGAGTAGGCGAATCGTGGTGCAGAAGAGGCGAACTACAGGGCAACGAGTTTACATGTAATCTGCACATGTGAGGAATTGAAAGTACTCAGGCAGAAATATTTCGGGAAGGATCTATTGGAGCCCTTGATGGTTCTCTAGCTTTATAGAGAACACCAAGCTGCTCGAGTGGAAGTAAGAGTTTTAATAGGGACAGTGGACACTCACACAGCTCACCCTAACTTAAAGAAGAAGGAGAAGGAGATTTACTAAAACTGGATTGTAAAATATCTACCGAGTTCCTATTTCGTTACAATCCATTGCAAATACTATGAAATCGGAAAACTAAAAAGTATATAGATATATCGGAAAGTAAGTATGCTTTTTGAAATTATTTCTGTGCACATAATTATATTAAATAATCATTGGCACTTGGAAAGAAATCTTTGCATGTGTCATAAACATTTTGTATTGTTTATAGTCAATTGACTTCTGCAAACCAATTTACGTTACCAAAGCTCCAAAACTAAGTAGAAAGTTAGTATTTGCATATTGAACGTATTGTGTTTCCATTTTAAACTTCAATACTGACAATAGAAATCCCTTTGCAGATGTAAATGTGTTTTATTTTATGATGCTCGTTGACACAGACGCGTTGACCTTGGATTCATTTTAATAGCGTCAATTAAAATTGATTCAAGATTAACGTGTCGGTGCAAGCGGCACTTAAAATGGGGCGGATATTAATAGTGTCAGGGATGTTTTAGATACGTAAAAAGTTTGTTTCCGAAACAGAAAAATCTTTCCTAGATATATAATATATAGACTAATGTCATTAATCTAATGAAAATACAAATAATGACATACAATTAAAGTGTTAAGCATTCGGCACATATTTCATATAATTATTTTCTACAATAAAATGCATCATCTTTATGCTATCTTACCGAAGCAATGCAGAATATTTCATATCCAACTTATTTAACATTTTATTTCCCTATATAGAACACATGGTTTATATTAACAGGAAATGAGACCTTATGAGTAGTAAAATGAATTTGTACATGTTTTGAATATTCACTTTTAATGTATCTTATTAGAACCTTACTGTACGGGAATAAACGCCTAATTTGCATTTTATGAATCGTGCATTTCGAATTTTGCAGATTATACATATTGCTGTGAACTGATTGTACAAGCATATAAGTTTAAAGAAATTAAAAATGACAAAATTAATTTAGCTAGCTCAGCAAATATGAATTTAAAAGGGCGCAAGAGATTCTACGATCTCAGAGTAACTTTCATGAAAAGTAATAGTGGGCGTTTGTAAAATTTGACTTTCTTTAAAATCCCCAAAGATTGAAATGGTTGATCCAAAAAATAAAAGAACTGTAATTTTAATATGATATTTACAATCATAAATTTATTGTTTAAAAAGAAAAAAGAAAAAAAAACATTTAATTACAAATAACAGAGGAAAAAACCTTAAGACAGAATGTCTTGGATTAAAATAACCCCTTCGTGAATTTACAATTAAAAAGGACAATGCAAATCCTTTAGCAAACAAAATGGAAGATTTGTTCCAGAAGATAAATCTCAATCACACAAAAAATATCCACGCGGTCACGAAATTTAAACCAAACTATAATTTACACGTGGAGAAACAAATATAATTTGAATTGAAATTTAACTTTTAACAGCACATAGCTTCTCTTCACCTTAACCGTGGTGATTAACAATAAAATACAAATCAGCAAAAAGAAAACGGAAAATTTAAACTCTTTAAACTAAAAACACGAAATCTTCTAGAACATTTTACAATAATTACTGATCTAATATTCAAAATGCGTACACAATAAACAAAACAGCAATAATTAAATAAAGAGTTCTTTGATGGATGAATTAATATCAAAATAAACGAACAAAACTTTAGAATTAAATGAAATTACCTAAATGGTAGCAAACAAAATGAAAACATGTACTTACACGGCCGCCATCATTCAAAGAACTGAGTGCCTCACAGGGATAACATCGTACATATATCAAATTTACAACATCTGCGTGCGATGAAGCCGCAACGCATCGCAAAGAAAATACTAGCATATAAACTATATACAATACTGGTACACGCAAAATGACAAATAAATGAAATTAACTTTACACAACTGAACAAATAAAATAATACTAACAATTAAATCAATTAATAAAATCTTTTCAAAATAAACAAATATTAGAATAGCGGAAACTCTATCCTTGCTCTGACAAAACCAATCCGGACTAAACAAAAATACAAATTTAAATTTCCGAAACCCGGGGTGCCATTCCACAGCAATATGTATGGCTGAATGGGTTAACAAAAAATTTAATTTTTGCCTATCATCCATCTTCTATAAAATACTATTAACATCGTAATTGATACAAACATTCACGGAAGTATGACAAATCATGAGGACAGGAAAAGCGCTTCCTCTAGCAAAAACAATTGCTTTAACATATCCCCAGTATTACAACAGAAATTAACCTATCCCTCACTCCGAAGTCGGATATAAACACGAGCCGGGGAACCTTAATTTGGAAAGCAAACATGTGGAAGTACCTCCAGCTGTGGAATATTGCGTTTCCGCGTCGCTGTCCATCCTTCGTCCTCGGGGGGAGAATTAGTCTTGGCGGACGATATTTCGCCATAACAGATCGAAAAGTTCTTATACGACGTGGTGAAGAATTTGATAACCGCGACGCAGATCCTCCATTATTAAATTTTAAGCCGTCGTTGGTCGACCTCCGTCAGTCGAGCAAAATGTCGCCAACAAACGCTGTTGCGGTAATTTCGCTGTTTTCTCCGCTCAATTTTCGTTGTATATATTTTAGCTGTTTCATTACTATTTCAATTTGTACGAGAGAGACACTGAATTTTCCTATTACATACCTAAGACTGAAATTTCTTTAATAACAGAGTTGGCTATCCTTCACGACAGCAAAGTGTTCAAGAGTCTAATTGTAGAAGTATACCAAAATTTGATGTACCAACAAAATAGGTAAATTTTCTTTTGTTGAATCTTTTAGACGTTATTTGAGGTATAGTCTGTGTAGAACTATAACGATTTGCTGTATTCACTAGTACTTGAACTTCGGGAAAGAAATGTTTACCAATCGCTTCGATCGCGGGTGGTTCAGCGCAGCGACGTATACACAAAGAGATTTGATTTTAATTTTGTATAGATTTGGTTTTGTAGTTTGTTGGTTGTCTATCAAAACACGAGCAAACTACAAAACTAAATCTATACAAAATTAAAATCAAAAATTGAAAAAATAAAACATCACACATAGTTTTTTAAAATAGACTGTCAAGATAGTAATGGTGTGATGTGTGAAATGTGAAATGTTGGTGAAACCATGGAATATTTGGGAAATAGAATGAAAGGACATAAATATAATAAAAATCTTACAGCCTTAAAAAAAACATGAAATAATTCAAATATATAATATAATATAACAATTTTAAACAAAGAACAAAATTTAAAAACACGTAATATACTTGAAATAATTCAAATTTATAAACATAAAAACACAGTTAATGATAAAACAGACATACAATATTTCACAAAACTATATAGCTTAATTTTATAGCTGAATACAACATTTTTAAAGATTTATTTAATCAAAAAATTCAATTTTTCATATTCTACTAACAACAAATAATCAAAACACACTATATTAAACCGCAATCTTTAAATCAAACATAATGATATATTTAAAATCCTAGCAAACAAAACAATTTGTCATTTATTAAACAAACAATTTATTTATAATTTACACTATCTACATTTTATATTTTTATACTTGAAAAACATTTAAATTAAAGCAAAACGTTATTTATATTCATTTCCATATTTGCGACCTAAATAACCAAGAAAAAGAAGAAATTAAAATATATATACATTGTCAAGAAAAGCTTTAAAATCCCTTATTTTGTTTCATTTCTGTGCAAAATCTTGTAGATCAGCTTGTAATACGTCTACAGTTAAATCTGAATATGTATTTGGAAGTCATAAACATATTATATATGTTTATATGTTTCATAGTTTGAAATAAAGAGCTATTATTATTATTATTATTATTATTATTATAGTTTTCTGGGCACGGTCGGGAATATTTTGTACGTTGCAAAAATTTCAGGGATCTAAATAACTTATGTTACCAAAAAGGTCTCCATGGCGTGCGAATCTATTTTCCAAACTTGATATGGTCTTATCAAATATAACGTTATGTATCTACAGTTATTTTGTACTTATCTATGGGGTTTTAAAGTGACTTGTCGCTTGCACTTTTGTTTGGCAGTACCTTTTCTAATAACATGTCTAAATTTCTATTTTGAAATGTGTCGTTTACCCATTCAATGAAACATTTTCCAGCGTTTAATATATCATCGAAATTGCTTTTGGAATTATGATTATAGGTTCTTTCACCATTTTATAGGCCTGCACCATGTTCATTCATTTTGTTTGAAGATATAAAGATAATGGAATTGTTGAAATGAATATTCTTAAAAGTCTGAATTTATAAATGTGAGATTTTTCGCTTTAGTTGAGCAATATAATAACCGCATGGAGGCCTCTAAACGCCGCGGCCCCTCGGGAAATTCCCGATTATCCCGACTGGCCAATCCGGCGCTGCTGCCTTGATAGAAAGAGCTAAAAGTCACTTTTTATTAACATATGTAGTTTCAAGGTGTCTTCAATTAAGTACTAATCTAACTTATAATTTATCCAATAAGAAATAAAATATTTTTTGCATGTAAATCCTTCATCTATCTCTTTATTTCGCTGCTACTACTTCGACTAAATCGGCATGTTGATAGTGGACCTAAATCACCAATTAAGTACGAGCCATTAACTCTAAGAGATTTGCAATTTTATTTCAATTACTAATCTTAGTTGGGATTGCTATAAAACGCTAACTGAGTTTACTAATTTGATTCTTTCTCTTGTTACCACAGTTTATATCTTCTTGTTAAGCCGGGTTTAAATAATACACATTAACTGTCTGAACAACTTTTATTGCCATTGAATTACTTTGCTGGCACCTAAATCCTGGGGCTATTGGAATGTTACAGAATTAGTTAAGCGTCTATAATTGGCTTAACATTAATGTGTATTGGTTTTAATAAATACCAGAATATTGTAACATAACACCACATAATCCGCCCCTTTTTTTACCTTCATAGGTGTAGAGGTACCACAGTTATTAAAGCAAACATGAACGTATGGAACGGAGCGAATTTAAAATTTCCAAAAAGTCATCTTTAATAGGGTTTACGTTTTTTCGACCGGTAATTCAATCGGCAACCGCAAGTGCTCAACTTTTCTGACTGATGTGAATTGCAGCAGCTTGTTAATTGAATTAGCATTGCTTTTAGACGGCTCTACCGCAGCGAGCTGTTCGCGTATTTCTTTTATAGCGGTGCTCACAGGACTGCAGTGAAACGAATTTAAATCCCACCGAATTTATTACGAGTAATTAAATCCTTACCATTTGATTTACAACATCAAATTTAATTCCACCAATCTGGCAGGAGTCCTGCCCACAATTGTAGTGGATGAACAGATAATGCTATCGCTGTAAGGAAAGAAACTAAGAAAAAAGTTTGATATACCCTTTGAATCCTTTGATTAATACAAAAAAAAATATTTTTTTTATTAATCATCATCATATATTGGTGGAAAGAATAATTAGAATTGGATTAATAATTCATTTTGTCAGGTAATTAAATTTCATTAAATTTTCAGTTTCACAATCACAATGGAAATGAAGCATTTTTCTAATGCGAACGAAGTTCAAACGATTGTAACACTACTAAACAACCAAACTGTCATGCAGCAGACAACAGTTTGCTAAGGCCAGGCGTTTCAAACAAAAGTAAACAAAAGTATTTACAGTTTTCGTTTATTTCATATCGGTAAAAAAGAATTGTTTTTTTTTTTGTGTTTTTACAATATCAAGAAATAAACAGACTACTTATTGGTTTTTAAGTGTGTTGTAGTGAATTTCTGTAATCAAACAACTTTCTTTCTTTAATGTTATTTTTTGCAAAAAAAAAAACCGAAAACACTTAATATTTCCTAAACAGTTGAAGATAAGTATAGGAAATTATACATGAAATATGTCTAGAATTTTCTGAAGAATCCAAAAATTGAATTATATACAGGGTGTAGCATTTAAAATAAAAAAGTTGGTATTGGCCACTCTCACATGACACAGCACGTATAAAAGGTTTCTGTTGAAAAATATGCACAACTAAAAATACCAATCGAAGTATTCAAGCGTTTCTTTAAACACCATTTATTTATTATCGAATTTATTCCATTTGGTTGATACACAGTGTATCTAGATAAATGTATAAATAAATCTCCGTGTTGATAAGAACAGTAAACCATCGTTCTTAAAAATCACACATTCATTAGGATATGCCGGGTCACAGTGCTACTGACTTCAATAATCTTCGCACGGAATTCCTCTCGATTTGATGTACGTCGGTCGGCGTATCCGTAAATGGTATTATGTAAAAAGGGCCATAAAAAGAAATCGTTTAGGGTTATATCAAGAGATCGCGCTGGCTATTTGATGGTGCCCGAATTACCTATCCATCTGTCTCCAAGAACCGTATTTAATATATTTGTAACATTACATGAGTTATGTGCTGGGCGCCCGTAATAGTGAAACCAAATTTCATTAATATGAAACGGCTGCCGTAACAGCGGAATAATAGTATTTCTTACCAACTCTAGATACCGTTTGAGTTGCTGTCAATAAAAGAAAGTCCTTATTATCTGATTTCCTATAATGCCTACAGTATACAGGATAGGTAGATAGGTGGATACAGCATACACACGTGTTGCAATCTAAATGCGTCCTCTGCCGACGCAATTAGAAATTTTAATTTTAGTAAAATCACCAGCAATCACAATATTACCGTGATTAAAGTAGTTAGAAGCCTCAAATAAAGACAAAAAATATTGATAGTCATCACTGGATAATGCAGGTAGTATACAAACAACAAAAATTAACAACTGAAATGCATTTTGCAAATTTATTTTACATATAACATCAATCAGCGGTACAGAAGTACTTAAATCCTCTAAATCTAAAACAGTGCAGTTTAAACTACTCCTTGATGCGAAATAAAACACCACCATCCTTAGCCTGCAACGGTTCATTCGCTGTACACGAAAGTTATAGTATTCTCTATAATTTACGCCTCGCTAATCTGGTGGCATAAAGTAAATCTAGGCTATGCTATAAGTGCGCTTAGTAAAATCCAAAGCATTGCCTGTTTGGACATCACGGAAGACATGTCCTCGACGCCGACGGCTGCTATGGGGACCATTCTTGGGCTTCCCCCGCTGCGGTTGATGTTGTGGTCTGAAGGGGCTTACAGAGCAAAATGTAGTGGATGCAAGGGCTTCTCTGGCAAAGTCGGAGACCACACCAGCATCTTCAACTACAACGAACAGACAGTACCACTGTCCATAGAGGCGGATAAGATCTCGCCTGTTTTCACAACAGTGTTGATATCTCCAGCAGGGAAACTGCCGTAGCGTACATCAGCAAACCAAATCGGGGACTATCCCGTTGGTTTGTCGATGCCTCGAAAACGCGTAATAGCACGGGCATTGGGATCTGCAGGGATGGAAAGCGGCACGGCGAAGCTGTTAGCCTGAAATTATTGCCATCTAGACTTGTAGAGTATCTCAAACTGCCTGCGCAAGAATGGAAGGGCAGAAATCATCTTCGACAACCAGGCTACCCTCAAAGCTTTGTGGGCTGTCAGATTTGACACTGAGGGGGTACTTATGAGCAGGGACAGATTGAGATTACCCACAGGAATCTTAACTGAACACTGCGCACTAAATAAACACATGTACCGCATGGGGCTAGTGATCTCTCCCCCTGTGCAAGAAGTGTGGGAGTGCGGAGGCAACTCCTGCTCACCTTTTTGTCAACTGCCCGACAGTGGACGGGGAGAGGCAGACGCACTTTGGGGTCGATCGGTTGGACGAACCCAGAGTCGGTAAGCTAACTCTCAGCCAAGCTTTTTTGATAGGGTACAACCCGACCAAGAGGGCTAAAATTGACATGCCTTCACGATGGGTCTTTCTGATCTTCTTCGGGTTATACCCGTCCATGGTTAAAAAAAAAACACCATGAGCCTGCAAATTTCTGTCGCATCTAATGACAACATAATCACTAGGAAAAATAATTAGAATTTAATATATCCTCTATCAGCCAGGTTTCCGTCATACAATAGAGATCAAAATCGAAAGAGAGAATAAAATTATGGAACGATGTATTTTTTGAGTTCAATCTACGAACATTTTGATAATAAATATTGAGAATGCGCTAGGGTGTATTATTTACTTTAAATTAATCAACACAACAATCTTCGGGGTACCACGAAGTGTGACTAAGCTCTCAAGCGCAAACTTTCAGGTTATTTAATTACAGATACCCCTATGCGTGACATCCAATTATAGCCGACTGACACTGACGAGCCATGGTAAGGCAAATCACGTGTCTGTTAATAACGATAATTGTATACACTGTCTGCATTTCATTTGCATATAATCATGTAAGAACGATGGGTGCAATCGAAGGGTGTCGATCTATCAAGGTAATTAATAGAAAATAAAGCAAGAAAATATTGTGTTTGTACCTATTTCTAGTTTCTTCTTTTTTTCTATAGTGTATATAATTACTGTTTAATAATAATAAAAAGAAAATAACAGAGACAGGTTTTTATATCAAAATTAATCAAAATGACAACTGACTACTTTGTTTCATGGCAGAATGCATTGGTTTATATTTATATTTTGAGACTGAAAACAGAAAAATATAAACAGGTAATCGAGCATTAACATATACTGGCTTTCTTCTGTTTTTTTTTTTTTTTACAAAAGCAACGTTTCGGTGTTACCATACACCTTTCTCAAGCCCTAAAGAACGAAAAATTATACATAAATTAACAATAGAAATACGAAAGTACCTTAGTAAAATATATAAGTCTAAAGACTATTCAAATTATTACAATAAATTAAAAAATAAGCACATGTTAATAATTTAAAAGGATAAAATGCAAACAAGATTGTACTAAGCAAGTGTACGAGTGAGAATGAAATTGTGCCAGTACTCCAGCCAGGCAAGCTACAAGTAAACAATTTTTGTTTTTCACGAAATAAAAAGCGTCAAAATAACAAGTATCCTTATAAATGTATCTACATTGAACTAACTAAGGTAAGGGAATAATGCCTCATTCCAAACACAATTACAGTAAACAAAAGAAAGCAGAACACCAGGCAGAACAAACAACCATTTTTTTTTAACAATTACGCCAAATTAGGTTTATTACAGAATAAAATAATATTATATGTATCATTAAAGGGTGAGGTGTCCCAATTAAAATTATAATCGAGGTAAGTTTTAATATGTATATTTTCGACAATTATTTTCTTGTTCTCTATTTTGTATGTCTAAGATATGGGTAATTAAAATCGTGTTCGGTTACTAAGGTATGATGACACAAACCTGCCGTATTTTTTTTTTGGTTCACGTGGCAATGACTACATTCAATTTTGTATACGAGATTCCTTGTTTCAAATTTATCTGATTTTGTTTTTTTTAGTATTGCTAAAAATTTTAAGCTTTTGTAAAGTAGTGTCATTTTAGAACGCATTTTTGTCAGTATCAGTTTTATTTTCTCTGCTAATTCTGGGATATAAATATATTTTTTTTAAATATTGAATTTCTTATTATGAAAGCGACAGTCAGATAAGGTCAAAATTAGAAGCTTTTATTATGTATAATGTTAATCTTCTGGTGTAAGGGGTGATACAAATTAAAGTTAAGTAAACGATTTTAACTTACTGGTTTCTTATATAAGTTAGTTATAATCTTTCCGTTATTGTTTCGATTGGACCAAAATGCAAACATGATAACTTATTGTCTTGTTGTAATTCCAAAGTGAATGTGAGTCTTTTGTGGTAAGAATTAAAGTCATTAAGTAATCGATTAACATTTTCCGAATGTAAAATGAAAAAAAAATAATCGTCAACACAGTTATATACAACCAAGGGTTCTATTCTAGTTTTTCCAATACACACTGAAGA
The DNA here is from genome assembly GCA_004143645.1 of Protaetia brevitarsis. NCBI lineage: Eukaryota > Metazoa > Arthropoda > Insecta > Coleoptera > Scarabaeidae > Protaetia > Protaetia brevitarsis. Next base: position 4,018,663 of record RXPK01000287.1, on the reverse strand, counting down.
ACATGGTCAGTAATCAACTCAACAGGAATTGGATACAATAAATCATCCATAGGGGTGCCAGAAATTTGTTGATAAAACTCATCCTTGTATTTGAAGTAGGTACACACACAAAAATCTATTATCAATCTGAATACTTTATTTATTCAGAAACCGAAACTTAATATATATTTAAAACAACTAAATCTTGATCGTTAGGACATAAGAGTAAATTCTCTGAAAACACAATATACTCTTAGAACAAATAGTATAAATATTTGCATTGAAGTATACCTCCTCCAAATGAACTTTGTTATTGTTGAAAGGAATAAATCTATGCAATCATAGTGAGAAAGTCTGTAGATTCAAAATAAAATCCCTTATATGTTTGGTATAATGAATTTACATATAAAATTATTAAATGTTTTGTACTGAAAACATGAAATATCAAATTGAAATTACCATAATATTGAAACATTTGAAACGCATTTTACCCCACCATTTATTGCACTAAAACTTATGTGTCATTGGTCATTTTTAGGGGGTTTTGCATATACATACGCTTTACTTGGCGTCACTTTTTGATTGACCAGCGGACAGTGTTGTTGGTTGTGAATGTAAGTAAATGTAAATGGATACCCCAGCCGGTTCACAGCTGCTTAGAGAATGGGGTGGAATGGGGCTAATGCACAGATGCTACCATTAAAATATTCGAAGGTAAGTACGTACGCGTTATCTAATATTAAAGGATTACTGGTTTAAAAAACTTTGAAATAATACTTAGAGTCAGCGCCATTGTGCCGATAATATATGAACATGGCAGGTGTGTACGTTAAGAAACATATGTAGGTATTTACTAGTTATGAATTTTCAGTAGGTAATACTGGCAAATTATTATACTGATTGAAATTATATCAGTAGCCAACGCCGACTAGATACCAGGCCCAGGCATTGAATGGGAAGTAGCCCGAGGCCACCGATCGCAACGACGGATGCGCATAACATCTATGCCTCCACGCTACAATATCCCGTGCGCACTCCTGGAGTACCCCGATACACTACCTTCTCCCAAACATTGTAAATCTATAAAAGTATGACAGTAATTTATTTAATTACATAATATTTCTTTATTTATTAATTTTCTCCTACCGAGGTTTTTTGGTGTTACAGACACAAAATTAGTAAGTGATTATTGATTGAATAGTAGAAATGCTTAGATTAATCACTGTCAGGTAAGTATTCAAGTTCAAGTTCAAGTTCAATATATCATAATAAGTAGAAGTATATAAGTATCAATATACTTAATGTTGGAAGCAAATAATGGCAATACTTCAAATAATACTTTTATATACTTCTATCAAATGTACATAAATTGTTAAGGTATAAATATGATAGTTTCCAGTTGAGAAAATCTATTTATTCAAATCTAAAATAATTATTTTTGTGGTGAAAATATTATATGTTCATAATGATTTTAGATATTGATTACATTTGAACTAAAAAAATGTTTTGTCTAATAAATTCACGGGTTTGGAAACTGAACAAATTTTATTCTCAATATAAATACATCATCTTCTTGCTTATATAGGAAGTTATGTTATATTCAATGTGATGCATTTATATTCAAATTGAGTAATTATTTTTTTGTGTATACAATTGAGATAAACGTCTATTCCTTCTAAAACAAGTTAAGTGGATTACTGGTATTGTTTTCTATTTCATTTCCAGCTATATCTGTAATCAACTTTACCACCAACTTTTTTGGAATGTTGATAAAGAGTGACTGCACGTCTAGTGATACTTAAACACAAGCTGGGGTACTAATAAACCTTGTACTTTCTGAACAAAATCATATGAACTTTTTACTCTGTAAAATTATACGTAGGTGAGTCGATAGAACCCACTATAGGTCTCAGAGGTCTGTGAATTTTGGGGTATCCGTAACTGGGAATATAAGTTCTAAAGTTTAACGCAAATCATTTTTTCAATACAATTCAAATTGGATAAGTTTTCTATGTTGTTGCTAATTTTTCTTTGGAATATTTGTGTAGTTTTTTTTTTTTTAGTAATAAGTAAGTAGATGCATCCGACAATGAGGTGTATCAATGAAATCATAAAGCAGACTAATATTATGTGCTCAGAGATAAGATAAACTCACTGTATATAAAAGAGAGTGCGTTCATCAATGCCCAGTCTAAGCCGCTCAAGGGTGAAACGCAAAACTTGAAAGGTACACTGTTTTTAGAACTTAACCATCTACTAAGAAAAGATTGTTGGAAATTCATCTCCCTAGGTGCCTAGAGGGATATAAAGTTTCTAAAGTGCTACGTATGTGCAAATACGACCTTCTTTTTACAAAAGGCGACGTCATTTTGAAAGCTAAGCTTAACGTGAAAATTAGTACATATCTAGGTTGTTTTGAGAAATAAAGAGACGTGTACTTTTTGATTTTGCAAAATTATAGTTAGACTGCTGAAATAAGGTACCGATTTTTTATACCTCTTTCTTTCAAATAACGAAAATATTACCGACGGCAAATGTGATATAAACTCTCTTCAAATCTTCATTATAAAGTAGGTTTTAGTTAGTTAGATAATTTTGTGGTCATAATGTTAATAGTTCTTAAATTATCAAAAGTTAGTAGGTACTGAATTATATCTGACACAGAAATCACTGTCATGTATTTTACAATAGCTGTAGAGACCATGTTAAATCTACCCCATGGGATATTTATATTATGGAGCAGGCAAGCATGGAAACTGAAGACTGAAATGTAAAAGAAACTGGAGAACGCAAGATGCTCCTGAGCATGACAGAATAACAGTCCAAATTAGAAAAAAAAAACTATTCTTGAGTTGGGCAGTGATACGATAACTCCCAAACTCTTCTTCGGCAAGCAGGTTAATTTGTTTTTGTATGGGGAGAGCAATACAGAAGTCATAGATTATAAACCAAAATTGGGATGCAGATGGATCAAAGGCAATCACAGGTTTTAGAACTTGTGTATATGGAGAAGCCCAAACAAACAAAAAAAACCGTAATGGAGACGTGTGCCTGTAGGGTGTTGAAGAAACAACCCAAGAGACTAATATCTCTTTGGAAACTAGCTGGGATTGCCTGGAAAACCTAAAAACCTTGACTGAATACAACCAAGTTGCTTTGGTATGGATACCGGGGCGTAAAGGCACAACAGGCAACGAATTTGCAAACTAATTGGCAAGAAAGGGCTCTGAAACGATATTTATTGTACCTGAACTGAATCTGGTAATAACTAAAGGTGCGATACGTGATGCAGTAGCTGTGTGTATCAAAAAAAAAAAACTCCACTCTCACTGGTTGAAGGATAGATACACAGTAAACGGATGATGAGGCAACCATTAAGGCACACAGCAATGATGTGCTGACTTTCAACCGAATACAGGTAAGAACAACAGAAAGTGTGCTAACAGGAGACGGACACGACTAGGTCTCTTTAAAGATGTACCTATATGTAGACTAGACAACGAGAAAGAGGAGACAGCACATCATGTTGTCCTTGGATTGTGTAACTCTGAAACGAAAAGGATTGCTATTGCAGGGGGTAATCAACCCTTTGATAGACCTGCCGCAAAACGATTTACCACACAGACTACTGTACTTATTGTTAGTTAAAGGAACTAACCTATTTATGCGGTGGTGAGGGGCGCGCCCATGAATTTCTTATGGACGAGTCCAGCAGTAGGTTATACGCAATTCAGTCTTTCTAGGCATAGGACCTCGGTAGGACTCTAAAGTGTCACTGGAGACATCGAAGAAACCCAAGGGTACCTATAGTGAGGCAGCGTCAGGAGTACGGATGGCAGTAATTAAGTAATGTCACCCGAAAAAACCCTTGAATCAAGAGCATGCGGATCTGATCAAGGAAGAAATAAAAACAAAACATAAAACAAATTCATGGAAAGACCTTTATTAAATGACCATCAAAGAAGAAGACTGGAGAACTACTTGCAGCTTAGTAGAAATCATCTTCCTAACAGGTCTCCTTACAGGGCACTGCGCACTGAAAGGACACCTATAGAAAATCGGATCAACACTGCAGACCAACTGCAGACTGTACAATGGGATGACAGAGGACGCTTACCGCATTTTATGTGAATGCAAGGCGCGGGACGCAAAAAGGTAGGGAATTTTGGCAAGCCAAGAGGTTGCAGTGTTTCCGAAGACTTCAGGTTAGATGGCTCAACAACAACAAAAATCTATTTAGATAAAGAAGTGCACTAAGTACAGCAGAATATAATAGACCCAAGGCTGCGGTGTTAAGGAGGTAATGACGAGACCTACTCTGTACTTAGTATCTAACATCAATCAATTAAATCGTGATGCAGATTAATATTAAAGTAGTTAGCAAGATAGTAATAACAACATGGAAATTCACTTGTAAGGTGGTGCGAATCAAACTTCTCAAAATTGATAAAGCATTGTATCTCTTCCTTGAAAGTAAATTCGTCCATTTCTTACGACTTAGAGGCAGTAACCGTTTCTTTATTTTTCAATGAAAAAATTACCTTAGCATGAAAAGTTAATTCAAAAAATCCACAGAACGGTACTCTGTATATTCTCATTTTAATACCCAAGAACATTGCTCCAGGCGTAAGATATCGATTTTGATGATTGAAATGGAATACGAAGATATAAACTCGATTGTGCAATGAGAATGGCGCGATCCGAAAGCCAGTCGGTAAATTTAATATCTTCTCAATGTGCTTAGTCTCTCAAGAGTACAACTCCAAAATGTGATGCCTAACATATTATTGCAAAGTTTCAAACCTATTCACCTGCGCAAGTTTAGTTGTGAAACTAAACAGTGGATGAAAGCTCGCAGGGATGCACTAAAGGTGAAAGGTGGAAACTATCAGCATTTGCGAGAGAGATTAATAACTGTTATATACCTGTCTCCAAATGACCCTTTGATTACAAAGGACTAACTTGGGTAAACTATGATGCACGAAGTGAACCAAAATATTTTTTTTTTGTATAGATATGTTCAAATGCATATGGATGGTAAACATATCTTCGTTTCCATATGTGCCTCGGTTAGTGTCTGTAATAAGGATTACTTAATCAATTGTGATATCTAACCAATGATGTTGAAAAGTCTGAACGAAATCGTGGGTAATAACCATAGTCCGTCAAGGCGAAAAGGATGGCGTAATTTTTAATGGGGGTGGTCGCAGTTGTAATTACACGTATGTAAACCAGTATCTTCGCGTGCATCGCTTCAGTATACATCTGACAGATGTAGCTTAATGCAATATTTTTAATAGACTCTTTTGGTAGTTTAATGTTAGTGTTTTTCGATTTATTTCATTTCCAAACATATTTGTATTTATATTTAATAGAAGAATTATCGTTTTTATTTTTCTTATTATTTGTTTTACGTTTTTATTATATTCTTGCTTTTCGATATGGAAGCTGCAAGTCAAGACCAGCAAAGCCATTTCTTCAAAGCCAGTAAATTATTTAATATGTTATTATAACATAACCAGAAAATGTCCGAAACAGGCAAGATGGGGCTATTGGAATGGGCCAACATAGGGACATCATTATCTCACTCTTGAGTCTGATCCGTTATGCCTTGGATTGTGATTTCTCGAATGCCTATTTCTCATGTTAGGAATAAAGTACAGGTTCAATCAAAGCGTAACAAGGCAAAGACAATAATTCTTACAAGCATTACGTATAAAAATCTGGTACAAAAAAATAGAAGTCTGGAGAGTCCCTAAGGCAACTAGAAGTGCTGAGGGAGAGTTAAAGGAAAAAAATGACAAAGAAGAAAACAGAAGAGATCAAGAAGCCGAATTTTGTAAAGAAAGCAAAGAGATAGATTTTTAGAAAACGTCAAGGAAATAATCAAGTTTTTCTGTTGAGGAAGATGACGCTCAATGTTAGTATTGTAAGGGGAAGTATTGATACAATGCCATCGATGGCGAGGTTCGGTACATGGAGGCTGTGCGAATAACGTGGATGAGTCGTCTTAGTATTCGTCTTCTATTGTCTCAATTGTGAGGATTAAGTTTAATATTCTTATCGTTATTGTATTTTTGTTATTTTAGGTAGTTCCGCTTTAAAGAGTTTAAGCTTTGTTCCTACATGTTTTTAAGAATATTTTAGGCATCTATCTTTTTTTTACCTATTACCTAGATTTATGGTACGGCCCATTCCTAAATCACCTAGCACTCCATCTTGCCCCCATGGTGGGGTAAGATGGTGTATTTACACATTTCTTTTCAAAATTTTCTCACAACATCAGGAGTACCCATCGAAAAATTGTAAATCCATCCATCAGCAGATAAATGTTTAAAGATTACAACAAGCGTACTTAGAACCTTGTAGTGCAGTGTTCTAAAGCTTAATGTTCTCATCTGGCCCCACCTTCCCCTATAGTATAACTCGACGTTTATGGTATAAAATACATTTAAACAACCCAACACCCGATGATTTCACCCAAGACTTATGTGAACCATTTTCAACGACAAATATTATAATCGATCATTCTGTTTCAAAAGAATTCTTGAAAAATATGCCAACAGACACGTTCCTTGTAAAGTAACTTTGCGTCGCCATCGTTCTAAATGTTACGAAAATTGTCAAAAACATTTTGAATCAATTTGGTAACGAATAGTTTAATAACAAAAATTAATTTTAAAATTTATTTTAATACCGCTCCACTCACTAGCTGTAACGTACAAAGGTCTTTTTCTATATATTTAAAGATATACATACTTACATCTAAAAGAACAAGTTTTACACATGAAAATTTAGAAATTCCTATTATAATAGCAGTTAGCAGAGCTATATTATAACCATTTTTACGTATACCAAAACGTATTGCCGCCATTACTATACAGAAATGTAAAGTTTCCTCGGACGAATATCAAAATAATAAATTTGATGCTTGCTTCGAAAGCTTGAACTCATTGTGGCCCTGATTTGCCGGTGTTCAAATAAAGCGATATATGGCGATGAATCATCCCTTTCGCCCTGACGGACTATAGTAATAACTAACATAACGTAATTAACTAAATAATGTAAAATTTGATGAAAGCAACGTTTTATATGTGCAAAGGTTGGTTATCAATTTGGTTACTAGTGATCTCTATTACGTATACAATATTATTTTAATTTCGACTGGAATTCTAGATACAGAATGCTTACAGTTTCCAAATGAGGAATTTAGATTGGGCAATTCGCTTGATTAACGTAACGGAACACATCGAATACTTATCTAAAATTGAAATCAACGCGTTGAGTGTAATATTGTTAAATAGAACGGAAATTTGGACATGTCATCTTATTACAGACAGCGTATTGGTAAGTTCACACCTGGTTTCATTTTTACGTGGAGCTTTCGATTCATCTCTACCGTAGTCAGAAATAATGTACTTTCTTTTGTTAACTACATCAGAAAAAGAAATATTAATTTACGTTTATAAAACTGGTAGCATACTTCGGACGGCTTTAATAAGATGTAACATTCATATACATACAGTCGATGCACACAAAAGCAACGCTCACATTTATATTTGTGCAGCAAAATTACTGAAGCCGCCCTTTTATTTCACGTTGGTACAGAATTAAAAGGGTAAGGAGAAATTAAACGTAAGTATACTGTACTTACATTGCAGAAAATTGCCAGCTTTGCACGCAATCTCACCAAGGTACCATATTTGCGAGTACGCCGATAACGCTCCATTTGGCATGCAGAGTAGCGTTACCAATAAATCAGCGATGGATAGGTTGACAAGGAAGTAATTGGTAACACTGAAACATAATAGACAATACCATTAGAACGTAATAATTAAGTAGATAAATAATTGCTTATTCATTGGCTTTTGCGGCTTTCTTAACTATTTTCAAATATTTCAGTATGTACTAAACAAATTAATGATTACCGTTATTTTAAGACATGTGCATACGTAAGAATTCCCATCATTTGGTTAACAAAATAAAGGAAGCAATTAGCTAAAAAAGAATATCATTTGATAGGCAACATACAACCAGCTTGTTTAGAGAGAAATTCAGAAACGCGATAAACACGCTGATTAATTTTTGATCCCCGAGATCATGCTTATTATATTGCAGATAAATGATAGTTTTATCCTAATATTCAGCCAGTTAAATCGGTCGTTGCATAGAAATGGCATTTTTTAAAGCCGTTTTATAATTATATAATAATGAATTTTAAAGTTTCAACTTAGCACTGTTTATAGTTTTCAAATAAAAAGATCTTAAGGAGATTATTTTTAGTAATAAATAAAAATAAAAAAAAAGACAACATCTTCACTCCTCCTGTAGTTCGCATCTTTTGCACCACAGTTCGCTTACTCGACCTCTATTGTATGGATGCTTTTTCAGGGAACAGTGACCAGTTACCAACCCAGTAATGGTTTTAACTTCTTTCTTGCTGTGTCTGAGTAGGTTATCAGAGAATTTAGCATCCCTATTTCCTATTACTTAACCAGGCCCAAATCTCCCTTTTAACAGAGTCCTTGGTAATTTCACATACGGGCTCTGGACCTATGAAGAGTCTTTTAGTGCCCTCCTTGTCTAGATCGTCTCCTATTATATTGCCCTTTATATCCTCATGTCCTGGCACCCAAATCAGAGACACCGTATAGTCGCGTGCCAGTGTATTGCGTGATGGTTTGCAGTCTCGAACTAGTTTTGACCTAGTTACAGGGTTCGATACTGCCTTGATAGCAGCCTGGGTGTCAGCTATTATACTTATTTTCCTACTCATGCTGCCCCTCCTTGCAGTCATTTCTGCGCAAGCTGCAAGGGCAAATACGTCTGCCTGTAAGACCGTCGTCGCAAGCTTTCCCAGGCTTATGGATATCCTTTGATTAGGGCTCGGTTCATAAATACCGGCTCCTGTGCCATGGCTAGATTTGAATCCGTCCGTGAACCAGTCATCAAAAGCAGTGATATCACTACGTACCTGGTCTCTGTTCGGTATAGAGATTCTCACCTTTTCAATGACGATAATCTAGGGTGCCATACAGTCCGTGGGTATTTACAGGACGGGCCAGTATCGTAACCGTAGCATCCGTGTGCCCTACAGCTCTAGTGTTGGATGCCACAAATTGTTTGTTTTCTGTGTAAGGATCGCATTTATAGCCTTCGGTTTCACATAAAGCTGCAGCGGGGCAGGCCCACAAAAAAAGCGGCCCCGTGCTGTTGACTGCACCAGTGATTCCCAGCAATACCTGTCGCTGGACAGCGGTTAGCAGCTTCACTGCGCAGGATACTTTAGTCCTTTTCCACCAGACTACTGATCCGTATGTTATCGCTAGTCTTTTCACAGCACTATATATCCAATGGATATATGCTGCTGTATATAATGGATCACCCTCGGCTTTACTCTCCAGGTTTTACCAGCAATTCTCTTGCAGCGCCAGAATAGTTGCGTAGCCCTGGTCGTTATTTTGACTAAGTGATTTTTTCAGCTTAGTTTAGCATCGAGTGTAACACCCAGACACTTTACTTCTCTGGTTAATTGTAGCTGCTGCCCAAACAGTCTAATGCCGCCTACACACATAAAAAGGATTTCTTGCGTTAAGTAAATATATTTCTTCAAAAAGTTTTTCCTTTTTCCATATATATCTGTACTTGAAATAAGAAATTACTCTTGTATACAAACAAATATTTTACTTGGTTGTAATCGATAATATTCTTGGTTATAAGGCTTGTTTTAAGAAAAATATATTTTCTCCAAGAAACAAATTTTTCGATCTAAGAAATAAAAAAGGCAACGAAAGAGTAGGGATCAGATATTTGAATTAAGAAAATAAATTCTTTTATTAAGGATTTTAATAATATTTGAGGTAATTTTATAAGTACTTATGTTAAGGTGAAAATTTGTTTTAAAATATGATGTCATTTTTGCAGTGCCATTAATACCAAATAGAATACTAGATAGAGATATATAATCTAGTATCCAGTTTGGTGTTAGTGGCAGGTTTTACATACTGCTATGGACTGGCACCCCGGGTTTCGGAAATTCAAATGTGTATATTTATTTATTCCTTATCAGCCTTGTCAAAACAATGATAGAGTTTCCGCTGTTCTAAATTTTATTAAGAATTTTATTTAATTGTTTTTTCATTTCTTTTGGCCAGTGTGATATATTAAAATCATTTATTTGTACATTTTTGCGTACTCCCGTATTGTATAGTATATTGTTAGAGTTTAAGTTTTCTTAGAGTTGCGCTCTGCGTTGAACGCACGATTTTATATTTCATATATATGCGGAGGCCTGAAAAGGGCAAGCAGTTCGTTGAAAGTTGCCCGTAAGTAGAGTTGTTTATTTTCTTATTGCCGCTGAGGTAAATTCATTATTTATTTATAATGTTGCTCGGTTTTGATTTGATTAGCTTTCAAGGCCTCCTAATTAATTATTGCTGTATTGTTTAATTGTGTACACATTTTGATGTTAGATCAGTAATTATTTGTTAAAACGTTCTAGAGGATTCCGGAAAGTGTGTTAAATTTATCCGTTTTCTTATTAATTGTTTTGTATTTTTGTTAATCACCTCGGGGAAGGTGAAGTGAAGCTTTGAGCTATTAAATTTTAAATTTTCAATGTAAATTGTATCTATTTCTCCACGTGTAAATTATAGTTTAGATTTCATGACCGCGTGGATTTTTTTTTATGAAATTCTTCTAGAAGGAATCTTCCATTTTGTTTGCTAAAGGATTTGCATTGTACTTTCTAATTGTAGAGTCATATGCAGGTTTGTTTTAATGCCAGAATCCTATATTTATGGTTTTTATTTCTGCTAATTGTATCAAATGTTTTTTTTTTCTTTTTTTTTAAAAATAAACTTAATGATTGTATATATCATTTTAAAATCACTAGTTCTTTTATTTTTGTTTTGCCAGTTCTATTTTTGGGATTTAAAAGAAAGTCTAATTTTACCAATCGCCCACTTTAACTTTTTTAGAAGCTACTTGAGATTTAAGTATCTCTGGCACCCTTTTGAATTCATTTTTTGCTGGGCTAGCTAAATTAATTTTGTCATTTTTTAATTCTCTTAAATTTTATGTTTGGGACCTTCAGTTCACAGCATAATTTTTTGGCAATCCCAACGTGTGGCGCGATATGATTGTAATTGTAATTAGTAAGATTAGGATCCCGTGTTTTGATTTTGTGAGAATTTCTCGTTGCGTTGACAAGTGACCGTGTGCGTTTTTATAACTTTTTATGTACACCGCTGCGAGAATGAAGATGGACAGGACCACGATGGATCAGGAAGTGGACGTTCCTGGAGACCCAGAGTTGCGGAGCCAGGAACTCATGGCAGGAAGGATCGGTTGTGGGAGGACAGAAGGGAGGATGGCGAAAGGATATTCAGGGAGACAAGGAGACAGGTTTTAAGGAAGTATTAGTAGTATGTATGAATGATGGCAATGATGAAAAAATGATACGATTATGACAGAAGTATTGAGAAAATGATGGATGTTTGAAAAAAGATTACCGTGTTGTTGATATAAGAAAAGAAAGAGATTCAGACGGAAGGGATAAAATCAATCGGGTTCAGATACTTCTAATGAGGAGAAAGTTGATGAAAATGTTGATGTTTTGAATAAAGAAGGGAAGATAAAGTTGATGAAATTGTTGAGTTTTGAATAAGAAAGGGAGAGAAAGTTGTTGATGATTTAGGTAGAGAAAGGAAAATAATATAATAGTTTAGGTAGAGAAGAGAAAATGATGAAAATGTTGATGATGAAAATGATGATGTTGAAATAATGGAAAATTATGATGAAAATGTTGATGATGAAAAGGATGATGAAAAAATGAAATATTGTGATGATAGTTTTAAGTTTGAAATACAAGGTTCGGAAAAGTTAGAGGTGATGATATACAAGGTACGCGAAAAAGTTTTGGAGATGTTGGATCCGAAGAGGATGTCGAGGTTGAGGTTTTTGTGAGTTAGAGGTAGAGAAAGAAGAAGTCAACAATCCCAAGAAGAATTCCAGAAGTACAACAATTCCAAGAAGAATTCCAGAAGTAGTCAACTATTCTGAAGAAGAATTCCCAGAAGAAGTATCAATTCCCACATCGAATCCCCAGATGTCGAAAATCAAATTGAAAGCAATCATAATGAAGAAGAATGAAGTTGAAATCAATTCGAATGAGAAAGTTTGAAGTTGAAGTCAAGGAAAGTTATCAACCAAAATGTATCCTTCGAAAATAAGTTGCCATTTATTGTCGTTGATGCCGAACACTCTCTTCAGATCAAGTCTAACCCTGTCAAATTTAAGAATCCCATTTCCTGAAGCCAATGTTGGAGCACAATTTAAAAAGAATGTTTCTGTTTTTTGAGTTATCCTTCTGGAATTACAAGCGAGAGTACATCCATGGAGTAGAGAAGTTCTTCATGATGCAGACCCACCACTGCCAACACCGACTGCCAATCGTCTGCCATACCGACTGCTATCCGATTGCTGTTGGAAAATGGATCAACCGGATGGTATGTTGGACACTCCCACCACGACTCCGGGTAGTTTTCATCACCCGGAAGTACGTTTTCACCCCTGTGTGGGAGATACGGTATTGTTCGTTTGGGCGCGGAAACTTAGAATATTAATTTTTCGTGTGCGTACAATTTTTAAGGAGAGAACACTCTATTTTCGTTGAAACTTTCGTTTTCCCCTTAACAATTGGAGATGTGCTATGGACTGGCACCCCGGTTTCGGAAATTTCAAATGTGTATATTTATTTATTCCTTATCAGCCTTGTCAAAACAATGATAGAGTTTCCGCTGTTCTAAATTTTATTAAATTTTTATTTAATTGTTTGTTTCATTTCTTTTTGGCCAGTTTGTATATTTTAAAATCATTTATTTGTACATTTTGCGTTACTCCCGTATTGTATAGTATATTTGTTAGAGTTTTCTTAGAGTTGCGCTCTGCGTTGAACGCACGATTTGTATATTTCATATATATGCGGGAGGCCTTGAAAAGGGCAAGCAGTTCGTTGAAAGTTGCCCGTAAGTAGAGTTGTTTATTTTCTTATTGCCGCTGAGGTAAATTCATTTTTAATTTATAATGTTGCTCGGTTTTGATTGATTAGCTTTCAAGGAACTCCTAATTAATTATTGCTGTATTGTTTAATTGGTTACACATTTGGATGTATAGATCAGTAATTATTGTAAAAACGTTCTAAGAGGATTCCGCGAAAGTGTGTTAAATTTATCCGTTTTCTTATTATTGTTTTGTATTTTGTTAATTCACCTCGGGGAAGGTGAAGTGAAGCTTTGAGCTATTAAATTTTAAATTTCAATGTAAATTGTATCTATTTCTCCACGTGTTAATTATAGTTTAGATTTCATGACCGCGTGGATGATTTTTTTTTATGAAATTCCTTCTAGAACGAATCTTCCATTTTTGTTTGCTAAAGGATTTGCATTGTCCTTTCTTATTGTAGAGTCATATGCAGGTTTGTTTTATGCCAGAATCCTATATTTATGGTTTTTATTTCTCTGCTAATTGTATCAATGTTTTTTTTTCTTTTTTTTTTAAAAATAAACTTAATGATTGTATATATCATTTTAAAATCACTAGTTCTTTTTTTTTTGGTTTTGCCAGTTCTATTTTTGGGATTTAAAAGAAAGTCTTAATTTTACAATCGCCCCACTTTAACTTTTTTAGAAGCTTACCTTGAGATTTAAGTTATCTCTGGCACCTTTTGATTCATTTTTGCTGAGCTAGCTAAATTAATTTTGTCATTTTTAATTTCTCTTAAATTTTATGTTTGGACCTTCAGTTCACAGCAATACGTATAAAAAATACATTTTAGAAAACAGTAGTATTGTTGTAAATAAAACTACAATCTTCTTTCAAATAAATATTTCAAAATAACAAATATTTAGTTCAAGTAAAAGTCTTCTTTTCTCAACAAAAGGTAATCTCTTGAATTAAAAGTGTATTTCTTCTTTAGAGTAAAATTAAAATTTCTTTGCAAGAAAAGCTTTATTCAATGAAAAATATTCTTGTACTAAGATATCTACATACATAGGCTGAGACTGCAATGTTTCAACTAATAGTAAGTTTTATTTAATTCAATGAACAATTTTTTTGGATTAATATATTTTTTCTTAAAAATTAAATAAACATTATTTTTGTTCCAAGAATATATTTATTTGCGTATATATGAAACAATGATATTCTTAACTTAAGTAAAATTTCTTTAAATTGAACATTTCTTTTTATGTGTGTAGGTCATTGAGTTTCCTCATGTTGCTGAAAGCAACCAACTTTGTTTTTTGTGGATTAACTGAGAGTCCTTGTCAAAGGCATCATTCCTCCATCATTCTGTCACTACGCCCGGCAACTTCTAATGATATTGCTATAGTAGCTAAAAAGTACTATAGCAATATCATCAGCGAACCCATGCGTTTATATTTGTTGTCTAATGACCTGATGAGATCATCCACGCCCAAGTTCCACAGCAGTGGTGAGAATACTCCCCCTTGAGGGAAAAATAAGCTTCTCTTGCTTAAAAAATAAGTCTTGCATATCATTTGTCACAGGGAAGTTTTCTCCCTAGGTTCACAGTGAACGCAAAATTGCGCTTTGTAAAATTTAAACTCACCCTTTGTCTCTAATAATAAGCGAAATTCCCATAGGGGGTATCAAAAATGAATCACTTGTATAGTGCGTGTTACGTAGAAAATAACAAAGTAGTCATGCATGTGTAAGCTCTTAGCACAAACTTTGTAATCGAAAATATTTGAACATGTCTGTAAATTCCTTTCTTCTTTTATAATCTAATATGCGGTCTTCAGAGAAACATATTTATAGTACTTCAGCTATATAGTATACTATTATTACATTTTAAGGCCACCTGTTTCGGAACTCTCGACGTATTGTCAAAATAATATCAGAAACTTTATTACCTTCCGTCTATATAATACACGGTTCACGCATGTAGTGAAAATAAAACCGAGGACTGGAGAATATTTTGACGTTTTTCGTCTAAACACCGTACTCTGGTGAGATTTGGAAGCTATAGTAAAATAAGCATAACACGCGGCGAACCATCAGGAAGAGCAACAAATAAAGGAAGGAGGTTTAATTTGTTACTTAAACTCTTTTAATGTTTTACTGTCATTGACATTAGTAGATTATAATCAGCATTAATGCATAGTGTACAATTCAGAGTGTTTCTTTTGCGTGCAAAGTTAATTTATTTAATCCATTTTATTTGAACTTCAAAGCGAGTTGTTTCCTTTTAGTAAGAGGCCGTAGTTTCAGTAAAGTACAATTTAGAAATGGAATCTACCCCGATGATATCTAGCCAATATTTACAGTACGCGTTTGTGTCAAATTATTATGAAAGGTATCTGAAGTTCCCTTCATTGAAATATGCCATTAAATAGCAAGTTCGAAGTTGATCCTTCAAACTGTGGATCTTCCTTGCTGAAAGACATGGACGCTGCTAACGCTTTTGGCACTTTCCTGCAAATGCCTAGCATTTTTTTAAGTTTCATCATTAATTCTGATTTTTTTTTATTTATATTTAATTTATATCAAATAATCTATTACGTTTTGTGTTGTGTTTTTATTTTTTTCAAGAAAAATTCCAAGAAATTTTCCTTCGAATTCACTGATCACAAGGAAAATAAGGAAAAATATGAAGGTAGGCGTGCAAAGGAAAGTCTTAAAAGTACATCATATACTTTTTTGTGAATAAGAAATAATAATAATTGTACTAAATAAGAACTCAGTACAAAGTCAAAGTGTTCTTTCTTGTCAAAGAAAGGTTCAAATTTGAATTTTAGGTATCTCTAACTTCAAGCTTTATTTTTAACAATGAATAATGATTTATAACAGGAATCTACCTAAACAACACTAAATGAAATATTTCCTAACAACTTCACGTGACGTTCCTCTACAGCTTCACCTTAAAAGTTTTTCTTGATTTCCCGTTACCTGCGAATGATAAACTTTTGTTGTCTTGCTACCCCATTGGGTTACCTATCCGAATTTCTTGGAAACGCAGCCTCAAGTACTCAAATGTCTTGGAATTTACGTAAACGCATATACATTTTATGAAAGACAGGAGCAAACAGCTGCGTTCACAAATAACAGCAATGTTATTTAGCCTAATTGGCAGTAAATAGCAAATTGTTTCCGTGTTCGTTGTGAATGTTGTATTTATAGAGAATATAAAAGAAAGCTGATAAAGAATTGATTATCGAAAACTGTACTCAACAAAATAAATTAACAAGGATTGTGTTAAATTTCAACGGACTATAAAATTATAGGAAAAAATTACCTTTTGACATTTATAAATATGTAGTAGCACGCAAACTGTGCGTTTATTTTGGACAAGATAAGTAAAACATGTAGTAATGCATATTGTGACTGCACATGACTACTTCTTTTCCTTTACAGCTGTGTTTCGTTATAAACGATGTATCATACCTTTTTATTTGTCCATTTAGAAATTCCTAGCTACGATCATTCAAATGTAATTCTTTCTAGATTAAATTCTGTTTCTATTCAAAGATTATATTTTTATATTTGAAAGGAAAAGCAAAAAGATCACGTTCTTTACAATTTACTACAATGTAAATGATTTATAGTGATGGGTAAGATAGGGAAAGTGAGAACTCCTTTACAACGATTAAATTTATATTTATTCACTTCATGAATGAAGGTTTGCGCTCTTCATCGATTTTCCAACAGCCTCTAATCGTTTTAAAGGAGTTCCCGCTTTCCCTGTCTTACTCATCGCTAATGATTTTCTTCAAAAGGAGTCTAAAAAAAGTGATCTGTTTTTATTTATTTATAAACACATGTTACAATATTTGCAAATAAATGAAATAAGTAAATTAAACTTAATATACGGATTAATAACATAAATGTTTATTTTTATATTCTTATATTGCAATCAATAAATTTATAACTTATTTGAATCCCCGCATCCCTTTTATCAACAAGCAAAAAAAATTTTCTCGATTAGTTTTACATAAAATCATTTAATACGGGCACTGAATGCCGTCTGTTTATTCTCGAAAAGGCAATGTGAAGGATTTACTTAACGTACAAGCGCTTCATTTCTGGATCTTTCTCTCCGATGTTACGCTTAATAGTAGTATTTGCCTTTGTAAATTTCCTTCTATGTAATCCCTTAATTAAATTCCATGAGAAACTGTGAATTAATGGGAGAAAAAACGTCAAACTCTCTTTATAACAAATTCAGAAACAAATGAGACTTCTTTAGATTTAGGCGATTAAAATAAAAAAAAAAAATATTTATATTTCAACCACAGTTCCGACAGTGTCACACAGTTTCTTCACAATATTATTTTTTCTTTACTGATATCTAATCATTCTCAAAACCACCTCTTCTGTTCCTGAATAATTATCCAAGTAACTTGAAAAAATTATGCTAGTGTATCAACTAGTTTTCAAGGAAACATACTACATATCTAACACTCGTACAAATAGTTTGGTAGTAGCTTTTATTATTATCCCCAGCGTTTTCATAGGTATCTACATATCTGCATTCATATTCTTGGGTTACACTTTACTTTATTGATATGAACATTTAAGACGACACGAAAAAAATTCTCATTAACAAGATTGGCTTTGAGGAGACTCAACAAATACAAAATTGTTTTCTCCTTTCATCTTTACAGTTTTATTATACATCAAAAAAATAAATAAAAAAGATTATAAGCTTTATCAAAAACTCATTTTCCATACTACTATATTAAATGTAAGACATTTTTAGTGAATAACTGACTCATTACAGCTAAACTGATATTAATAAGGATAATAGTAATAAAACATATTTCTACCACCACGAAATATATACTAAAGACACGTCAAGGCGTATTATGTACAATTCATAAATAAGCATGTAAATATATAATGCCCAAATTTTTTATTTTCTTGACCGGATTGGATATTGGGCATGGGAAAATTGTCTATTCAATAGTAGTCTAATTGTCTATTCAATACATACGGTATTTGTGGGCCTAGTCCTAATCAAAGGATATCTATAAGCGTGGGGAAACATACAACGGCCTTCCAGGCAGAGGCATCCGCCCTTGCAGCCTGTGCAGAAATGATTGCAAAAGGGGTCTGCATGAGGAGGAAAATTAATATAATGACTGACAGCCAGGCTGCTTTCAAGACAGTCTCGAACCCTGTAACTAGGTCAAAACTAGTTAGAGACTGCAAACAATTCCTCAATACACTGGCACGAGACTACATGGTGTCTCTGATTTGGGTGCTGGGACATGAGAATATAAAGGGCAATATAATAGCCGATGAACTAGCCAAGGAGGGTCCAGAGCCCGTATGTGGGATTACTAAGGGCTCTGCAAGATGGGAGATCTGGACGTGGTTAGATAAAGAAAGTACAAAGAAATGGAGGTTGACTGAAGGTCAACTCCATACCAAAACGCTGATAGGGGATGGGGATGGTAGTTTCTCTGATAACCTACTCAGGCGCAGTAAGAAAGAAGTTAAGACCATTACTGGGTTGGTAACTGGACACTGTCCCCTGAAAAAGCATCTGTACAACACAGGCCGAGTAAGCGAACCGTGGTGTAGAAAATGTAAACTACAGGAGGAAACGAGTTTACATGTAATCTGCACTTTGTGAGGAACTTAAGGTACTTAGGTAGAAGTACTTCGGGAGAGATCTATTGGAGCCCTCGAAGGTCCTCAAGTTTCCACTTTGCAAGATACTGAGCTTTATAGAGAACACCAAGCTGCTCGAGTGGAAATAAGAGAATCAATAGGGGTGGTACAATGAGCACCTTGCTCAGGTGCCTGGACATCAAGTGCCCACCTTAACTTGAATGAATGAATGAATGAATGAGTAGATACATACAAGTAAACAAAAAAATATAAAGATGTCATATAAGAATATTTTTAATAATTAGGAGGATGAGGAGCAATGAGAATTATTCCTACAACAGCAGTGGACTGCCAACCAGACCTTATGGGGGCAAGATTGGCTCATCTCAGATTGGAAGATCTGCCAAGTGGCAGATATGCAGGATTTTGACGCAATAATATTCCTCATCTTTTGGAAGGCAACTTTCACATCACATTATTTCGACACATTCTCTTAACAGATGTTTGGAGGTGAAAATCATGGATCGAATAAGCTAGAATCATTCCAAATACAGAGACAGTTGAAAGAATTGGTCTGGTTTACAAGTGGACCAAGAACGAGAATTAGACTGTAGATGAAATATACAGTGAGGTGAAAAGCGCTGTATCACGAGGTACCACCAGCCCGTCCCACCTTTTCTTTTGCCGAATGGTTCTGACATAAAATACCCTGACTATAGGTGGACTGTTTGATCTGTATTTGATTTGAAACATTTCTAATGCATCCTCCCTCCCGATGTTTCGGAAAAAAGAAAAAAAGTATCATTAAGAAAAATGATTCCCTTCCGCCTTTCACCCCCTTCCAATGTTAAAAAAGTATGATTCCAAATATTTTTAATGTATCCTCTTTCTCGATGTTTAAAAAAGAATAAAAAAATATTTAAAAACATCATACCCCTCCCCACCCTCTCTCTCTAACCCCTTCGAATCTTAACAAAAAAATATGATTCAAAACATTTTTATTGCATCCTCTTTCCAGGTGCTTAAAAAAATAAAAAACTATCGCTTAAAAGAAACATCTCCTCCTCTCTCACCCTTTCTAATGCCAAAACGGCCGCGCCTAAACGACCGCGTTGAAATGGCCTAGACCGGTTCTACAATAGATCGTAGTTGTGGCAGTGGACGATACGATTAATCGAACCCCATTTCTCACTAACTAACTATTAACCGACTCAAAGAATACTTGTATATATTCAAACGCAGAAGAAAAAGTAAGATGCAATAGTAATAAAACCTGATCCTGTGAGTTATTGCAAATAATGAAAACAATATAACAGTTCCTGTGTTGAAAAGTGCTGAAAGGCACTTTAAAAGATTGAGGTACAATCACTCAAGACTGAGATCGCCCTTATAGGAAACTTAGACAGTTGAGAAAAAGGTTACTATTTCTCGGAAACTATATGAAGAATAGTTTTATTAGTTAATTTTAAGAACCCTTTTACGCTTCAAATGTAATTTGTATTAATATAAAAATTATTTATTTTGAAGATTTTTTCTTTTTTCAATATAACGACATTTCTAAATTTTCACATATTAACATTCCTATTATATTTACGATTTATATAGGTACATAACGTTATGTTTTTAAAATTGCCCGTCCAAATTCAAAGTATCAAGCATTAAGGTATCCATACTTTTTCCTTTAAGTACTTCTATATATCGATATTCCTTATTGCTGATGCCAAGGATCGATATATTTCTTTTGATGCCGTGTTCATACGTCTATGATGAAATGCATTAAACTTATATTCATTATTATGTAACAACGTGTTCAAGAGTTAGTTACAAGAAGTAACTTACTAACAACATAATTCCTGTCAATTACCTACAATCTAATGTAAGAAATAGTTTTCACAGCCGGAATTTTATTATCAGGAGTGTTCTAGTAGCAGACAAAATTATTCTGTAACAAAGAAAACATAAAAGGAAGTGCCAGGTTTGATTAGCTATAAAAGCTGATTTTTATCGAAGAAGAGCTGAAAGCAACGAAAAAGTCGTGCCATAAATGGAGTTTCACTTCATTTAAAGGTCTATCTAGAATAATTCCTGGGAAAAAGTTAAGTAGAATTGCTAGTAAAATGCAGCAATTTCTTGTAAATTGGTCATATTGTGTTTGAAAGTATGCATAAGGTAAATGAGTAAAAAATGAAATAATTGACTAAACAAGCCCATATTTGAACTTTAAATTGTCTAAAGCTCTATTTCCCGTAATATTGATTCATAGATTAGATGTTAATGTTTCAGATGTCGCTTGGCTCCTTGCCAAACAGTTGGTGAAAGACTCTCACTTGATTTATTGCTAATAAGAGAGAGATAATCTTTTTCTTTTATTGTAATACTGTGAAAACTGTACTCCACAAATACAGGCCATCAATACGGAAGTGCTATCTTTTCATCCATCAAAAAGTTTAATAGAAAACTACCCGCAGAAAAAGTAAGCTGATATTTCCTATTACTTTTTACTGTATTGGTGGGCACTTTGCAGATGTGATTTATTACAAAAGAGAAAGAAAGAAATGTGGTTAAAAGTTTATAGTTGATTTTGACATATAAAGAAATAAAAGAATATTACACATACAGAGGATTCTATATTTTCCAAATTTAGTATACTTTTCAAGTATGTATTACTAATTAATAATTATTTTCAAAGCTTCAACTTGTTAAATGAATTTTTAACTGATATGCCCTATCAATCAAAAATTCGTTAAATATATAATATATTTATTTTATATTTCGTCATTATATTATCAGTATTAACCAATATTTGTTGTGCGTTTTGTTAGTTAGTTTTTGTATATTTTTAGTATCTGAGAAAACTATGAATAATATGTTTTTGCTCACTGAAAGTTACTATCTGTTACTTATTGTCACAGAATCCCAATATCTTTAAATATACAAACCCATTTCTAAACCTAACTTCTAAATTGATTGTTTTCGGATTGCAATGTAGGTTAAATAATTGCAAATATGCAGTAAATACTACATTCTGAATTTTATTTAGGAAATATGAATGAAGAAAATGTTATTGGCTAATTTATTACTTAATAAACCATATTAGCACTTATTTTTATTAAAACCTGTTATGAATATTCTAATAGTTAGTAGTAATAATAAAGTCTGGAATATTAGGAAAAAAAGTAGGAAAATTGAAGGAAAACAAAGTTAAAACACAAGTATGAAAAGAATGGTTAACGTTTAATGAAATAGTCTTAGAATTTGCAAAAGAAACCTACAGAATGTGACAAATGAACGCCAAAAGGATCAATTGGAGAAATAAGTAAATTTAGAATAAAAGAGCCAGGGCACACATGGAAAAATACTTAACCAACATGTTAAATATAAATACAAACTTACAGTAGTTAAAATAGTAGTGAAACACACAAAGAACAAGTCACGTGTAAATTGTGAGCAAAAGCTGAATGATAACGAAAGACATGTTGAAACAATGAAGAAAGAGACAAGCATAATCATGGTACACATATAGGATAAAGACGGACAAGCAGTAACTAAACAAGTTAATGGAAAGATAGGAAGAACATCTCAGGAAATTGGCCAGGGAAAAACATTTCAGGGAATCGACAACAGATGAACAGGACACAGAGAAGAAGAAAACCAAAGTCTAGCATATAGAAAATATTGGGCCGATTACAAATTATGAGATAATGACGGGAGAGTGAAAATAAAACTACGGAACGCACTAGGAAAGATGATATTATCCAGCTTCAATGAATGACTTTGACGCGCCTCGCCTGGCCAGATTGTCCACCGCGTCATTTCGCCTCACGCCCGAGCGACTAGGCAAATCATCGTTATGCCAGTCAACATTACGGAACTTAATCGGCTTTACAGTCGTGGATTGGCTGTTAGAAAAGATAGTGACACTTTTATTTAACGCGGTCCATCTTTCTATTTCTGGACACAATGATGAATTGCAGCAACTTTTTAGGCTTTTTAGCATATATTCCAGCTCCTACGCCGCAGTCTGTTTTAAAGTCGTCTTTATTCCAGTTAGGCAGCTTTCTCACTAGTGCGATTGATTGCATACAACTAATTGCATACGGCGAATGAAATTGGTTTCGTGAAACTGACTCATTATTTTATTAATATCCTTTTATATTGATGTGTCAAGAATTATATTATTGTAGTTGTATACAACTAGTTTCCTGAAATCAGCAGCACTAGTGAGAAAACTGCCTAAGAGTCCAATCTTACTGGAGTGTCTTTCACTCAGTCTTTCTTATCTGGCATTATAACCTGATATTTTCTGCGTAGGTTGAACTTTTCAACTATGGCATGACGTGATATCCGCAAAAGGGTGTTTCTTAAGTTTATCTAATAGTTTTTGATGGTCAGCACCATGCGATTTATTTATCCGTGTTTGACTGTGCACAAGTCTATGTGCTGTAGATCTGGCAGTTTCTTGCATGTAAATGTATAACCGCGTCAGGTTTAGAAGTACTTTCATTGCGATGGCACATAGACACGCCAGTGTTTGTAAGCCACTCAGCGTTTTGGCCACCCCACTTGCCGCACCTTTGGTCACTAATTGCCTAATTGCCCTTGTGTATAAACGGAAAGTCATCTTGGGCTAAAACCCCAATTATTTTCACACAACCTGCTGCACCTATCGCGGACAATAGTAGCTTTATTGGTTGTATTCTGAATATGTAGGTTCCATGTAGATCTTTGATGAAATGTTCTTTTTTTATGAACGTGATAACTTGTATTTTCCGAGTATTGACTGATAGTCGTTCTTCTTTACACTATTTCAACCGTATTCATATCACCAGAACCTTTGGAAATCGCCCTATAACGACTACTGTACGGTCTTCAGCATACCCAAGGCGGTGAAAGCTCTTTTCGGTCATCTTCCGGTAAGATCGTCCACTAGGGTCGAAAACTATTATTTTATTCCATTGTTACTGTAGACAACTAGAAATAATGAAAAAAGTTAATTCATGCAAAGCTAGGAAAAGGTTACTGACCTTTAAGATTTATTGGATAACTTCGTATATACCATTTAAATTTCAAGTAATCAATTTTTGGGAAAAGTCATCTATTACGTAGCAATATAGCTACTTCTCAATGACAGAAATAGCGACATCTGAAATATCAATCTTGTCTCGTGGTTTAAATTAATTTAGGAAATACTTAATTTATGCCAGTGGGTTTCGCATCCCTCGTCTGATTATCAAACTAACCAAACGAATAACCGAAATAAATTATTCCATTTCTTTGCTCCGTCGGTCCCGAAACCACTTCACTTGAGTAACGAATCTATTATAAAATCTTTCGCGGTTCGAAAGCTTTCCGGATTCGTAATTAATTAAACTAATGCTATTCTGCGAATTGTCGATTTATTTAAATAAATAAATTGTGTATAGATTGCTAATTCTTAAAACTTTGCTTTGCTTTTCTCACTAATGAGGCATTCGCCAAATTGGCTATACAATTCATTTTATGCGTTATGTTTTACGACATTCCTTCTCATGATTTAAAGAGATACGCATAGCAAGTTAGATTTGCATAATTCAAATGTCGATATGAGATTTACGAAATCGCGGAGAATACTGAATTTTTAAAAAGATTGGTGCTTTAAAATTAAATACCTTAGGTAACTAATTACAATTCTATTTTGAACTTTTAGTAGGGAAAACGCATAACGTTACGTTGCAAACAGTATATAGAATAGCAATAAGCCAAAACGAATTAAACAACTTTTTTAAATAAAATATGAAATCGAAGTTGTACAGAAAACGAAGTCATTTCTGATCAACACCATAATGAACAATATGTGTCGAACACTTACGTGCTCAGAGGACAAAATATGGATATTAGGTGGTTTAGTTAATAATGTTGTAGCACTGTTCATCATATCTCCAGCAAATCATGCTAGCTATAATAGTGAGACAACAGATAGCACCTGATTTAAAAGAAAAATAAATATTTTCTCCTTGTTATTATTGTTAATTCGTTTATGTAATTGTTTAATAATTTAAAAGAAACAATTTATGGCAACATTATAAAATGTGTTTCCGTTTAAGAAACTTGATATTTGCGGTTATCCTAACTTTCAACAGTGGTTTTTATAAAACCTGCGGTGCTTAGTTCAAAAGATTGTGTAAACCAGTAGGTAATATAAATATTATGATACAAAGATAGCAGTGTCATAAACAGGAGCAATAATTTTTACGCATTGATTGGGAGTGTTATAAACATTCTATCCGCACAACTCCAAGTGAAAAGTGTTAGATATATTTTACTGTTTAACATAGATTATAAATTAAATTGTATACCGGCTGACGATGGCACAAAATTGTTAGCAAATGATTAGGTGCTGGAACAAAACTTGCAATAGCTGTTGTTACAAATTTGCAATCATGACAATAAAGTATACTAAATATATATTACAATGTATAAATATGAACTGAAAAAATTCCTATAAATTTACAGCCATTTTACATGACCAGAAGTAGGCTGTTAAATGATTGGCCATTGGCCACGTTGGCACTCTAAAAAACACATGTTTCCGAGGAATGTAAATATTAAAAGAAAGGTCAAGCATTAAAGATTGTTTGACATTAACATTTGAGGTCAAGCATAAAAGATTGTTTGGCATTAATATTTGAGGTCAAGCATGAAAGAACATTTGACATTAGTATTTGAGGTCATGAAAGATTGTTTGACATTAAGGTTCGAGGTCAAACCATGAAGAATGTTTGGCATTAGAGTTTCAGGTCAAAGCTTACAGAATGTTTGACATTAGTGTAGGAGGTCGAAACTTGAAGGATGTTTCGCAGCTTAAGTTTTTCCAAGTATCATGGAGATTGTGCATATGAGGACAAGAAAGGGCTTGAGGACCAGCCCTCATTTCAGGAAGGCTGAATGTGAGACGCATATATTAGAAAATCAATCGAATAATGACTGCAGATGAACGTGTTATTAGAACGTTAATGCTAAGATGTTTTAAAGATAAAGTATAGATTTGTAAACATAGCGAGAGATTTAGACTACGCAGTTGTGGGACCAAATTTAATGCGTGTTAAAGTTACGCTTGGCGCTAGTATCGATCTTTTAACCAACCAAAACGAAGCCTGATGTCTTGTCGTCATAGGTTTGTATACATCATTCCCCATTTCTAATTTTTTGACGTTTGTTAACATTTGAATTCTGAATTTTGTTGTTATGGCTAACTTATAATGACGTATGAAAGCGTTTTAATAAGAAAAGTGTTGAAAAAAGCTTTCAATTTGTGATGAAGCGGTGGAAACTGTTGACATTTATTTAAAGAAAATGTAAACAAATGTAATTTAATTTGTGGTATTGAAATATTTATTATATTTCAATACCATGTATTTATATGCTCACAATAAACGATTTATTTGTTTTTATTTTCATTTGTTTTCCATTTTTCATTCTAATACAACTAATAATGTAAACACCTTTTAAATAGTATCTGTCATTTGGTTAAATCACTTGTCAAATCCTGTTTATAATGTATTCAAATGAATACAATTCCTGAACAATATATTTCTTTAATTCTTCAAGGTTGATTATGTGTGAGTACATGTTGATTACGTTTTAGTTAATTACAGAATGAAATCGGACAAAGTACTTTATCTCATTTCATTGTATTAATTTTAATATGTTTGTGGTTCTGTCCCATTTACAATTGCTTTTTTATCTTTACAACTTTATTACATCTTTTTGTAATTTCAGCAATGTGAGCCCACTTTCAATATTTGACATAATCCTTCTGTATTTTTTTTACTCTTTAGCCTGAAGATGAGTGTTAAAACACTCGAAACATGCAGTGATTGGTATTTTACTAAAAAAAAAGAGAGATAAGATATTCCTTAATTGCAAATAATGATAAATTACGCGCGTATTAGAAATAGTTCTTGCTAACTACCACTGTGCGCCACCGCCTTCGAAAGGTCTGGAACTTTGCTTTTGCTGCGTTGCGTTGTTATATAAATATATATCTTTTATCTGTGGTTGACAACTACAAGAATTTCAGACCTATGATTCTCGTATTCCGGATATTATTTTAAACTGTAAAATAACGTCAGTACTTATAGTATTCAAACAAGAGTGCACATTTATGATTTGATCTATAATAAATAAACAATCCAACACCGACTCATATTCTACTGAACCCATTGTTAAGAATTTCACGTTACGAGGAGCAAGCTCTGGCCGCAATTTGTAATTTCCAAAATTTCATTGAAAAATGTCTACATGAGCATTTATAGGAAATTCATTAAATTGATTGTAGAATTCTGGCATGTAATGATGTACAATCGCCGACATTAATATTTAGCATTCGAACGATTGACTCAACGCTTTGATAGTGCTAAATATTAATGTCGGCGGCTGTACATGTTATATGGAGTACTTTTGCATAATATAGAGTGCCAATCTCCCAAAGTCTTTGCAAAATATGCAGTTATTCGTCGTTTGATTATCTTTTGCTTTATTAAATTACGCGGTCCATAAACAGACGACTACTGCGAGTTTATACATGCTCCGATTTAATACCTTATGTATATACATATACATCTACGTACACTATAATTCCATGAAATCCCTCGACATGCGTCCTTTGCAGACATCTTTTCGTTTACTGCGTGTGATGCTATAGATTACACAACGCACACCGTGAGCGTCGCAAACAGCTGCTTTAACGTATTTCCAAGTTGCCGTACTTCCGTATCGACAATTTATTGCTATTGACATTTCTAGGCTGTCATTTTCTGAATTAATGGCTGAAATACTTGATTTAAATGCGAAGTAAAGACGTAGTAAATATTCTCTTATCGAGCAATTGTTGGTATAAGAGGAATGTAGGTGTCCGATACTCTAATTATGGATGTAAGTTTAGGATTTAAAGAGAACATTCTTCTTCAATTCTTTAACAAATTAAATGCGAATCTAAGCTCCACAAATCTTCGGTTATTAATCGAAAGCTACAGCATACTGAAATAATAACTAAAAATTATTTGCAAATAATTCTAAATTATTCATTGCTCGGTACGCAGTACTTGTAGTTTCGGTTGCATAAATAATCAAAGATTTGTGGAGCTTCAATTCGCATTTAATTTGTTAAAGGTGGTACATACATATAACGTTGGAAGTATGTACATACATACCTACATGAAAGGAAAGATTCACAAATATAAGCTTTCTATAATAATAATAATAATAATAATAATACTAACATGGTTTCTAATAATTTAATTCGTTTTTATTGTTATGAACAGTTCGTTATAATAGGCCAGATACTATCATAGTAGACAAAGAATCTAAAGATGCCAAACTAATAGACGTCGCAGTGGTTGATGAACCCGATGTGGATCAGACTATCAAGAAGAAAGTAAACGACTATCTACAATCTACAAATCAAATCAAAAGACTGTGCATAGTCTTGAACAATCTTGGAACATGAAAAGAGTAGAGGTGTTACCTTTTATACTACCTGTCACAGATCTAGTACTCTATCAAACTGACGAACCTCTAAAGGTTCTACAACTACAGGATTCACTTACATCAAAAATACAGAAAACAATAATACTATCAACAACTAGAATAACTAGAAGTTATTTAAATTCGCCACAGTGTTATGTAGGAAACATAATGCAGGAATTGACAGTTCGCTTATTAAGTGCCATCCAGGAATACCTGTGAAAAGCAAAAATGTAATAATAATATTTATCCAATGTCTGAGAATTGGGGTACTGATAGACTCGTCATTATATATGCGGCTTTTTTCAATTTCCTCTTTGTTTTTTGTCTAGTCTTCTTCTTTGGATGGGATGGAAGTATTTTCCTAATCTATTCTATCATTGTTTCCCAAGTGTGCTGCACCAATTTTTTTTTTTCTCTCCTGCGGATCTCTTTGTCTTCTTCTATTCTTATTTTGAA
Source organism: Protaetia brevitarsis (assembly GCA_004143645.1). Lineage (NCBI taxonomy): Eukaryota > Metazoa > Arthropoda > Insecta > Coleoptera > Scarabaeidae > Protaetia > Protaetia brevitarsis. The sequence continues at coordinate 3,990,082 of RXPK01000287.1, read as the reverse complement.
TGGCCTGCTTGTTTCACCAATGTATGAGGATCCACACTCATATGGAATATTGTATACACAGTTTTTAGTTCGTTGGTTATTGTCAGGTTTTGTTCTAATTAAGTATGATCTTATTCTGTTGGACATCTTAATAGTGTAGTAATAATAAATAATAGTAATCCTGATAGTTGTTGCTAAATATGTTCGGGATACCGAACTTTATTTAAATCAGCACATGAAACTAAATGATCATCTGCCTAGAAGACATGTACAACGTACAATGAGTGAGATTTTAAATCTTAACGTATGTGTTTTAGCACGAAGTAATCTCACCCTCATAAAAATTGCCCGCTTTGCTTGAATATAAAATTAGACGTCTGTGCAGTTACCAGCGTTACTAGAAGCCATTTCCGCGTACTATTTTAACGGTCTTTCTGACATTAATAATATCTAGACTCTTATTTACGTATTTTTGCTTATTATTAGTTATTGTAGTTGTTATGTCGTTTGTATGCGCACAAATTCCCAGTTTGAACAAAGACCATGCTCCAGCATATTAAAAAAAATGCTGATAGGGGATTACACGAACGATGTAATGTATATATTTGTTGTCAATATGTGATAATGTGCAGTTTTGAAATAGTTATTTACCACATATGCTATGCGTTTGGCAGGTGTGACGTAGTTAATGTATTGTGCACTTAATAGCTTCCTGCATTGAACAAAGCAATAACATTATTAGCAGACAATTAATTTAAGTACGAGAGACAAATATGTCCCATAATCCTTCTCTCTGTTTAGATTGCAATTAAGTTATTGCTTGACATTTTAGTTAAGTTAAATTATTTGGAATACATTTTGTTATTATCAATTTTCAGCGATCAATATCTGCCCATTAAGTTAGGTAGTGCTATTTGGGTCAAATTCACTCCTGTTTCATGTAAGCAATGCTGAAATAATAACCATTTTCGCAGGTGCTCATTATACATGGATTATACTAACTAAATGGACAGTTTATATAATTTGCGTGGGCTTGAATTACCTGTAGTGGCATATATACATATATGCATAGCTCTCGATTATTGGTATTAAGTTGATTGAAACTGCAAAATTAAAACTAAACACAAAACATTTAAACTCGATTTAAATTAATATCGCAGATTTAATCAATTTAAGTCGCATGTTTGATAAACACTCTGTTAACACCCTATAAGATATTCGAAACAGGGCTAATCTTGCAGAAATTGTCAAATATTAAGTTTCTTGAAATCAGTTAATCGATTTTTAGTCAAAACCGATTTTAAAAAGTGATTACAAGGCCGGTTATATCAATTTTAAAACAAATTGAACCAAATTTGAATGCTGTGTACCTGCTCAATATTAAAAATCAAAATATGCGACAATATATATATATTTTGAGATTTTGAGGCTTAATGGAAAATATTCCATACTGGTCTTTCGTGCATAATTAAGTTAGGATAAGTGATAAGTGAAGTGTTGTAATAAGCACTATCTAATTAATTCAATTCAAAATTGTAATTTATTACTGCATTGATATAATTCATTCGCTACGTATTTCGGTTAATCGGACATTTTAGAAGTACGGTGTGACAATATCACTTTTCACTTTTAGTCTTGAGATTGATCGTTTTATTTCAGTTTTTTGATTTAATATAATATATATAATAATGATAATTTGGTACTTATGGAGAAATATTCCGAAGTGGCACTCATCAGTCGGATTCAAACTTTGTGCATTTGTAGCACTCATCGAGTGTTGTAAATAGCCCCTATTCAATTTGGCGAAAACCTAAGTTTAAGGGTGAAAGCTACCCTTGAAATCTCGAAATTTTTCGGATTTTTGCAATTTATTCTATTATGGTGAATAAAAACAATGAGATTATAGGTGTATTTCTAAATGCGCCTTCTATAGGTCTCTCAAAGCAGCGCGGATTAGATTTTTTCACTATACGCTCACCCCTTTTCGAAATGATCCCTGTTGAATATTATTTACGCGTATGTAGTAGAGATGGTTAAAACTGCTCTTTTCTCGAAATTGATCTTTCCAACCAGTTCTTAAAAACAGCATACCACTTACAAGAGCAAGTAGAGCACATTATCTTGAATTGGTTCAAATACGCTAGGATCCATTTTCAGAAGTTCTAATGCTATGCGGCAGAGACATGAAATCAGAAGAAATGAGTTCCGAGATAATTTCTGTGTGACTTCAAGATCAACATTTTTCTTTTTTTTGCTTAAACTAACTTTGGGTATCGAACTAGTCCAGTTCAGTGGAGAGGGCATAACAAATAAGTACAAAAAATAATAGTCATTATTGGTCTGTGGAAAATTTGCATAAAACTAGAGATACGCATTTTCAAGGAACTTTTCGTATTCATTGGGATTTCCAGAGGTAATTCTATAGAGCTTTTACCGTTTTTGCTTGATTTGACATTACCAATACTTCAAGGTCTTTAATGTAGTTGCGAGACGCAAATCTGGTGTTTTCATTGAATCCTGAACAAGTTCTCACCGCAATTCTTGATAAATATAGAACAAATTTAGGGTATTCAGATTAGAATAAAGTCCTTCAATATTTCCTATTATTTGATTTTACTTTGTTATAATACTACCTATTTATTACCTACAATGCATATCTTGATTTAACGTTTAACTTTTTCGATATATCCAGCATTTTTAATCTACAGCGAAATAACTTTTCATTCTAATATAGAAGTACTTGATGTTATTGAAACCGATAAAAATTTCTTTTTTTGGAAAATCCGGTCGATCAATGAGCTTCCATTTAAAAAAAGTTATTTTTTATGAAATAATAATAACAATAATACATTTTGAATTTTATTAAAAAATATGCATAAATAACGAAGTTATGGGTACGAATTTATGGGCTTAAACACCCGGTATATTCCACAATTTTTAAAACAGCAGAATTTCGTTAAGCTGAAAAACTTTCAATCAGCCGATTCCGTGGAAAACTCTATATATATTACCATGTCTTCTACCTGGCATCATAAACAGAACAGCAATATTTACTCTGCAATTATTTTTTAATACTTTTCTAGGAGCGGCCTATAGCCGTCGAATAAATATTAAACAACCCTATTATTTGTGGCGAATATAATAAATAAAATAAAGCACCTTTTTAATGATCTCCTTTGATTCTTTATCCCATTTTCCTTTTTAGAACCAGGAATCGTATAATATAATAGGTATTGCGTTCCTCAGTATGTCATAAATAAAAAAGATCGTTTTCGTTTTATAGCACATCTCCCCTCCAACAAAATAGCGCCCCTGGGAAATATTTGTAATATAGGTTACTGTTCTGAATCTGTCATATTCCCGACTAAAATTGCAGCGAGGTGATACGCCGCAGACACCAATTAAAAACGGCCAGACGTTTTTTGTACGACGTAAAAAAGTTTAATATTAAAGTACCGAAAGGTCAAGACTTCTAAGAAAATCTGGCGATGGTGTTCTAGCGCAAAAATACCTTGATTTACAATATTACATCAATGTGTAGAACTAAAATGTCTGTTTAAAGTTTAGAATATATCACAAATTTGTTTTAAAATTTTATTCGGTTCCAGAGCGTAGCAGCGTTCTACCGAATTTTTTTTTAGGTTTTTGCGTCATTATTCTCCATACAAGGGAAAATGTTTTCCATAAGGATTACATTAATTATAACAAGCACTCTAAAGAAAGGCTTACATTAACATGTTTCAGATAAAATACCCTCCGTATTATCTTTTCAGTGTTTCTGTGGAACATCACCACTATTTAGAAATGTATCGCAAACGATTTCTATTTCTTTAGAAATTTTCAGAAGTAATCCGAAACTAATTGAATAAAATTACGAAGATCACAAAATAGTCATTCAAATACGAACACAATTCATCTTCTTTCATGTAAAATAACAATAGAAATCGGAAATTGGCACGGTCAATATGAATTTATCTTCAGAATATTGATAAATATTTTAGCTTCAGTAGTTGATAAATTGAGAAGTAGGCAATGGAGATAGAGAAAGAGAGAAAGAGAACTTGTATCACGCACATTTTTAAAGTTTGCGGCACACATGTAATTGAGTTGGACTTGTTAGCTCTGAACCTAATTTTATTTCGTGTAGGTGGAAATTTTCTTCATAAGTAGAGTGGGCTCAAGTTTTCACGACGGTATAGGAAAGTTATAGAACACTTCATCAAAAGTCGCTTATGGTCTCTAATGGGCGTCTATAAACACGGGTGGAAGTAAAAGCAGAACCTATTTGACATTATTGCTCCTAAAATTTCGATACTATACACGATATTACGCCATTTTTCACTTCCCCTTCTTGCGTAGCATTTCCTTACACATCGAAGTGTTATTGATTATCGTATTAAAAGCGCCATATTTATCTCCCTTAAAATAATGAAGGTAGAGTAAAGATATTTTTACATAAAGATCTATTTGTTTCAAATGAAACGGAAAGTAACGCATCTGAAAAATAATTTGTCAAGAGACTGCCGGTGGAATAATACATTGGCGTTGGGAAAATTAAATTCGCTTGGAATAGGGCCAAGTTCTTTGTGTGTTGCACATAAATATAGATGAAAATTGCTTTAGATGGTATGAAAATTGACCTATACTGAAGGGTTTACCCTTTGTTGTCTTGTTGTTTGCCTTATCATACTGCACATTGTAAACTGATTAAGTTTTTTATAGTTTTAAATACGAGTAATGAAATAAATGAGCGTAAAATATTAAACCAACCGCGCAAAGCAAACTATGATTACTTCGGTTTCTCATATGAACAGTTCAGCAATATTTGAGTTATAAAGCGAAGTAATTGCGATAAACATTTAAAATTTATTAATATATTAAAATTATTAACTCGATCAGCGAACGATGTTAGTTTAATGAGCTATATATCTGTAACTAAAATCTATTTAATTTCTTCAACTTCTATATATGTCTTTGGTAAGCTAGAGGAAGAGTACACTTATAGAAAGAAATGGTTAAGTTAACCATTGTTGACTGAATGTTTGCTTCCTTTTAAATATGAGTAATGCGTTTTAATTTTAAATATACACTTAAAATGATAATTTGGACGTCGGACTTTTACATAATTCAATTTTACATGCCCAGAAGTAAGGAGTAAGCACAGAAGATACTATACAGCGAATATTGTAACTAAGCAATTTAAATCAGTAGTCAAATACTATCCAGTATATTTTGGATTATTAAATTTAAATTTAAATTGAAAACAATATTAAAATTTCCCGTTATTCCATATGTTAAACCATGTCTCTCAAGATACTAACTTATATATATTGAAAATTCAATTTAAACTGTCATTACAGTTAGAATATCTAACCGCAAAATTTACGAAATTCAAAACACTTATTTACACAGAAATTTAAACTTTAGTCATATAAAGTACTTTCAACCCAGTAAACACACATGTGTCTGTTACATCTCTGCTAAGTATCATTTAAGGAACAGTGCCATGTAACTTAGATACGTAAATGTTACATAAATGTATGTATCCTAAATGTTATCTGAACTGAATTGCGATACGTGGCGCTAGTTTACATTATAGTGATGTAATCTGAGATGTACCTAATAATACATCACATATCCTTGATCTGGTGCTGTTCAAGAACTATTCGTGACATATCTTTGTGTTTTCCGCAGTTTCAAATTTCTAAGCGAGTGTGCAAATGGCGTCTGGGAATGGCGTGTCTTACGTTGGTGTAGGTTTGTGACATATATTTACTGGTTTAACTTTAACTATAATAAATTTGAAGCACTGGAACGCATTTAACAACGGGGTGCCAACCGGTATTAAACGTAAGTAAATTTTTACTTTACAAAATAACGTTTTGAATGTGATGTTTGTGAAAATGTCTGTTCTAACCTCACATTTATTTGTTCAGGAATATTCACCGCTTTTTATTTTCGAAGTAGTTTTATTCCACTAAGACATCTCAAGATAGAAGAAGGATCAGCTGCGGACGACGATACTGAGGAAATAGAACAACTACTACCCCTCAATTCTAAACAAAGTTTGAATAATTTCGAGTTTCTTTTAAGCAATGATTTTAATACTCCAAAAATCGTAAGTGAATTACGTGCACGGTTTTCAAATTAAAAAATGTTAATTTCGTTTTAGCGATCATTCACAAAAAGAATCGGAGGCCAGAAAGGTGAAGATATTTAATACGACTCTTGAACATTGCTCCACCAACTTCACTAACGAACTTGCGCAGCATCTACTTGGTTCAGACAAAGGAATAACATAAAAGTTTGTTAACTGTGTAGAACCATTATATTTCCATTTTTAGGAGTTGTGACGTCATAATTCAAGCATTATAATGAACACACGGACGGAGCGGCAAGTGAGTTCTTTATATCTTGTAATCCAATAATATTATGTATTATATGTATTTACTAATGGATAAATATATAACTTAATGTAGTTTCGAAAAATGATGGTTACCTATTCCTAAAGGCCGTTTTACACCTAGCTATTCTTGTGTAATTTATTGCCCAATTTAAAATTGTTACGCGTATAACACGGATTTAATACGTATTATACACGTAACAATTTTAAATTGGCCAATAAATTGCGCAATAAATAGCTAGGGGTAAAACGGCCTTAAAAGAATGTTATGTATCATACAGAGAACATAATAACCGATCTGAAAGAGAACAGTGTTCATGTATCAGAATCATATCTATGTGATGTCTCAGAGACATATCAAAGACAGCAGCTTGATGCGGACATTACGCACCGAATGAAGCCTACGTGTGCCTTACATGTTATGTGTCTGAGATAATAGATAGATCAGATGATACGTATTTGTTACGTGTCTGAGATATAAATGTGTTTACTGGGAATTCTTATTAACATACATCCAAATATTTTAAAAGAGAATTCCATACAACGACAAATCAAATATATTCAAGAAAAATTGACGAATTAGTATGCCAACCTTAAAAGAAGGGCATCTTGTAAACGTCGGTTCGTTGTTATTCTAACAGCAAATAGTCACAATCCACAAAGAAAAAGATTGGTTAATCCAGAGAATTTCTTGTAATAATGCATGATTTCACGTTTCCTCTAAATATTTCTAGGCCAACGGTAAAATTCACATTGAAATTCCGCTTACTTTCCAAGAGGACACGAAAATATAATTTAATTTATCAATTGGCGAAAATGTAAAACAATTTATGAAGAATTTTTTTAACAAGAACACATCATCTCCATGCACCTCTAGTCATTTATTTTAATGCGAACTACAGTAAGTGCCCTTGAATAAATACCAATTCCAAGGAAATTAAATTAAAATAATTCAGTGATCGTACGATAGACATATGTACAGGTATTCAATATACTTTTATCTCTAGGGAAACATTTTTAAAATCTGCGATTAATCCAATATATATTGGATCTATAAATTGCTATGTCTACAGAACTACACTTATAATTATTTTAGGCATGATTTAACATATTTACAGCATAGAAATGCATTGTTTAAACCTTTTCTACATTTAATTAAACCTTGTTGCATTTATTATGAGAAATATAATAATATATAAATATATTCCTAATTTATATAACCTGTATATGTCATTCATCAATCGCTTATTTTAGCAACACTTGAAAAAACTTTAGGTCAGTTCAACAGTATTAGTGAAAAATAATATTGTGATATATATAGTACCGTTTCGTGCTAGAAAAAAAACACACTCGTTATATATTTGCAAGAAATAAAGTAATAACGTTTCTCACCATGAGATCGGTCTAAACCGACGTTGATTGACATAAAACTAATGTAGATGGGTTTTCATAATAAAATATTAACCGCCCGTCAACAACGCGAACTTGTTTTCCAAATCTTAAATATCCTGTTTTAATTTAAAGTTCTATTATTAGCGTTCACTATAAACTAATTACAGAATGCATAACGTCACATAGAAATAATAATAATTGGCTGATTACAAGAAAACATAAAAGAAGAAATTAATAGTATATTACATGCGAGGTGGAAAGTGTTTCATTACAATGGAGGGATCACGTTAAATGGACTCAAGACCAAGATATGCACACTAAACAACTTATTTTCCTTCAGCGTGATTTTCATAGCATCATCACTTTAAAATTATTTTAAATTAAAGTTCTCATAAATAATGCCTAGACTTTTGTTAAAGTACTAAAGCAGGATGGTGGCCAACCACAACCACAACGAGTGTAAGTCTGCGACCCGCCCTGTATAATTTTACACATCACAAAATATCTTTATTTTATTTATTATTTTGCTTTTAATGCAATATATTGTAAGGTACTCATTTTGTGTATTATTTTAAACAAATATTTCAAAGAAATTGCCTTGCAAAAATAAATATTTGACGTTTATAAAGAGAAACAGGTATGGGAGATAAAATTCTGCAAATTTCCCCATGGCTTTGTTAAATTGAACCCTATGGGTACTGGGTCCTCCGCATTAAACGAAAAAAATTTTTTTGTTTGGATTCCATATATATCAGTAAGTGGGTATTCGAGTTAAAAGTGATTTCTCTGTAGATTAAATATGCTGAATATATTCATATAGGTACATTAAAATTTAAGGTGATAAGTAGGAAATATTATAGAAAAGTTGACCTTTGATAGAATGAAACAATCGCTACTAAATTAGTTGTGACCCTGGATGTGTGGCAGTATTTCCTAATTGTTAAAAAAAAATGATTAAGTTTCTTTAATGGCATCTTATAAAAGCAATATAACAAAATAACCCTTGGATACGAAATGAAAAGAAATTGTTGTTAATGGAAAATGTAATTGGTATATTGGCTATATATTGGTATATAGGCGTTTGTCGGCAGTAGGAATTCTATATTATAGTACAGAGATTCAATAGGTTTAGCTTTTGCTTCTTATTAAAAAGTTACAATTTTTCCGCTAGAAAACTAAAGAAATCATTGTTTTTCTTAGTTATTTTCTTTTGTTTCCAGCAGCTACTGCAGATTTGTTGTATTTTCCCGTCGGAAGTGAATGCATTTTTCTTAGAAGTTGAATCGTTGGTGTTAAACCCCTTAAGCCGGCGAATGTTCAAATAATGTTTTCGATTGTTGCAGAAACCATTTTTCTTTGGGATTCCATCGTCTGCGAGCTATCCAAACAACAGTAAACATAACAAACATCTTATTTAGAATGAAAATGCATCACCTGTTCGTAAGTTTTGTTTTGATGTTGTTGTGCGAATTTTAACACAATCTCTTCCACTGAGGACATAGAATAAGTAAGTACTCCTGCTAAAAGAACAAGTAATTAAAATAAATTGAGAGAAAACGCAATTGTATTATTTTTTTAGAGAGTTAAAGTCTTGGCGAAAAAATAAGAAATTATTCATAATTAAAATAAGTACTAGCGTTTAAATTGGATCTTAAATCATAGATTACAATTTTTTTTCGCAGATATAATTGACCTTAATATTGACCTTGTACATTGTTAAATTTTTCATTCGGTTGTAATAGCTTTCCTTTCTGCTAGCGCAATAAATTATGTAATACATTTAGATATCATGTTTACGTTGCTTTCAATTTGTACTTTTTTTCTACATAACGTCTATCTTTTTCATTTTTAAAAATCAAGACTACATTCTTGTTATTATGCGAATAAGTGGCAATAAGACGACAACAATATTCGAGCAATTTTTTTTTTTAATAATACCCAGTACTTTATACGAGCAACAGTTTACATGTCACAATCATCTTTTTGAACACAAAAAACTTGAAGAGGAGGAAAAGCATGTTATTAATAAAAAGAATCAACGGAACGTTGGTTGAAGTTAAAGAAAATTGATGAATATTTAAAAATGAGAATCATTCACTTCTTGGAAACAAGACGTATCGAATCCATTACCTCGTTAAATATTTGCAGAATATTGTTTTCAAATATTTATCAATTTATTTCAATTTCAACTAAAGTTACGTTTATTGTCTGTGCTAACATATTTTCACCCACTTTAAGTTTTCAGATCTTGGGACAGATTGTATCATCGAAATATATAATAGGTCGCACAAACTGTTCCGTATTATTAAACACATTTTTGGATTTTATTGCTAAATTTTTTAGGGACATTACTTGGCCATTATTTGAGCTGCGAAAGAAGATATCCGCTTGAGAAATTAAACAAAATTAAGTAGAATGTTGAAAATTGTGGGGGACAGTGGCTCTGTAGACTAGTTCATCGGAATATTCAAAATCCCAAATGGAATCTCAGAACCTATTGACTTAAGATTTAATGAGATTATTGCCTGTAGACATAGCGGTTCTGTTAATATGGCTGGAGATGTAAACACTAGAAGTTTGAAAAGGATTACTCTCTTTGATGGAAAAGAGATCTGACGGGTTTGAGTTAGGTTTAAAGACGGTTTTGTTGTGATTGGACAGATTTTTTCCTATAGGGTTGGGATGTAAGACAGATAAGCAATGGATTCATGCGGAGTAGGTTGTGCTGCAAATATATCTAGGATACTTGTTCTTGATTAGAGTATCGGTAACATGAGATAGCTCTCTGGATAAAGAATTTGGTTCGAATATGACAATACCCCTTTGTACTAAGGATTTTATGACACCTCTCTTCTGGGCAGGATGGTGGTGTGAAAAGGCATTTAGGTAGCGCTCAAAGAACCATCAGAACGTAGGACATCTAGTAGAGCAAGACTACCGACTGATTCGAGTTCCATGGTGAATTAGATGAAACTATGTTGGGGATTAAGAAATGTGGGGAAACACCTTAAAAAATCACGTCCATGTGGCCAGATTACGAAGGCGTCGTCAACGTATCTGAACCTGCATTTTGGTTTCTGGGAAGAGGGAGGTTAAGATTTGTTGTTCAAATGCCTCCATAAAAATGTTGGAAACAACAGAAGAAAAAGAGGAACCCATGACTGCACCCGAAACTTGTTCGTAGTAACAGTCGCGGAACTAGAAATACGTGGAAGTAAGGCAGATTTCCTCCAAGTCAGCTAAGTCATTCGGTTGGAGGCTGGAAGATAGAATTTCGCGGATTAAATGGATAGTTTTGAATACAAGAACTTTGGTAAATAAGGATTCGACATCGAAACTAAGAAGTAAATTCTGGGGATCTACTATCAGTCCACTCAGTATGTGAGCGAATTTTCTGGAGGTTTCGATAATAAACTGTTGCCAGTGTAAGGTTTGAGGATCTCGGATACATATTTGAAGAGCTTGTAGGTGGGACTGTTTATGGTGCTAACAGTATGGCGTAAAGAAACATTAAGTTTGTGGATTTTGGGTTGACCGTATAGTTTAGGAGCATCGGCAGGTAGTAAGGATTTATGTAATTCAAGAGGAATTGATGCAGATTTTATGGATTTAATGATGGAACGTGTAATACGTGATATAGGATTACGTTTTAGGAGTCTGCAGGAGTCACCTTGGAGTAAGGATAAGATCTTCTGTTCACACGCATTGCTGTTCTATCCGTAGTTCAGGTGTTCAAAGGCAAATATGTAGAATTTAGTGGGTGCTAATAAAGTGGGGACCGCTGGAAAAGAGAAACCTGCGATGACCCTACAGTACTCTACTTCTTGTAATTCCCTAACAATATTCATTTCTTCATCTGTCTGATGAAGGTTGGTGTAAACCGAAACCGGTAACAGATATACTATAGTAAATTTAAATAAAAAAAAATTAAGAAGTACAAATAGGAATTTTAATTTTTTGTTAAGCTTAGAAAGTTTGGTAGAAGCCGGAATGTCAGGTGTTCGGGATTCTGAAAAGAGTTTTGAATTGAAAATTTATAATAAATTTCAACTCCAATTTTTAAGTATGATAAATCAGTTCTTAATTCTTTAAAAAGCCAAGGATAAAGAAGCAATAAAAACTAACGCTCGAAACGGATTTTCGACTCGTCAAAGCTTTTCCGCATTTGCTTCACTGTGCATCGTGCTCACAGACTTAAAAATGTTTTTCTTTTCATGAAGTTTGTGCTTGATTGCAAAGAATATAATGTAGATGGTACTCTGCTTACTACATCCTTGGAAGCGGTTGTACTATACTGCGAACTACAAAAATTTTGTGAAATTCTTCTCATCATTTGCGTATCAACAGTAGATAGATCTTTCTCAATACAAGGAACAAAGTACTGAATAGAATGATAAATATAGTGCTACTGTGAACAGCATTGTATGTTGCTAAGTATTGAGGGACCTGTCATTTTAAATACGTATTGAAGAAAACTCCTCAGAAGAGATCCTATTGAAGATTTCACATTAGTTAAGCCTGTTTATCATTTTTTATTTTTCTAATATTTCATGTTTCATATGTATGTTTAATGTTTGCATTTTTATTAGTAATAATAAACAAAGACTTTTTATTCTACCCCTTCCTTCACCTTCTCGTAAACCTGGGAAATGTTCCTCTGGAGTATAATGCCTGAAAGGAACATGAGTATATCAATACATAGTAACATAGGCGATATAACTCGCAGCAGTTTTTATTCCGTTTAATGGAATTAAAAGTGTCAATAAATTGAGAAATTGAATGGTGAGGCTTGTTTGGAATGAAGCCAAAGTTATTCGGGAAGATGTATGTTCTCTACATCAATTCACTAAAGATGTTAATGAATTTGTGCTGTCCATTTAGTTTTTTAGTTTACTACTTCTTTCTTTCTTAATAAGTGAGATTATGAACGATATTTTACTGTAAACATTAGCTTGTTAATTCAAAAAAAGGGCTTTATAATGAAGAAGATTACAAACATGGCAGACAAAATGCGATCATATAATCTTTCGATTCCTGAGTTGACTAATGAGAATTCCTACTTTAACCTTTTTACACGCCCTCGAACTAATTAGCGTGAGTACTTTGATATACATAAATGCAAGCATATCACCGTAAAGCTGCTAATATCTACGCAATGTGACAAAAAATGGAAAGCGTGTTCATTATACTATTCCGTTTAAAAAAACAGTCAGTGGTATAGGGGATATAATTGTTACTTCTTTATCCCATCGAAGATATTAACATTCGAACGCCGATGTGGTCGCGACATCATGAAAGAAAAAATCGTTTTCGATTATGAAGAAGCGCCCATAAGTATTTGCTGGGTTACGTTTTTCTTTTTTCATTATAATAATTTATATCATTGATTTAAAAATTTGTTTGCTCATACCTAAATATTTTATCAATGAGCTAGTATAAATTATTAAAAGAACACGTTATTTTCAGAAACTTAATAAAAAAGGTATTAGAATTAATTTGTTAATTACTAAAGAGCATTCACATTTTAAATTCAAATCACGTTGTAATACGATACCGAACATAAAATCAATAATATGTTTTAATATAAGTAAATATGTAGAACAACGTATTCGTTTATATTAAATGAAAATTTCGTACACATAAAATGCATTCAAACGCGTGAGAAGATCAGCTTTTTCAGCTATCCAAAAGAAAAATATCCATTGCAGAAGAAAATGTTATAATTGTTATAAAACACGGCTTTTTTTAATATGCGAAAGCAACATTTGCCCTTGCTCATAATAAACGATTCCACTATAAAGTGGCCCAGCGGTTTCCGGCTTTCATACACCTAAACTCAAGGGAGCCAGGTATTTGAACAATTCTGAAATATTTGTCTAATGAAAAATGTTGGACGTCAAAGGGCCGGAATATAATAAATCATATCTCTGTCAACCTAAGTATCATATTGGCTTATATTTTGTAATAACAGCGTATGCCGAGTGAGAAAAGAAAATCATGGTTCGGAAGTCTAGAGAAATAATTATGTGTAGGCTTTATCTATACAGGGTTTTCCACGGAACTGGCTAGTTAGAAGTTTTCCGGTTTAACGAAATTTCTCGGCTTTAAAAAAAAAAATGAGGTTTGCAACACTTACTTTCTCTCTAATATATTTTCACCTTTTTTGCACTTCCGGTTAATCAGAAGTCGCCATGTACTTTGTTATTTTAAATGAAACACCCTATGTATGTAACTTTGACATTACAATTAAATTATGGTTGTCAATAGATTGTTATAACCTTCGAGTGTTTTATTTATTTATTTAGATTTCTGCAACAACAGGACGAACACAGAAAAGTTGTAGCTTAGTTACCCATAGAAAAGAAAAATAAAAACTACACAAGTACGATCTATCAACAAGTAGTTAACATCGTGTAGAAAGTAACATTGAAGCAGGTTATGGGGAAAATATTATTGTAGCTAATTTTACTAAAATTGATCAAATAAGTTTTAAAAGAAGTTAAACTAGAGTTAAATATATTAAGAGAGTTGGAAATATTAAGTTGCTCATTGTAAGTGCGCATGAGTCTGTTAATAGGAAAATTCTAAAAGGAGTTGGTATTTACAAAGGCAAGTGAAACAAAAGAACGTTACGGGTATCACGAAGAGGAATACGAAATCAAGGAAACCAGGTTAGGACAGTCAATACTGTTATAAGTAGTTTGTGCAATAATACTAAATCCGGCAGTAACCTGCGCTTACTCATTGGCAGAATGTCAAAGTGCTTATATGTTACGAACTAATTATCAAAAAATTGGGCTGACTTATGACATAGAAATCTAATAAATTTCGCTGCACGGATTTAAGCATACTAATATAGACTATAGACGCCATATTGCGGACGTCAAGGTAGGCAAATTTCTGAATGTTCTTATAATAAAACCAAGTAATTTGATATATTTACTAACGATATATAGCACGTGGTCACAATATACCAGTTTAGTATCCAGCATAACACCCAGATCTTTAATTTTGGATACTTTGATTAATATACATGTATTTAAAGCATACGAAAATTTAAATTGAAAAACGTTTCTAGTGAACTGTGTAAAATTGCATTTATTGAAATTTAAAAGAAATTTATTTTTTAACAATGCGGACAGTGCTACGTCGGACAAACAGGAAGAGCCATCGACATAAGAATAAAAGAACATGAGAGGGACGCAAGATTAAGAAGGACCGATCAATCAGCGGTGGCGGAACACATGCACGACACCGGGCACAAAATGGATTTCAAGAATGTAAAAGTAATAACTACCACCAAGAACTACGGAAAAAGACTCATCAGAGAAGCCATAGAAATAGAGAAGAATAAAACCGTTAACAGAGAAGAAGGGTACCACCTTAGCAACACGTGGAAGAGCCTACTACGAACCGTCACGGTCAATGGAACGGAAACTACACGGTTGGATGCACCAGGGGCGTACATAAGAAGAATGTCGGACCATGGAGAATCAGTTCAGTTATCCTGAAGAAGCTGTCAGTATGAACAGCGAAACGTCGAGCGAAAGTTTTGACACACGGCGAAACCCGCAAGAAGCTGTTAGTTATAGTTACACCGGCCGTGAAAGCCTACGCAGTTATCACAAGCCTGTACGGGGAGGAATTGTACTTATCTACTAGACGACTAGATTCTCTACGCACCAAGAAGAACAAGTTATTGTCAACTTTGGCATTTCTACGTCGATGCCGAGACAAGAAGATTACACCTAACTTCGTAAAGTTGAAACATCACATAATAACGGATGCCGCAAAGAAAATCTTAAGAAGAACGGAGGAAGCCTTACTACGAGAACGAGTGCATCAAGTGTATACGGAGCTACATCTGATTTCCAAGATGATCATGGAGCTACATTTGACATTAGCCAACAAAATGTCAAAACAAGATTGGGACCTTATCGACCGCATAACCTGGGAAGCAGCAGAAACTGAGTTCGAGAAATCCAGAACAACACAAGTGAAGAAGTTTGCAAGGATGGAAGAAAAGAAGATCAAGGAGCAACCTGGTACACTGAAGAACGTTGTGATTAATTTATGAACGAAGCAACTATCTGCAGACGAAACAAAAGTACTTGCCTTAGGGATGAACTACGTCATGCACCCAAAGAGTACCAACAGAAGAAATCATCACGGAGGTAGAAGCAGCGATCAAAGGAATTCCAACATCGAAGCAGAAGAAGTGCGACAAGAAGTAAGCAGAGCATTGAAGAAAGCAAAGCCACCGAAACGCAACCTATCCAGGGAAGAAGAGGCAGCACTTACAAATTTGAAAGCTGAAGAAGACATTGTTATCCTCAAAGCAGACAAAGGGAATGCAACAGTACTACTAAATAAAGAAGATTACCGGAAAAAGATGAATGAACTACTTGACGAGAACACCTACAAGGAAATAAGAAAAGATCCAACGGATAAGATCACAAAAACAGTAAGGAGAACATAAAGATTTCATCAATACCTAAAGAGATGCAGAACAGATTGCTACCAAGAGCCGCTAGACCACCCAGGCTGTATGGAATACCAAAAATACATAAAGAAGGAGTGCCATTAAGACCGATGTTAGCAACATTGGATCACCAACCTACGATTTGTCGAAATATTTAGCTAACTTACTAAAGCCATACACCGGAAAAACTGCAACGTATGTGAAGAATTCGAAACATTTCGTGGATATTCTGTCTACGCTAAAGACCGAACCTACAGATATTTTAGTAAGTTTCGACATTATATCGCTATTCACTAACATACCACGGAGGACGCACTGGCCTTACTTCCAGAACTTGGACTACAAGAAGACATCATTGAATTAGTGAAACTGTGCTTATCCACGACATACTTTTGTTATGAAGGAAAGTACTACGAGCAGAAGAACGGAACAGCAATGGGAAGCCCTTTATCACCAGTAATAGCAACTTGTTTATGGAAGCATTTGAAGAAGAAGCCCTAAGTTCCAGCGATATGAAACCCAAGTGTTGGCTGCGATATGTCGACGATACTTTTGTAATATGGCAACACGGAGAAGAAAAACTACAACAGTTCTTGGAACACATAAACTCGCAGCACCCAGCCATAAAGTTTACCATGGAGAAAGAACAAAATGGAAATCTCCCTTTCCTGGATGTTATGGTTAAGAAAACAAAAGAGGGAATGCTACAGCACGCAGTATTTAGAAAGAAGACTGGAGTTTTTGAAGCACTCGGATATGTCATTGATATATAGGTTAAAAAGTAAAGAACCCAAATAGGATCCCTGCGGAACACCTGATGTTATAACCACCGTCCTAGAGGTGTAGCCATTCAATTTGACAAATTGAGACCTGTAAGAACTCAGTCATAACAATTTATTTATAAGAATTGCTAGGATTGCTAGGATTGTTGCTTCATCTCATTCAAACCTGTGTTCTCTTCCCAAGCATGTTGAGGCAAGCGAAACTTATCCGTTTCTCCCAGTCGGGGATACTAATTTTTGGCGTTCTTTGATTCTAGCTTCTGTTTCTCGATGTATGGTATTCCATATTCACACGGTACTCGGTATATACATTCTTTCGTTTTCTGATTCGCGTTGTCCGGCTTTGCTTTGGTTGGGGTTGACCTGTTGGTATACGTCGTTATCATTATTAACAATTATGCAAATCAAATAATAAGTAGAACAATCAACAACGAGCTGAATAAAAATATCTAAGCGATAGTAATGTCAAACTAATAAAAGGTATACCTACCGTGAAATGAGTTCAATGTGAAACAGGAAATCACTTTCGTAAGTTCGCGTTTCCATCGGAAGAATTAGACTGTACTATAACCACGACTGCATGAAATACATACTGAAGAAATCTGCTCAATATACAATTTATCGGAGTGCCTATATATCAACCCCTTAGGAACCGTAAGTGAGACCCTAAAATGGCGTCCAGTTTATCACAGAATAAAGGTTTATATACCTTAGAAAATCCGGTTATAGGTATATGTTTAAGCATATACGGCGTTGTACCTCTTTGCTAAAGGTAAATGTAAGTCTAAAAAAGATAAAATAACTCTATTGTGGACCTAGACGTATACAGAAACGTCGACAATGTTAAGTGTCCATGAATTTATTTCTAGTAACGATTGTGTTCATTTTTAATATCAAAATCGAAATTGTCAAAAACCAGTTGCTTCAACGGATCAAGCTATTTTGTGAGTGTCTTAAAAACTGCTATTTACCAAGTACTGATTCACGTTTTCTGGCAGAGTAATTGGTTATTTTTCATTTTTACAAACAGGTACTTAACAAATTTTTCTCGAAATTAACAACAAATAGAATAATAAAAAAAGGTGAGGTAGTTTAAAGATATAGTTGAGGTAAGTATAAATATACTCAAAGTAAGTATAATTTATACCTACAACTGGGATGGCAATGTGGTTTCTCGAATGTAAAAGTAAATTTATACTAGAAAGTTAAATATAAATTATACTTAGAACAAAATCTTCACAACAAAATTCAGGTATGCAAAAATTCAACGACGGAAACATGTCAAGCACCTACATATTTTAACAAGATGTATTATATAACAGACTGTTGAAGATAGAAATAAATAAAACTTCGAACTAAATAAATACCTTTGTTTTAGCATTATAATACGATGTTCTAAAATAGCAACTTGGATATCTATGAGTAAAAAATTTTTTGTTCTTATGGTGCATAAAATAATTTTGTATTCTAAATATTTATGGTTTTTCGAAAATGTGTCTAAAATGGTGCCCACAAAAGCATTGTTCTCATTCAAAACACGATTATCCGTTCCTTAATAGCACTTTCCAACACATTTTCTTTCCTCATATACCATCATTACGTATAGTTTATATCGTTTTCATGCTGATTCAAAAACTAATTTTAAAATTGCTTCATTACGTTAGGGTTTTGAGAAATTATTTTAAATAAGTTTTTCAAAAAGTATATAAAATTTTATAGAATTTCAAAATGACTTTTATATAAGAAAAATATTACAAACTATATTGTACTGCCGAGTATTGAGTGGATATGTTGAAATGTCCTTGCCTGTTTCCTACGTCACACTATTCAAACCACCCCATTTGTGCTGTGGAGCCGATGAAATTAGCAATTTGTAGATTTCTGGCTGTGCGTTTATATAAGGAGCTACGCACGGCTTATTACACTCAATGTTGTTGAAATAGTATCGCTTTTTATCAAGTAAGATGTTTTTTGTTTTATATAGACAATATACGTAAACAAGTTGTATCAATAAATAAGTCAAAGCTATAGTCCGCATATGTTTTTTTTTATCAGGTTATGGGCTCAGTTATCGTCCTTTAAAGCGATGATTTAGTGTGTATAATTATCCAACCGAAATGGCTGCTAATTCTTTGATGTCAGTCCCTAAGTTAAAGGGACGTGAAAATTAAAGCGAATCGGCTTTCAGTATAGGAAGTTTAATGGTATTGGACGATTTGAGCAGTTGCTTAAACGGAAAGGAAAGAGATGCGAATAAGATAGAAAAAGCAAAGACAAAATTGGTATTGTCCGTTGAACCTTCCTTATTCGTGCATATTAAAAATGAAAAATCTGCAAAAGATGTCTGGGATAAATTGAAAAAAAAATTTGATGATTCAGGCTGTGCGAGGAGAATTGGACTTGGAAGGATGCCTACATCTATTCGTTTTCTGATTGCTTTAGCTATTAAGCATGGTCTAAAAATAGATCAAACGGATGCCGCAACAGCATTTCTGCATGGAGACCTTACAGAAGAAATTTACATCGAACAACCCGATGGATATAATGACGTGGAAAGAAAGTGGGCGAGTATGTAAATTGTAGAAGGGAATTTATGATCTTAAACAAAGTGGACGTCAATGGAATCTGAATCACAAGTTTGGAATGGCAAAATGTAAACCGGCAGCAACACCTAGTGATCCAAACCAAATGTCTATCAACATGTGTAACGAAGATGAGAGAATAGAGAACGTTCCAAAATTTAGGGTGCCTATAACATTTGCTCGCGACTGTACATACACGATTCTATGCAGATCTGCAGCGCTTGTGACGTTATATGTAATTTTGTAAATAAGTATTTTAGATGCTTACAGATTTGCAGATAACCTTACAGGCGCCACAAATATGCATAGAGTTCCATCTTTAGAAACTGAAGTAACTAAGAAACATACTTATCTAAACGACGACCACACGCCAATAACCAATAACAAACTTGACCGATTCTGATAAATTAATGCGCCTTCGAGCGTTACATACAGCAAATTTTAGGAGCAATACTGATAGGATAGGAGTTTTGATTAACACCATGCATTGCTATCGTATTCCAAAGACGCCTGCTATCGATGTATCAATCAATGCCAACTTCCCCTATAGTAAGCAGATGTTCGTAGAAACCATTCTAATAAGTATAAATTCCTTAGCATTTCGTTTTACTAGAACTGCTTTCTCTATGAAATGTAAAGTTACGCTAAAACGAAAATGGCTCTAAAACCCCTGGTACCGCAAATATGTCAAGTCTCCTACAAATCGATGAGTGCGTGCAAGTAATTATGCTTTTATCCATGTTAGAAGCATTGGTATAACCCAAAATATTAATATAATCTTTTGTTGGTATCATAACAATATTTTTCGACGGAACGCACGTTACAAATATGTGAAAAGTTATAATTACATCTGTCATTTCCTAACATAAAATGTAATTTGTATTTTTACCTAGAATACTTCCAACATTTCACTACGCTTTGTGCATAAACTTTTATTAGACTTACGGAAAAGATGTACTCTTAAATATTAGACCATGCAAATGCTGCAATTATATCACGAGGAGTGTATTTCTACGATTACGTTCCAGATAATTTCGATGAGTATTGGCTTAACTGAATTTATATGTAAACAAAGTAGGTATTTTGACTAAGATTGGAATAGTAGTGTCTACACAAGATAAATACATAGCTTCTAGCTACGGCACAAGGTCGGCAAACATTTAATTAACGCTCAAGACGTATATACGACGTGGCCTGTCCACATCTTTAGATAGGGACGCAATGTTAATATTACCGTTTGTATGGCACGACTGCATATATAGCAATGGAGGGCGGGGTTTATTAATAATTAAGTTTATATTCCTAATGCAATATACTTTCCATAAGTAATGTGCAGCTCATATTTATAATTCCTAAAATGTTATTTATTGCAACAAATCTGTTTATAGCTGCTAGTCAAAGAGTGAATTTTGAGTTAGAAGATTAATAAGTTATGCCTACATCCGGTATAATAATTTCGAGAACTTTTGTTTACATACAACTCATTTAGAAAGGTCATTACAATTTGTTTAACGAAGAAATACAGCAACTTGTTTTAACATTATAAACATGAAATCTTCAATGGAAAATTCTGTTGAAATGAATGATTTAGATCATAATCGCGTTCATATTTTCACACCTCAGTATTAAATTCTAATTATTAGTTGGTTGGTAAACTAGTTCAATCGAACTAGCTATAAAAGCAGTTTAGTTTTTTCTTTCGAATTTCTTTATATACCTTTTCTATTTCAAAAGAGTTAACGTGATTTTTTTAAAAGCAAACTCGTCGATTTCGTTAAAACTTATTTTATCTCTGACTTGTTATACAAGATACCGCGCCCAAGGTTATGAACTTTGCACAAATGTGGTCGAAAATCTCGAGGAAGTCCCTCTTTGACTTTGTAAAGCGGAGAAGCTTTTCTTTATACAAAATATACTCGAGAGAAAGAATTTCAGTCGTTCAAAATAATTTAACATGGTGTATACTACACTTTATAATCAGTACAAATGAGTAAAAGTGAATTTGAAATTGTACTTTTCGTTTATTATATATGTAAGTGATACATTCTGCAGATATATATAGCGCAGTTGTACCTACAACATTGGAACTGCCTCGAATACATCGTCAAGGCATTTGTAAGATCCTTATTCTCTGGTGTGAAAGCCAGGCATGAAGTTGTTCGCTTAGAAATAGTTTATGCAAATACGGAGAATATGTCATCATACATATCGTCAAAGAGTTTCCTTTATGTTAGGCAATTTCTCTTTTGCAAAGTGCTTCTATGTCAACGACTGCCGTATTACAACTTGATGTATCTTCTCTGTATGCATGTATTCAGTACATATCTAACAAAACTTTTTCTGCACTACCGCCCAGAAACCCAGATTCTGAATTACTTTAAATAGTCCGAAAACATACTATTCTCTAACATTGACAGCTACTGAAGGCTGGCAACACTATGTTCGGGTTACTAAAATGTCTGTAATTGATTGTAAGTTCTATGGCAGATGACCGAATTTCCATTACACCATTTTTTAAAATAATTCAAATAACAGTGGAAAGATTTTGCGGATAGGAAACTGTTTATAATCTGTTGAGCAACTTTTTAATAATATGAGCTGGTGTCAGAATTGCACTTTCCATTAGTAAATAGGTGTGAAACTTCGAAAAAAAATAACAAAAGAGACCTATTCTCGTAAAAGACAAAATATTAGGGCAATATAATGTGCAACACATGTTTCTTGTACTATTAACTTCCTAGTGTGCAATGGCTTTTATTATTTTTAACAAAATTAAGATTCATTGGCACACAAAGTAGCGTACAATTAACTATTTTGCGAGTATATGTGCAGAGCTTCGATTTCACGCCTAGCTACAAACCGTACTCATATTTGAACAACGATAATTTCTGGCCTAGTGATAGAAATAATTATTTATTTGTTTTTTTTTAGATACCGTCAAATGGAATGAAATGATCACTCATTCGGCTTTATACAAATAAGAAAATAACGCTAAATCTATAGCCCTGTTCTTCAAAGAGTAGTCACCACTCTTTGAAAATACTCAGTGCTATTTGGGCCCATTTGGGCTATTTTCATATTTGTATAAAGCCGAATGAGTGATCAATTTCACCCCGTTTGACGGTACCATTATATAGTTTCCACTTTTATGTCTATCTAATATTTTCTATGCGTTTTTGTGCCACTACAATTACTACAATGCAACTCCATTCAAATCCTTCATTCTAAAATAGGTTGTGATTTATTGTGACCTCTTTTTCTCCCTTTAAATAACGTAATAAATTTTAACTCTACTACAAAATTAAATTTTCGAAAAAATATATATTTATTGAACTATGTTGTTTAAGAGTAAATTAAAAATGGAGAAGCCACCTATGCTACTACAACATACATTTTCATATATTGTTAAATACGTATTTTAAACTTAATTCCTACAGAATTAGTTTAAATAAAAAAAAATAATTAATTTTAAATTTATATTAAGTACTGATGCTAATAATGTTTCTGAACAAGTAGAATATTGTATGTTGAAATCGATTGAATGTGGTTGATGAAAGAGTGTATGAGGAAAAATCGTCTTTACATTCACAAAGTGTTTAATATATTTTAAGACTTCATGTTTCGGCTATAGCACCCCACGCCATATTCAGGTCTTAAAAACCTTAAATTATTATTAAGTCAAATATAAACATTCCAAGTAACACACGATAAACAAAAGTGACTAACAAAAACAAAACAAGGAATTAAAACTGAGAAATGGCTTAGTTTTATAATCCGTTGTCTCCTTTTTAATTCGTTGTATAGCTACATCGATGTTGCTATGTAATAATAACAAAAGCCATTCAAGTTTATTTTCACATTTTAAAAAAGAACTTGAAAAAAGTAAATGTCGAAATGTCGATAAATCAGTTTTTGTGTTTTAGTTGAACCAATAAATCAACTAACTTTTACTTTTTGATTAATAATATTGTATAACGTAGAGGAACGTTGTTTGTTTCTTAATTATACCTATAATCCCACAGAAAAAAAAGAAATTTAACTCTCTAATAAAAGTCACAAATTATCCTCTAAATTACCAAAATAAAAATAAAACATATGATGTTAAACTTCAATTTAAAAGCAATATGAAATTCTAGCTTTAAAGATTTCCGGAAGATTGAGATAGTAAATATGTATCTCTTCGTCGATGCAAATTATTTCAGGCAACTAGATTATGGCTGTCACAGACAAGACTCTTGTTTTTTATTATTAATACACATCTTAAGGAATGTTTCCTCTAAATTTGTTTCCATCCACCGCCCCCAACAATTTATTATTCGAAACGCAACAACGGCAACAAAAGGTAAGATTACCTCATTTCCTTGTTCGTTACTTGTACCTCTCGCGAAACGAAATATTCCCACAAGGATGATGTGTTTTTCGCGGATCAAATTTAGCGAAGGATCATATAAAATAAACGAGAATGAGGATGAGAATTTTGCTATTTATAAATAATGTGGTTATTCTCGAATATCAACACGTTAGAAATGCCAAAATTCTTTAATAATAACATACGTATCTTATATGCATGATCCTGGATTCAATAGGTTTCTGTAAAGTTCTCCCATAAAATTTTCAAACAATGCTCTACAGCAGTAATTTCCCAAGATATCAAAGCATTGAACATTCCAGAAATAACATCTTAGAATCGTAAATTGTTTATTAGATCGCCAAACTAGCCAAAGTACACGCCAGCGCATATTGTTAGCATTAAACCTACATTCTAATGTGCAGCGAAAATTATTACTATAATACATTTTTAACTAAATTGCTGCAAATAGACTTCGCACAAGAAAAGACATTACTTGTTTATAAATTAAAAGTTAATATTATGTAATTTTTGTACTAATTCTGTTTTTATATTACAGAGTGTTTCACCAGCAGGGAAATCCTCTATAACGCGTAAACAGTGACAGATAGGGAAAAAGGTTTTTTTATAAATTGTTGTGAAATTATATTTTGTCTATAACGCAAAATTATCGGGATTTATACACGCTGTTTCACAACTTCGGTACAGCTTTCAACTTTCTTTTTTTAAATGCAATTACCCCCAATGTTATTGCATTTATAAAAACGCCAGTAAATTAAAAAAAATAAGATATAATATAACTTTAGCGCTAAACTCATTAATATAAATTAAAAGAGATTTACATAGAATATGCTTAATAAAAATCAAAGCACTTGTTAATAGAAATTCAATGATGTAAATATATACAGGGTGTTCTATTAAAAAAAAAAAGAAGGAAGACATACCCATTAGAAGATGACTGAATTTGCGGTTTAGTAACGTACACCCAGTATGTTAAAATACAACTATCAACATACCTGCAGGTCCGTACTAAGATATTTAAAATTAATTCACTTATTCTAAGTGTTAATTAAATTACAATCGCTTTCTCAAACAGTGCAAGCGACATAATTTTTAGAAAATCAAAGATATCTTGGAAATCAATGAATTTAGCCTAAAGTATTTTATATCTTATTTTTTTTTTTTAATTTATTGGCGCTTTTATAAATCCAATACCATTGGGGTATTGTATTTAGAAAGAGAAAGTTGAAAGTTGCACCGAAGTTACGAAACACCCTGTACAAATTCCGATAATTTTACGTTATAGAGAAATTACAATCTTACAACGATTTATGAAAAACTCTTTTTCTATGTGTCACTGTTTACGAGTTATAGAAGACTTTCCTGCTGGTGAAGCACTTTGTATATAAGGTAAAGTCAGGTAAGTGTGTAACCGGGGCAAGTGTGTAGATTGGCTACATTTATTTTTAAAATTAAAATAAGGATGTCCTCTGTTATATTACTAATTATATTATATATTATTGTTATTGTATGTTATTCATACTAGTCTTACAAACAAAAGTTCGCATCTCCTAACGTGTAATAACTTAGATATCTTGTAAATTTATCATACCTTATTAAAAAGGCATCAGTATAAGTATTACACACTTGGCGAACTATAAGGATTAATGCTATTAATATAGTAAAAATGCGGAACGATTACACAGTTCCCCATTTTGCTGGGTAAGTGTGTAGTATTGACACTGTTCAAATTCCTTTTTTTTTCTAGCAAACCGTTGATAATTATAAAAGGTCTATCTATTGAAGGGTTACAACTTGGCATATATTACGTACTTCTATGTGTAAAATTTATCAAAATGTCTTATTATGTGAGCAGTGTTACATTTTTTCACACTATGCAATTTTTACTACACACTTACCTGACTTTACCTTACAGATTGCTCGTTACATGTAGGGTCGGTGTTAGTGGTTGGAGCGAGCTATCGGATCATCACTTCGTCGGTTGTATGACAGGCACATTAGAGTGCAGACGAAATGTGTGAGGATTAGGATATATTTGTTTATTTCAGGATCTCGATGCATTAAGATTTTTTATATTTATTATTCCACGTTTCCTTTTGCTATTTAATCGTTTCTATTTAGAATAAGTAAATATGTCAACTATTTTAGTTGCACTGCTGTTTATTGTTGTTCTCCTATTATTATTTTTGTTTGAAATAATGAATATATTCTCCCTTGAATCTCGTTCTTTCCAAACAAAATTAAAAAAAAAAATTGTTTATGGTAACTGTACGCTGCATAACCAAAAATTTTGAAATGTAAGGTTGTTTGTACCCACATCGCCATAAAAAGACCATAGCACGGCAAAATAAGGAAAGACATATTTTAATTTGTGCTACAGTAGAGGAAACGTCGCGTACATTTAGCAGAAAAATAGCAGAGCAGCTGAATGTTTCTCATAATGCGGCGTACAGAATTTTAAAGAAAGATAAACATCGATCATAATAAGCTGAATAAAAAACTAGGTCAAAACTAGTTAGAGACTGCAAACAATCCCTCAATGCACTGGCACGAGACTAAACGGTGTCTCTGATTTCGGGTACTGGGACATGAGGATATAAAGGGCAATGTAATAGCCGACGAACTAGCCAAGGAGGGCTCTAAAAGACACTTCATGGGTCCTGAGCCCGCATTGGGATTACTAAAGATTCCGCAAGAAAGGAGATCTGAACCTGGTTAGATAAAGAAAGTATAAAGGAACGGAGGTCGACTGAAGCTCAACTACATACCAAAGCGCTAATAGGGATGGGGATGTTAGATTCTCTGATAACCTACTCAGGCGCAGCAAGAAAGAAGCTAAAACTATTACTGGGCTGGGTAACTGGAACACTATCCCTGAAAAAGCATCTAAACACACCGGCCGAGTAAGCGAACCGTAGGTGCAGAAGATGCGAACCACAGAAGAAACGAGTTACATATAAAGCGCACATGTGAGGAACTGAAGGTACTCAGGCAGAAATACTTCGGAAGAGATCTATTGGAGCCCTAGAAGGTTCTCAAGTTCCCACTGGGCTTTATAGAGAACACCAAACTGCTCGAGTGGAAATAAGAGACTTAATAGGGATGGTAGAATGAGCACCTAGCTCAAGTGTCCGGACTAATGAATGAATGAATGAAAGAAAAAGCTGAATAAAGCAAATTAAATATTTCCTAATGACAAATATAACAGCCTCGACTTCTGTAAAGTAGTTATCGAACGTTGGATCAATGACGAGAACTTTGTAAAAAACATTTTATTCACTGACGAATCCGCTTTCATGTTGCTTGCGACATCAAAATCTCGTCTGCTACACAGTGTTGGTCTAAAGAATATCAAAACATAACATACCATGCTGCGGTATCTAATTATGCTTAATATAGCAGCCAAGGTACCACGAGTACTTATATCTGAGACTTTCTAGCAGTACTTCAAAAGAACACTCATCGAGCTTATTAGTAATATACAGTATTAGTACTTTAAGACTTTGTTTGTTATTTGTAATAAATTACATTACATATATCATTAAATGTTGCATAATGCTGTCCTGCCTAACTTTTGGAAAAATGCAAAGAGCCACAGATGAGGGTCTTTTAACAGTTTTGGTTTTCGTTAGATTTCTCTAAGGCATTTAATAGTGTGAGTATATTATTTTCATCCTTAGGTATATAACGATTATTCTTTTGTGCAAAAAATCGCTGTAATCGTCCCAATCCTAACTCTGTCTAATCTTACGCCGAGTGTTGCAAAGATTCTTTTTTCACTATGTATAATGTGTACGTCATTCACAAAAAATGTTTATGATTTTAAAGGATATTTAAAGTTTTCAAAAGAATGCTTGAAATAAACAGAAATGCAAATGATACTGATAGTTTCTTTAGTTACATTTTTATTTTAAGCATAAAATATTTCTTTATATTTAAAGAAATATTTTGTGCGTAAATCATTACTAATCATTGGTATTTTTGTTATTAAGATTACCAATTTACGATCACTTCGAAATTTAATACTATCATAATACGCCGAAGGATATAACTTCTAACACAGTAATAGTAGAAATAATAACAACTAACTAACCAACCATAACCAGAATTTACCAAATATTTAGATAGAAGTTATTTTTGGCAATGTTTTTGATGCAAGTTTCAATGTAACAAATTGTCCGTTGTATCGAGAATTTTAGCTACGTAGTCTTATAAAAAATCTCAATGTTATTCATTGTATTATTTCCTAAAAACTGATAAACATAATTAAATTAATGGTACCTCTTTTTTTGATATAGGTGAAATAATAAACCTAATATTGTTACATTAAAGGGGGCGTTATTGACGTATTTAGTATCTTAACATATGCATGGGCTGTTCAGTGTATAAACATGTGAGGTGAATGTATTCTCGTTTGGCGAAAGTTTTAAAATATATTTGGGATAAAGTGCTACAAACAGGTAATAAATTTTAGTGCTAATTTACGAAACAGTATCGGTATAATAAACTTTAACTTGGTAAAATATATACCAATATAAAGTGTGTTTAACTATAATTTGTTTTTTTATATATTATAAATCACCTAAATATTTAAATAACTAATGGGTTATAAGTAGGATCATAAATAATATGTTTCATTTAAAAGACATGAAGTTATACCATCCATAGTAATATATCTTATATTTTTTAATACACTTATGTTATGTCTTAGGCCTGTTTCAGACAAGGCGGTTTAGTTCATTCAACTAAGTTGCCAGGTTTACTCTCAACTAGTTGATTGTCATTGAAGACCTATTGAAGCTGCCGAAGCGGACAAGTTGACTCCGTGTGAAAGGGTTCATATTAGTAAGCTGCTTGACAACCGTCTGTTCAACTAGAGGAATTAACTAATCGCCTCGTCTGAAAGAGGCCTTATTGTTAGTCAAAGAAAAAAAAACTTAGGAATCCTAAAAAACGTAAAAGAAATTGAAATATCCACATAGGCTGTGTAAGATAATACAAAAAAAAAAGATTAATACGATATGCTTTCATCAGCTCATAAAATCTTGTTAAACTAATTGGATTGTATTATGTTCCATGTAAAAAAAAATATAATAATAGCTTCTTCCTTTTTATGTTCTTAACATCATATTTCAGTTCAGTGCTACTGCCGAAGCTGCTAGCGTTATTGAAACGTTCCAGTGCAATGGAATTTGTAGAAAAACGGTTAAAAGTGCGTAGTACTGATCAAAAATATATTCGGATTGTAAAAACCACGATTGGATTTTATGGTGACTTGTTTTTTTTTGGTGAATGTAGCTACCGGCTGCATGAAATTTTTAGAAACTGTTATTACGAATACCTCGGGTTTGAAACTCGTTTGGTCAATTCTGACAACCGTATTTTTTGGTGTCATGATGATGACTAGTGAGAAGAATTGGTTCAAGAAAAAAAAAAAATATAAACACTTCGTTGAATCGAACCTCTTAAATAAATACTTTTCCATCTGATTGTAATAAAACAAAAGATATTCTAAAATAAAGTAAACATTGAAATTAATTTATCAATAAAATTTAATTTTCAATCACAAAAAATTGTTTCTTATTAAATCAACAAGAAATATAAAAGCATTAAAAATTGAAAAAATAAAACAAAAAGAGCATAAGTATAAGAACATTTTACAGCTTTAAAAACATGAAATGAGTCAAAATCATGCTATTGGTTTTAACAAAATAAGAATTTTAAGAAAAGAACACCTTATATACCTAATCAAACTAATTCATATTTTATAAACATAAAAGTTCAACTAATGACAAAACAGATACAGAATATTTCATCTAACTTTATCCCTTTGAATCTTGACTTGATCCCATAATTAAGTATTAATATAATATAATATTCTTTTAAAATCCGCTCATTAAAAAAAATGTCAATAACCAATCAAAAATACATATTTACAATTAAATAATAGTAATAACATAATCAGAAGAAGGATTAACCAATAAATCAAAATGCTCTTTTATTATATATTTTTACTTTTATTTACTTTTAATTATTATTATATGTGGTACAAAAACTAATACCTATTTACTAGAATCATACGAAAATACGTTTTATATTTCCCAATAAAGCCAAATCACTATAATAGTGCTCTTATATTTACGTTCTGGTCCAGAAACGAGAATTACCAGCGAAGTAAGCTAAATAGTGGAAATAAATCAGTAAAAATAATAGTAGTGTTTAAGTGAAATTAGTTTAAATGTTTTTAGTAGTGCTAAGTTATTCATTAATCAGTGTTTTAGTGGTGTTGTTTTAGTTTTACTAGACTGTGCGTGTGGAAATAAATACCTCTTATTATATATTATCTCCATTGTTAATAATTTGAACGCCGAATATCTAATTAAATAGTTGAATATTGGGACGGTGGGTTTTGGTTCACGATTTAGAATGGTAAACTAAAAAAGTTCAAAGTAACAAAATACATACGTATGTTACAACGAAGGCCCATTCTACATGTTTAGTGCATGACCAAATACGAAATAAATATCTTTATAAAACAATAAATCAATTAACAACGAAAATATGCAATCACAGTTTGATTAATTGTAGCTCCTATTTTAAAATTAATCTTATTTCAACTAAGTTATGCTTGACACTTACTCGAAAAATCCTATTACTTTTTTTTCTATGAACTCGAAATGTCTACCTAAAATAGCGAGTAATATCTATATTTACACATATGTATAAAGAGATCCTATAATTACTATACTTCATTTTCGTATGAAAAACTTACCAATAATGATTTGCCAACTAGTTATAAATCAATTAATGTTAATCACAATAAGCCACAAATAACTTGCTTCCACAAATTAATAATATGTAGAGTTTTGTGAGATGTAACGAACTCACATACCAATTGATAACTTCTTCCTCACACTGGTTTTCTTTAACACTATACAGGGTGTTAGGTAAACATGCGGCAAAAGTTCAAGAGGTTATTTCTTGACTTTTTCTAAGAATTGGGTTGGAATTGTGGGCAACTATCTAATTGGACCGGTATTTCTACCAGGAAGACTTACTGGCGTATGTAGCACAAGTTTTTGGAAGCAACGCAACAAGAATTGCAATGTGGTTTATGTACGATGGTGCACCACCACGAATTTCAGTTTGGTTGCTCGTAATTTTTGAACAGCAATATACGGAGATTGCTGGATTGGTCGAGGTAGACCACACGCATGGCCTGCTCGATCCCCAGACTTATACCCCCTAGATTATTTCTTCTGTGGATCTCTGAAGTTAATAGTTTATTCTATTCCAGTGGAGAATTTGAACGACTTGCGAAATCTGATAATTGCTGGGTGTAACTCAATTAGAAACGACCCTGGTGTGTTGAAGAAGAAAGAGTGTGAAAGAGTTCGACAGGTAATGACGAGAAGATTGAATGCTTTTATCCAGGCTGGAGGAAGCCATTTCGAACATTTATGGTATATTGAGCAACTTTGATAATAAAATGTTATTGCTGTCGCAAATTTTGTTCGCCCTGTACCTTCGAAACAAAGGAGTTTTTCAAAAATCATCATAGGACAAAATATTCTTAACATAGACCAAGGAATAACCCCTTGAATTTTTACCGAATATTTACCTAACACCCTGTATATATTTCGATAGCCATGCTACCATTTTCAGGTGGTTTCTAATAAAACGAATCTTGTACGCCTCTCATGTTGGTTCCGCTACTGTTTTTATTAGCTAGAGTATACGCAATACATGCTATTGAGAAAGGAATTGAAAAGATACGATTTCTTTGTTGCTGATCATTGCCACGCATTTACAGCGACATTGATATCTCTTAGGTAATTATTTATTATTAGGGTGGTATGTTTTGAGAGGTTTAAATGTGAAATTATGCACTGTGTTGTGAACACTATGTCATCTTCTGTATTGGTGATTCCCGAAGCACTATAGCAGATAGTGACTTTCTCCAAGTAGGGTAAGATATTTATAATTCCTCTACCACTTCAGATACATTCCATTTTAACTATATCCAATTTACAGTTTCATTCTTTAGTAAATGGCATGTTCAATAATGAACTTTAATTATTTTCTGAGACAAGCATTTGTTCTCTCAAAGCAGTAAACTTCGAACATTATGTAATACTGTTCAGAAACGTGAATGAAAACTACCCGCACCAGTAATAAATTCGGTGCCTTGTTTCACTAATTAAATTAGAAACAACGCTATTAACTAATGGACCTTAGAATACCCACGCAGTTTTGGACGGGGGTAAAGCAATATACTTTCTTTATCATCCCTTGGCTACAACAAGGTACTAATAGCTTCAATAAAATGTGAATTTAACTTTGCCAGTAAACAAAAATTGGCTGCTGTTGTATCCTAGGTTTAATTTTGAATAACTTTGATAACCTGTTGAAGATATTCACCATCGTGACAATATAACGAAATAAATTTAATAAGAATTCTACCTAATAAATTCGTCTGAACCTTTAACCTATGTTGTTTGAACATTGTATTCTTCCGTTTTCTGAATAAACAAATATGCTGAAATTATGTTTACATAAAGGCGCAAAACGAGGCATTAAAGTCGGAACACGTACAAATTGATGTCTAAACAAAACAATTTTTGTGTGAGATATTGAATCTTTATAATATTTGACGCAAGATACAATATTCCACACAAAATACCGTCGAAATATAAACCTTTTGGACAACATACTTTACACTTATTGGAGCATATCATCCCATTCCTGCAACAAATAATTGACTGATACTACTAATTATTCCAAGCTTCTTCTTTAAATTGGAAAAGATTTCTATTAATAAATCTATTTTTTTTTATTTCCTGCTAGATGCTACTAAGGTTTAACGAATTAAGTAGAGACCTAGTGAATATGGGCGAGACAACAGACGTTTTCGATTATAGTACATTGGTTTTAACCTCTGGTATCATTCGGTTATAACCAATAGTTTTCGACTGTTTCTTCTGACGTCATAATTTCAACCTGATTGAACCAATTTTAACCGGAGTGAGAACTTGAGTATTAAACGTTTTTAACGATATACATAACCTCTCCTTACTTGTTACAACTGTTTGATATATTATTTTTTGGTCGTTTGGTGGAGTCGTAGAAAGAGTATTAAATATTATAAGAATGTTACTTAAATTTATAGTACGTAAAATAACGTAAATGTTGAATTTGAAGAAACAGATAATGTATTGATAGATAGCTTAACTCCCGGTAAACACAGAACATACGTGTTCTATATTTCTTCTAGTAAAATTTCATTTTGCAGATGATAATTTCACAATTGATTTCTTTGAGACGGCCGTTAATAGTAGTAAATTAAAAAATACGGTTTATGTAATGCTCTAACAATCGAAAGGCTGATTACTTCATGTGGTACATGAGTTGTATTCTTTTTACCATGTGTTTGTCTTAGTAATTAAAATTTATGTAAGAAGAATTAAGCAGAACGCGCACTGAACCGACTCGAATCGATCTGGCTCGGAAAAGAGCAATCGGCATTTTTTACTACACGTGAAATTAAATGCAGGACCGCGCACTTGTTCGGCATTTTCCGATGCCATCTGATCTGAACAGTGCGCGGTCCTCCATTTAACTTCACGTATAGCATAAACTGCCGATTGCTCGTTTCCGAGTCGATCCAGTGCTGCATATTCTGCTTAACTAGATTCTAAACTTAGATGACGGGAAATAAAAAGAACATTCACTTCCTAAGAAACTGCAAATTTAACGACTACATAACCTGGCATAACATAAACTACTTGTCGTGTGCCTATCTTGGTTGTAAGTTAGAAATTTTCCTACCTTATGGGATAAGAAGCGGAGATTTATCTTAGTTGGTTCTTAGTTTATAGCTCCTTTTTTGTGGTAAAAAAACAACCAGTTTTTACTAAGATACTGAGTTGAAGTAATAATCTAAGCTAATCTCATTTAAAAACGGCAAAACGAATGCAATTATGATTCTATGCGCGCAATTTTTAAAAATGACAGACGAAACACTCAAACTGTTATTTGGAAAATGAGAAATATCGTCCAACAGCATAATGCAAGACGCAAAAATTTCTCTTTCAATAATTCTCTAATATATTTCGTAAAAAAAAGGCTAGTGTAACGTTAGTATTTCGAAAGTATAAAGCCGAATGTTGTAACTTATAATAGTTATAACCAAACGTCTATAACCGCTTGCATTCGATCGGATAATTTGTTGTTAGTAGCAGGTTCTTACCTATTACGTCATGGTTCAAACTCATTTGTTAACCAATTGTGTGCAATCGAAAACGTCTAATATTGACACTGCAAAAACATGCAATCATGAAATTTCTCAACCATACAATGTATTAAAACATTTCCTTTAACAACCCCGACAATAACGTTCAAACGTTGACATTTTATACTCTAAATTTTTCTAAAAAAATAACTTTTTTTATATGTTTATTAAAGAATGACGAGATATATATTAGAATTATTGTTTCATTGTATTCGAGTGAGCGATCTCCAAAACATCTTTAATTTAAAAAAAATATTAATTGAAGATATGGAAAAAAATGAGCTTCGAGGAAAATTGAAAACCAATGTTTCCTATCATGTGTAGGTAACAGGACATAAACTCTCATTGATTCAACTATCCCACAAAATAATTAGTTTTTTGATTCAGAGGATTGTATCACTTCACCTTCATTTGAAACAAAATAATTTTTGAAAAAAAAAATGTGATATAACACCTTCATGCATTCGTGCCTTCAACTATGGAGTCACTGTTGGCATTAAATAACAGAGAAGTATCCATTTTTACCAATTAGACAATATTATAAGTAAGGAGGGCTTCGTTTTACTGAAGTAACTTTGATGTTATTAATTACTTAAAAGCGGGTGTACATATATTGCACATGTTTGTGTTAACTGCAGAGTGGGTGCTACTATAAAATTATAATAAGCAGACGAGATAAAACAACTTTAAAGAATGTAAACACATGTATGAATAGTTGATAGTATTCTATCTGAGCGCTTTATAGGTATCCATAGCAAGGATCAACAAAATAGATATATAGCTCATTAGTTAAGTAAATGGTACTACTAAAATAGGTACGTTTGTTTGCCGTAGTCGTAGCAAAAATATTATTATTACTGATATGTTTACGGATTTATAAATATTTGCCGCTGCATTGGCATGTGAAAATATAATGTTTAATGTAATGGACTCAGCGTGGAGTGCATTAAAATCCTGAGAAATAAAGCGAACCTATGACAATTATAAACGGAAACACATGACGGACAATTTCAGTGGACCATTTCTTTCCGAATTTGTTTTGATAATCATTGCTTGCGCATGGTCTGCTAAAAATATTTCCTCATTAGCTTAGCTGTCTTCCATGTCATAAACATTCGAACAAAATCGTCGTCTCCTATTTGAACGCGCGTGTTAAACATAAAATCAACTGTATATAGATTCATAAATGCAATGCGTAAACACAAGTACGTTTGTGTACTAGTGTACTCTCACACAACGCATTAGCAAAACTTCTCATGTTTCCGTTCAAACTGGATATAGAGGAAATTGATATTTACATTAACTTTAGTGCTGTTGATAAAAGATGGAATTGACCAGATGAATTCAATTGTGACCTATATAATGTCAAATCGATCTATAAACAATTTATATATATTTGTCTGCAACCACCACTATTTGATTTTATGTATTGAATTACGAGAACAATTGAGTGATCAATACGTATTTATAGATATTTAGAACTGTTCCAATTATTAGAAGATATAGTGTAAGGCAAAGATAAAATGTTCTAAATGTTTTAATAGAATCTGTAAATTAGCAATCTTTTAATCTAAAGCTTAAATCAAAGAATTAATGTTGAGAATAATTTTAAAAATGTTACCTATTGGGCTGAACAACTTTAAAATAATAGTGGCTGGAACATGACGAAAAATTTACAGCTAATGAAACAAAGAATAAAATCTTCACACCAAAGGAAACATATTCGATGATGCATAGAAAATATGTAAATATAATGTAACGCCGCCTATACCCATAATCTATGTAAAAATATACAATGACATTCTGAGAAAAAAAGTCTTCGCGACGTAGATAATCTAGAAAAAGTGCTGTCACGTAGCGTTTCGTTTGTGATTATCCTGTAGGCATAAGATCGATGGCAGTTGTCTATAGGGTTCTCACCAAATATTGCTATTGAAGTTTTTCAAATAATTTAATTATATAATTTTGTGTTTCTTGAAATAAATAGGTGTTATCAGTAGGCATTGAACTAAAGCTTTGTTCTAGAATTGGAGAATTATACAAGCTGTGTTTAAATTGGCGGAAGAATTATATCTAATGATATTCTCTGTACAGGCTGTCTCACCGATGACTGGGTATCCGATTACAGCTCTATTTTAGATTTTACGAAAAAAGTTTTATAGATAATACATAACCTAAAAATATTTGTGACTATACAGGCTGTTCCAATAGCAGGAAAACGCATACTTACTCCGTTATTTTAAATGGAACACCCTATATATTATTCTATTTTTGAATTCTACGTACAAAAATAACATCACTTTATATAAGCTACTACATATATGTCTATCTATAATAACAATATTATTATTTACGTTTCTGTAAAAAAAATGGCTCTGCGGTTAAGGCGGCATAGTTTGCATATTTGTTTTAGATATTCATATTTTAAGGATACACACATACTCGGCTTGATACAACCGTGAAACTAAAACCAATTTATTTATATACAGTTGCCCACTATAATCATGAACATTTGCTTAACTGTAGCCAACACAGAAAGGCTTTGCGTAAGGGTTAATTTAGCATAAGCAAAGATATAGGCTGCTATTTAAAAAAATCCAGTTACCTTCGGTTAAAGTTGAGCAAATGTTCAAGACTATAGTGAACACCCGTATATAATTATATCAATTTTAATTCCACTGTTGTATCAAGCTAAGTATGTATGTATGATAGTTAAAATATGAATATCTAAAACAAATGCATATACAAACTATGCCGCCTTAACTGAAAGCTTTCAGCACGCCTTTTTTTTACAAAAGCGTAAACGCACCGTTGTTATTACAGATAGACATATAGTAGCTTACATAAAATAATGTTGTTTTTCTTTGTAGAATTTAAAAATGGAAGAATATATAGGGTGTTCTATTTAAAATAGCGGAGTAAGCATGCGTTTCCCTACTTTTGAAACAGCCTGTATAGTCAAAAATATTTTTAGATTGTGCAGCATTGAATTCTGTAAAACTTTTGTATAGAATACTTTTTCCTAAAATCAAAAATAGAGCTGTAATCAAAGACTCAGTCTTCGATGGGACAGTCTGCAAATTGCTTAATTAAAAATCTTAATATGACTTATAATCTTTTAATATTGTACTTTGCCTCCTGTGTTCGTAGGACTGATTTGAAAAAAAAAACTACACGTAGCAACATGGTTGTATGTTACATAGGTTGACTTAGGCCGTAATTGAGGTTGCACAGAAAACTCGGATGCAGTTTCTATTATTAATTCTAATTTATCGTAATAAAAATAAACTTTAATACTTGTAATTATTTAAGAATCACAAGTATTAAAATTAGAGTTTATTTTATTGGTTGAAATTGAAAGCCGTTGGTGTAGCTACGTACGCGCCTTCGTGTTATAGTTTCAGTATTTCTGAATTTCCAACACTCATGCATATTCGCACACTCACTTCGTCGGCATTTAAAGGCGACGTAGCATATGCTTTTTCCCTGCTAAAATTCCAAACAAAAAATTAACAGGAATCACAGTTTATTAAATCTAAAATCTGCTCTTCTGCTTGAATAATGCGTGTTTGTCTTGGCACTACAGCATTTCGATGACTAGATATAAACGAATCCGTTTCTTAAAGACGTTGATCCAACTTGGACCAACCTCCGATGCCTTAATCTCGGGTGGGGAGCCTGATAGTCTTGCATTGTGTCGTCCCAATTTCCATTGTATGCACCACATATCATGAATGTATAAAGGCCACTTCGATTGAATTCGACATACATGGAACCCACATATCCAGAAAACACCCAGCAAAGCCACTATCGCCCTAGATAGGTGCAGAAGACTGTGTGGAAAGAATTGTGTACTTAGCCCCAAAATGACTCTTTGGTTACACCACAGGGTAATTAGACCCACGATAATGTAGGAAGCTATAGTATGGTGGCCAAAGGTGCGGCAGGTGGGGGCGGCCAAAACGCTAAGTGGCGTGCGGGAACTAGCGTGTCTGTGAGCCACGGGACCGATGAGATCGACGCACTACCACACTGGAAGTAATTCTAAACCTGTTACCGCTACATGCAAGGAGCTGCAAGGTCTATAGTAGGTACATAGACTTTTACATAATCAAGCACGATAAATAAATCGTACGGCACCTCGGATGAACTCAAGGTAGCACTTCGTTTAGGAATGCCAAGTGATGCCATGGTTCGGAAATTCAACCTAGATAGAAAAAATCAGGTTATAATGCCAGATAAGAAGGACTGGGGGAGAGGTACTCCAGTAAGAATGGACTCAAACTGGTATAACAGCGGCTCTAAAGCGGGCTACGGCGTTGGAGCTGTGTGATACGCTAAGAAACCTAAAAAGGCTCCTTCGGTAAGCTTTAGCGAAGATACAGCAGTGTTCCAAGCTGTGGTTGCTGCAATTCACCATTGTTTTCAAGAAGTAGAAAGATGTACCGATTCCGGTAAAAGCGTCGCTATTTTCTCTGACAGTCAGTTCACACTTAAAGCGACTAGTTCCATAAGTGTGGATTCTAAGCTGATTTGGGACAGCGTAAGCGCCCTAAATGAGGTGAATACCCAGAGGCAATTACTTTTGGCCTACTAGTGGCTAAAACTCGAGCATGAGTGGAAATGAGGCGGCCGACGAGCTGGCCAGGCGAGGTTCGCCAAGGTCATTCGTTGGAGCTGGCCCTTCTTTCGGCACTACCAAATCACAAATTAAAAAATCCATCAATGAATGGATACATAATGAGTCCAGAGAGTGGTGAGAAAAATCACCGGGACAGAGACAGCAATGGGTTCCTAAAAGAGCAGAGGCCTGCATTTACTAGAGATCTACTGAATAAAGACAGAACGGCCGTCAAAATGATAGTAGGTCTGCTGACTGGTCACTGTAGACTAAATAGGCATATGTACAACATAGGCCTGGCAGATTATGTGCTGTACCAATGTGAAAGCCTGGCGACTATAAGGTTTCTAGTAATGGTCGTGGAGAACCCCACAGCTAGCAGCTACACAAAGAAGCAGCTCTCAAAGAGGGCAAAATTAGAGAGCGTCATCTAGGAAAAAGGGAAGCACAATAGATCTGAAAAGATCGCGGTGAAACAGATCCATAGACCACCCCAAACCTAATCTAATCTAATCTAAATCTGGATCTTGTTCCAATTATTCTGTGGTCAAAGGATTGATTGTATCGCCCGCCATATTGAAATACATTTGACCATTTAAAATCCCGTTAATGAATAGGGATCCTATGAAATAGTTGCCAATGATACCAACGCATACATTAAGTTTCTGTGGCCGTTGTGTATGTATTTCTCGCGTCAAATAGAGGTTGGAGTCACTCTACTTCAGTATTCAATGAAAAAAATGGTTCGTCCGAGAAACAGATATTATACAGTGTTTCGATTATTGCTCGATCATTAATTAACAAAATTCCAATATCCTGTCAAAATCATCTTCATTCAGTTTGTGTAAAAGTGTAATTTAAGGGGATGAACTTCCTAAGTATTCTACAAAGTGATGAACGGTTTACTCCTGATGCTTGAGATACCTGTTGTGTCGACGTCGCATTTCCAAGCACTGCGACCTGACTTAAGATTTCGACGTTGGTTATCTTCATTGTTGATGAACATGTTTTTTGTTACGTTTCCGTAAGTTTTTAGATTAGTTCCAGTACGTAACCGAGCGTAAATCTTGCATACATCCCATTCTCATAATACAAAGTGACTAATTTAGCACGTTTTTAGATAGAACCAGACCAATTTTTTGTGAATTCACGATTAAACTAAAACTAAACTCCACTAAAGAACATACCATTAAACAATGCAAACGTAAACTAATACCGTATAAAAGAAGCGTCTAAAACTGAAACCAGAAGCAGGAGTGCGACAGAAGTGGAGAAAAATACATTAAAAATGAGAAGCGGATGTGACAAAAACAAGTAGGAGTTACCTTGGTTACCACAAAAAAAATTGCGAGTGTTTTATTACACAGATTGCAAATTATGCACTCTCTACTTATTGATTAAAAAGAATGACTTTTTGACAGGTTTTGGAATTTTATATAAATAATAGTAGGTAAAGAGTTATTTGAGGTGGTTCATTTCAATTGAAATATATCAGCATACTCCGTAAATGGAAAATTTATGTTAAGTGACCGAAAAGAAAAACCAAAACGCCCAATGAACGTGCGAGACTAAATAAATACTAGAATTATGAAAGAACGAATTAGTCACTACAAGAATTAACAACGACAAACAACATGCGCAACATGAATAGCAAGAACGATGCAATTAAATATCACAATTCGAGTTAACCCGACTATTCACAATGCTATATCGAATACTGTTTGCCATATGTATTTTCAATGAAAATATTATTAATATTAAAAACGAGATTAAGATGCGAAAGCATATTATTTACGGATAACTTATCTTCAGAATACTATGATGGTTGTATGGTTGTATGTATATAGCGAGGGTGTTGTTACAGTGCGCCCTAAAAGATCTATTGTGTCCCCTATTCTTGCTGTTTTACAGCTGGCCTTCCAATCATATTCCTTTCAAAAAGTGTAGGATATCAGAAGGCCCCAGGTTACGCAAGTCTTCCGATTCGCCGATTTCACATGCTCCCAGGTGCAATACCCTTGAGTTGTATAGTGCTACAATTTGAGGGGAGATGGAGTGTTTCATCCTGTTCCCCAATCTGCTCCAACCGTTTTACTCCTCTTTGTTCCTTCCTTGTTAGGTGTCCACTTTAGAAGTGGAAAGCTTCTTATGGAGGGCCTGCTCCAGTTCCTGTTTCTTAGTGACGTCGTCCTGCTTAAGTGGGTTAAACATATTTCTTTCGTCCATGGTTGATCCCACGAGTAGCTAGGTTAGAAAAGGTCCACCTCCACAAAGGCCCCGCATGCAAAGGTAAGGCTAAAAACAATCCAAGGTTGGACTAGTAGACTGGTCTTCTTTCCAGCCATGCATCCCATCAGCCTAATCCGTCACCTTAGGATTTAGGTTTTGTTGAGGTTCTCTCCTCTTGATCCGTACAGTTAAGCCAAGACCGCCATTCCTTTTGGGATCTGGTTTAACAGTTGGGCTTTCGGTAGCCGAAAGCAACAACTGCCATCGTTGTACAACCCTGTGCAAGCCCTTAGCCACGACACGACAGCACGGGCGAGGGGAGAGTGGTTTATGGCAACGATCTTCATTCACCCTGCTTTGGTTTTAAGCAGAGAGGACGAACTTATAGCCACCACTAAGCATCTCGACTTG
Organism: Protaetia brevitarsis; assembly: GCA_004143645.1. Lineage (NCBI taxonomy): Eukaryota > Metazoa > Arthropoda > Insecta > Coleoptera > Scarabaeidae > Protaetia > Protaetia brevitarsis. Next base: position 3,948,541 of record RXPK01000287.1, on the reverse strand, counting down.
AACGAACCCTGACAGGATGGCCTTTCCCCTATCCACCACGCCGAGGACGCGTTTAGTAAGTACTCCCAACCTCTAAGAGAATATTAATGATACTTCACCCGTTTGTTTCCTTTAGCAAGAACAGTTAGATAAAAAATATATTAGTTATTTGAATATTCGAATTTTCGAGGTTTCATGTGGACGCAGGATATAAGATATAAGATTTTTCGATAAACAGCTGAGAATTAAGCAAAAGAGGTCACCAAGAGCAGATCTTCCGCGAATATATAACCTCAAATTTAAACAACATTCGCTTGAAATCGAAATAAAATGAACCTATTCACTTTTTACATTTATGTAAAAGTTTTGAACCCATGTGATGCATAGAAAACCAATATTAAAACGAATTATTCGATTAATAAAGTTCAATAACGAACCGGTTTACATTCATTTATTATGAATACATAAATGTAAATTTCGTCCTTCGTATTTTTGTCTATAAATAAGCTTTTATGCTTAGGCAAATAAGACACCTTAATTTCCGAGCATGCTATACAAAACGCTGCTCGCTCTTAAATCTTCCTTTATACCATCAATAGTCCATTCTATTTCATTGCAAGATTCAAACGGTTTTCAAATTGTCGCATTCTTTGTTCTTCAAAAACTCTTTCAGTTGAACATTTTTTCTTATAATACTTAGTATTCTATCTTCCAAAAATTTCTACTAGTATAATTGTTCTACGCATACCTACATACATAATATATACATACATAATCTTGTCTATTTTTCACGTTTGTCTGGTGTTAGGTCTGGTCGTTGCTTGGTCAAATAAGATATCCTTTTTCGTTTTCTAATGGAATGCATTCATTGGTTAATTATAATAGCCTTGTAGACCTTAGATTTAATTTCTGTATGTTTATTACGTCGGATTATGTTATTTAAACACCACAATGGTTTTTGAAATGTGAAGATATGGATCATTGTTGTGTTTGGGTTTTAGGAAAATAACCACGTTAAAACAACCACTTATTTAGTATTAGACTTTTATCTACACGCAAACATTTTTTTTTAATTTTGATGGTTATTAACACAATGTAATATACTCACCACTTCAGACAATCGATAAGTTCATTTGAATAAAATATTAAGCTACAAGTTTAATATTCCAGAAAGGTCGTAAGGGTAACCATAGATTGCCGGCCCCAGGGACTTTTTTGCTGGCATTAGAATTTTGAGGCATATATATGATCTTCTAAAAGTTAAGTACAGACAAATTGTTAGTTCTGAATCGTAACCAGACTTCGAGTAACAAACAAACCAATTTTTTTTAAATATTTATTTCCTGATTGGGTTGTCTATATCTATGCTGTGCACTTTCAAGTCCAGAATGGTGAACACTCTTGGTGTGGAACGTGCGGAAGAACAGAAACTGGTCACACTGAAGCGTTTCGTGTCACGATCACAACGCTTTTTTCAGTATTAAGTGTGACCTTGCTGTTATTGCACCAGCCAACAATAATGTCAAAATCCTGTTGAAATTTCTTACAATCGTCACTACTATAAATAACTATAAATTTGTAGGTCGTTTGCATAACCAAGAACGCAGCGGTTAAGTAAGTCAAAAATATGATTATATATTAAAGAGTATTGAACCCAAATAAGAGCCCTGCAGTACACCAGAGGTGAAATGGTTATGGGTTGATTGAAAGCCATTGTAACACACGAAGCAGCTCCTAGTTGACAAATATTATTTTATCAAGGCAACGAGATAAGGTAAATCCAATGTAATGAAGTTTAGCGAGTAATCACGTGTTCTTTGGTATCAAAAGCTTTAACAAAATTCGTATATATTGCGTCTACTTGTACTTGGTTATCGATAGAATTGCTGATGTATTGTGTTATGTTAACCAAGTTAGTAGCAGTTAACCTCTTTTGAAGAAAACCGTGTTGATTACCTGAGACATGTTATTGAATATTAACGATTTGCTATGTTATGTTACAAATGTTCAAAAACTTATGAGAATTATATTACTTTTGGTAACATGTGCCGTATTCTTCAAACATTTGGGATGATGCAACTAAAAAAAGTATGGGTTGCATTTATTTGTAAAACATGTATCCATCTTATGTAAAAAGCAATGTGCTATGCTTGCTTAAAAACATCAAAAGGATTTCAGTAATTAATGCCCTATACCGACGCTGTAGTATATCATAGATTTTTCAATTGTTATGCATAAAGATAAATTATATTTGGTTACAGCTAAATCAACAAATATGTTTATATTTCAAAGGTTTTTGGATTGATAGTGGTATTTTAGAAAAGTCTATGTTAGAAAACTTGCAACAAAAAAATATTTTGTTGTGAAATATAAAACATTGTGTTCAGCTAAGAGACCTGCTACGATGCGAATGCTGAACTATTGCAACTGTGGCAGTTCAGTTTCCTTTTTCGGTGCCCCCTTAATACAGGTCTTATCATGAATTCTCTTGGTTGTATTATTCCAGTTTCACTTTGACCTAACTCCTTACTCTACCTCTCGTGCTGCATAGTCAGACACTTCTAGAACAGGTTCTGGGCCTATATATGTTAGCTTTCCTGCTAACTCATCGGATTTTTCATTTCCTTCGATAGCTGAACATTCAAGCACCAACAGCAAAGTAATTTTATTGCGATCTGTTAGGCTATTCAGTTGTCAAATACATTCCCGAATCAGTCTTGATTTTATTGGGTATATACTTCGTGTACTTGAGCTCCGTTTATCTTCATATTTTCTGATTGATTGCATTTGCACAATACGATATTGCGGATGCCTCTGCTTAAAAGACCGTAGCATATTTCTTATCTATATGGAGCATATCTAGATGTATATAATGTCCTTTTTATTCGTAATAATATGCACATCGCAAAAAATCGGAAAAAAAAACCATAAAAAGAATTAAAGGTAGCTCTCACCCTCTAAACGTGAGGTTCTGTCAAAGCGAAAAGCGATAATGTCAATTGATTTTAGTGATGAGTTCAATGTTTGTTTCTAGTTGGATCCACTATAAAGCACATGCGGCTTCATTACTTACTTTTGATAATCTAAAATATTACCTTCTTTATAATTAACCTTGTGAAGGCTCTCATTTAAAACTAAGTTTTCACATTCTGGTGTTAATACTTACATGCTTTTTTACTTTCTCTCTCGATATGTGTTAATCTTAACGGTAGCGTAGGTGGTAGCAGTTTGTAAATTATCTTTGCCATTTCGTTTATATTTTTGTATTAGAAAGATTCCTGTCGCCTGATATCACTCTCAATTGGCATTGGTTGTCACTTTTCCGCTGTTTATTTTGGCTTAGATTTAAATTAAATCTGAAACGAAAATATTGTCTTCACACATAAACACCTGGTTAAGTATGACCAATTAAATTCCTTGTAGCATCTGTTTAATAAAACATTGTTTAGTTTCTACGGTTATAATGACATAATGAGGCCATACGTATACGTTTTTATAGATTAAATAATTGGTCCAATAAATTGACTAACAATAAGCTACCTAAATACTTTTATATCGCCTAACTGACGATTAGCGGCACAATCGTACAAGGGCGAAGTGGTTTATTTTCAATACTGACATGTTTATAGCGAAACTTCGTAGCATCGTAAAGTAGTGAAACGTGGAAAACGTTTCAGAAGTTCTAGTAATTTATTGCCGGTTCTTTCGGCGGAAACAAATTCAAAGAGTCACCAATGCGCATAAAACGTTTCTTTTTAAGGAAAAGCAAACGGTTTCCTCGATTTTTCATACAAAGCGTTGTTTGCATATGAACTTACAACAATTGGAATGTGGAAAGGTTCTTCTCACAATCATTATAACTTTATCTCTTTAAAGCAATTTTTATTGCAGAACCAATAATTTTAATAAATAATGATCACAATGTAAGACTTTTACTATACATTTTTCCAGTAGTAAATTGATGAACCATTCAATGTATTATTTTTTGAACCGATTTTGGATTCTTATTTTGTAATTTTATAAATCGAGCCTACAGTAGTTTTTTCATCCCATAGAAATGTTATTTCATAATTTAGATTTATGACATTCTATACGTTTGATCTATTAATAATTAATTGCATTTAATATTTGAGAAAACGTTAAATTTAGACAAATGTTTTTTAAATTTATTTAAAAATAACTAAAATACAATTATTGGTCGATTTTGTACATTATTCTGTGTAATATTTTATAGATGCATATCTAGGTTTCTTAATTTACTATGTGTACAAGCTGAGTACACTTGGTATATAATAATATTGCATAATAACTAAACAAAACTATTTATTTTTTATTATAATAAAACGTATCTCTAAGGATTATTGTTGCAAAATTAAATCAATTAACTTGGATATTATAAAATAAGACATGCTCGGTAATTTCAGCCAAATTTTGTAATTAGATTTAAATTCATATTTTATGGAAATTTAAATTTTACTAGTTACTAAGTGAGGTAGTACCAATAAACAAAACAAAAAATAATACCAAGTTTGTTCATTTCGTAATCTTTATCTTATCATCATCGTATCATTATATTTAGATAACATAAAATAAAAAATGAATTAAAAAAGAAAAATGTTGTGCTGTAAAGAGAAAAAATAAAACTACATATTAACAGGTAAAGAGGTAATTCTCGCATTCATTAGTTTTCTATTCATTTCGTCTTATCAATTATTATTGCGTTTTTTACATGGTGTTTAAAAAAATGCTCAGAAGAAATATTACTAGCAAATAACCGCTAGCTTATTACAAATACATTATATTTCCCATTTGATAACGTGTAATTAGGATACTGCAAAGTACTACTAGACCCCTTACCACAAACTGCACTAAACTAGCCGTACTTTCCAATAGTAAAGCTATCACCATCAGCAGAAACACTAAACTGAATAACTACATTAAAACTACCCTAATTTATACCTAAAAAAAGGTCATCGTACAATGATCACGGTCATGGCTGACTGCCGTCATGCTTAACTAGTTACTAATCCTATCTCCATCTAATCTAATACTTCTACTTAATAAATTAAGGGCCCTAAATCTGAATTCATTAAAATATGTTTGTTTTTATATATTTCCATACCTTCATAACAATTTAATTGCACATAGTTGTTTACATTTTTAACTAACTTTACATTGTCAACTTTATGGGTTTCTTTAAGCATATCTAGGCCTACACTAGATTTGTCAAACCTTCTAAATTTAAGATGAGCCAAATGCACCTTGTAACTGCGTTTTTTAATTTTATCTTTAGTTTCCCATATATGCATGATCACAATCTGTACAAGATATTTTATAAATACCTGATTTGTTGAAATTATCTACTTGATCTTTAAGGTTACCTAAAATATTTTTAAGACTATTATTTGAAGTAGTTGCTATGTCAAGCTTGCATTTAGAGAATTTTTTTTTAGATCTTTCTCGTGTAGCTTGGATAAAATGGTAATTTAACATATTTCTTATTTTCTCTGTCATTAATTTCTAAAGTACTCACATTTCTAATTCCTATTTTGTTTTTATGTTTTCTAATGGTATTATATACAACATCTTCTGAGAATCCATTAAATGCAGCGATTTTAATAATCTCTTTATTATATCATTCTGTAGATAGAGGAAAATTAAGTAAGCGGTGCACCGAAAAGTTAATAGCTGCTAGTTTATTATTTCCATGAATGATTTGAATTTTCTGAAATAAATCTATTATTAGTAATGGGCTTTCTATATATGTCTATTTCTAATTTATTTTATTTTTTATTACTAACATCTCGAGAAAAGCAATCCTATTGTTGGTTTCCTCTTCATGGAGAAACTTATGGAAGGAAATTTTGAATTTAGCTGTTCAAGAAAATCCCTTACTACTATCAAAAACAGAAAAAATATCATCAACGTAACTAACCCAAACCCATGGAAAATATGCCAAAATATTCTGAAAATCGGTTTCAAATTTTCTAATAAAGACGTTAGCTATGAAGGGAGATAAGCTGTTACCCACTGCTGCTCCTTCAGTTTGTTGGTAAAAAAAAGGTACTGATGATTTGAAGGAATTTTGGTTCATGCAGAGCCTCGCCAAAGAAATGAAACTATCAACTTCATTTCTGCCCAACGGATTACCTTTCAAGAAATATTCCAAGTAAGTCAAATTGATATCAATGGGAACGCTGGGAAACAGCGAGCTCACATCAAACGACACTAAAACTTCATTGTCAGTAAGTTCAATGTTTTTAATCTTTTCAATAAACGCGTATTAATTCTTAACTGCTAAATCCGGGGGTTGCACAGGTAAGTAATTAAATTTGTCAGCATGTAGCCATTTGGCCAGTTTTAATGTAGTTATAAGTCAGTTCAGTGTTTCTGCTGATGATGATAGCTTTTCTATTTAAACGTTCGTCCAGTTCAGTACAGTTTGTGGTGAAGAGTCTAGGAGAAATTTGCAGTATTACCAGTGCCACAGTTTCAAGTATCTTTGTCAATGCAATAGCACAGATTAAATATGTAATCGCTGCATTTTTTTTTCACAGATGAATTAGCACAGAAAATAAACCAACACGTTTCAAATTAAATATCCTATTCAATAAGTAAAAGCTTTGTTTTATTTCCGGTATTTTTGCTTTGGACGTAATCTTGAAAGATTTGTTATTCTTAAAGCATCTACTTACTTTCGAGGGCAGAAGACCTTTTGGATAAGACCTCATATAGGCACAATAGGGGTTGTACTAACCGAAAAAAAATCTAAAAATTTGTACGGTGCGAAAATCCTATATAAGAACGATTGAAACGAAGAATTTATCAATGGAAAAACTGGAAATTATACTAAATTAACTTATTATAACATCACCGCACCAGATCTCGAAATGATTTATAGCTACACTCTCTAATTTGCTTGTCAAAGTCCTGTGAAAGACCCCTCTCAGGTTGTTTTAATTATAATTAACATTATTATTAGTTCTTTGCTTTGAACAGAGTCGAGGCAAGCTCCCTTGATGTCGATATTTATAATGTCTGCACACATTGCATAGTTATATCGTTAGCTGTTTAATTAAAGGACTGGCTTTTGTTGCCATTCGCGACTTTCGTTAATGATCTTCTTTGATGTATAACTATTTGTTTTTGACAATGTCTTATATATAGCTATTTATAAATACTTATATTTTTTTCCCAGCAATATAAACTAAATATTTTTAGAATAGCAGAAACATCTTTAACGCACCATTTTACATGTAGATTTTAGATATATTTATATCATTAAATTAAAGCTGTAACAGTTTGATTTTTTTCATTTATATCATTTAGAAATTTTCCAGGTTTTCGTAATTGGAATTGTTTAAGTCTACATATCTAGCACACTCTCAGTCTACTTTATCATAAAGATTATTTTAGAAAACGTAGATACACAAGATATTAGATCACTCCGCGCTACATTGGATTAATTTATTCGGAACAATAATTTCTAATTCAACTGCTAAAGAACAAACGATGAATATAAAGGTGAGGGAGATCTTGGAGCTAAGTAACAGATTTTTGCTAAAAACCGATTAACCGCTTTTAGGAAAAATCGGTTAACCGGATTTTGATATTTGGCAATTTCCGCAGCACTAGTGTCTAGCATACTGAGATGGAGCGCCATCATGTTGAAACTACATAAGTTCGGAATTAAGAAGCGAAGTACATTATATGTGTTCAGCAAGGAGTGGGGCAGTGCGATACGGATATCAGCTACGGATATAGTCTCAGAACCAATTCTAGGAGTGTCAAAAAACACAGCACTAGAACGGGCAAAGAGTTGGGTCAAAAAAAAAAAACAAAGAACACTGGAACAATACGAATATGTCAAAAGATACATTAAAATCTTAGTAAATATGCTAAATGATAATTTGAGCTCCAAAATACGGAAAAATATCGGAAATTGACGCAGTTGAAGAGAATGAGTTTTATATATAGTGTGGTCAACTAAATGTGCAACAAATGGGAATTTTCTTTATTGGTCGCACAATTGTAAAATAAATACTGCCAAGTGTTGGTGTATGTCTGACATCTAGACTGCACAGTCTGGACAGACATAGACTATCTTAAAGTCAATTAGCTTACAGGACAAGCCAAGAAATATGAAAATCATTTAAGAGAAGAATACAGCGAAATGTTATTAAAATTACTTGTTTAGAATTAAAGAATGAACCCAAATATAAAGTCACACTCAGCTACTTAAAAAAAAATCGTAAATTTTGTATTAACTCCTGTATAATATTTGTTTGTTTTTTCAATATCTAACATTATTGACATTATATGACCCGACTGATGGTCGAGTGGCTTGCACGCTCGGCTGTCAGTCGCGGAGTCCTCGGTTCGAACCCGAGGACTGCTCTCAGAGTGAGGTTTTTCGTGGTTCTTACTCCTTGACAAATGCTGAGAGACGAACATCTTAAGTCGCTCCACGGGCACAGGCAAAATAATAACCCATGGCTGCCGATGCCCCCTGTAATTGGCAAAAGCTGTTGGGGGGATGCTAAGGCATTAATTATGAATTATGAATTATTACTTATTTAAATTAAGTACAAGAAGATCTGTTTTCAACAATTTCGCTTATACAGATGCATTAAAAAGTTTAATCTCAAGTTGACATTTAGAGACGCGTAGATAATTTTGTTCTATTTATTCAGCCTTATTTCTGGGACCTTAACCTAAATTTGAAATAAAAATTTTGTACTTTGAAAGAGAGTTTTCGAATATTCATATTATTATTGTAAAATATTTACCTTACCAAATACAATATTATCAAAATCTTAACGTTACGAGTTACTTATCGTTGCAACAGGTATGAAATTTGTGATCGCTTATGAAAAAGTATTCCTAAATACATTTTAGCTAATTCACTTTAAGACAATCTAAATGTTCCAGTCTAGAAGTCAAGTATGCAGCAACATTTGGCCATATTTATTTTACAATAGCGCAACTAATAAAGAAAATTCCCATTTGGTGCATATTTAGTGGACCAGACTGTATATAAAGGATGTACAGATGTAAACATTTTTTTTAATAAAAGTATGAATAAACTAAATAAAAGAAAACGGATGCAACATATATAAATTATATGTGTAAGAATATGAAAATCATCACATTAAACCCCTTTTCACATTTCTTAAGCATGTAATTTTAGGACTTTCATATGTATTAATGACTTCCCTCGCACCAGTTTTTCATTCATTTAGTTTATTCGCAGTTTTATATAAAAAGATGGGTACTTGATGCTGTCTTTAACTTCACATTTGCAGAATTCAATCTTTTATCTTCGCTTCAACTGCATCAATTTTATATATTTTTTTCCATCTTATGTATTATTTAATAAAGTATTTTACTTTAACTTTGACATATCTTTAGGTTCGTATATTACATAGGGTAGTAGGGGTCGTGTACCCATCTAATAAAACGTAATGCATTTTCAAAAATATTTTGTGTTGCATTCTTAGATTCTACTCAGCATTTAAAAGCCACTTTCTTTTCTACTTTCACGCATCTTACCGCTTTGGAGTTATTTTGAATGATATATCGAAGGCACGTAATTACTATAGTAAAAGATAAATTTTTTCAAGTGGAGTGTGCGTACTCTGCACAGATCCTCAGTATTTAATTATGGAATAAACACTAGAGAGGACTAACCTTAAGAGATACACATTGGGTTAAGTGGAGAAAAAATTGCATCTTTATAAGCACAATCCAGATGTTTGTCCATTTAAGAAAATGCATGGGTTACTCGATATTTACAAAAAAAAATAGAAATTCACAAAAATTGTTTTTAGCGAAATTAATGTCAAAATTTTGCTTAGCATTTTCCGAGTTTGGAAGCAAAGTCTAATTATTGTAAATGGAAACCATATTGAGTATGACATATTCTAACACTGCATTTTTTGCCTGCTTGTAATGATGTGACGGTCGTAGCACTTATTTTAATAAATAACTGTACAATACACTATTATTATATTCAACAAAAATCATGTCTTGCCATGGAAAATGCGATATAAACAATCGAAGCATTATGTCTATCGTCGTTCACAATGTGTTCATTAGGATGAATATATTTGGTTTTGTCAATTATTTAGTTGCTTTACAAAGTTAGTGATGCTGTATACAAAACTCCAGAAACTTGACATGATCGAATGTTACATTATTTGCAACAAAAATAGTCAACAAGCCGCCGAACACTACTTTTTATTCTATTTTGATCGCCCTCGACCATCGTTAGACATTTATACACCAATTTAAAAGAGTTTGGAAGTTTTGTGAAACCCAGAAATAAGGATAATATAAAATAAATTGATTGTTTAATTGAAAGCCAAATTATAACTATTCTTGCAAAAAGTATCCTTTTGGTTTCATATTGGTGACCTATTTTTGTTACTAATTTCCAAATTTTATGAACAAAATGTGATATTGAATTGTTCCGTTTATTTTTAATATACTTGTATACGAAATAGGGGTTTATTACAAGGTTAATTACAATCAAAATGAATAAATAAACAATAAAACAAAAAAAAATACAAAATACATGTGGCTTTCAAATATCCACCTTACCTTCTTTCTATCGAACTAATTTTACTCGCGCCAAGTTGAATATACAAAAAGGCCATCGAAAGTTTTATTATCACATAAATATATCTGCTGCGTTCATAAACGGGCGTTCAGATTTACATTAACACTAAGTTAAATTGCTCCCGACATTCTAACATATCCTCTCGTTTGCATTACGGCGAAATTGCAGGTAGGTGTTTGTGCCAAATCGAATGTTAAATCTTCAGACGGATTTACATCACCAGACATGTAGCAATGTAAGTGCAAGTTGGGTCAGACGGCGATGTCTAAAATCGATTTATTGGGCAACTCAAGTAATTATCGCACAGCTGGTACCTCATTCAGTCCTGAATAGTCCAAGTAAATTATCAGAAAATGACATTCATCACCTGCATAATTTAAATTTTAATTGTACTACATAAGAGAGAGATTATTGGATAAACTTTAAGCATTTAACTCCATCACAATTTTGATAAGATGCTACTTTTAAACAGAGGTGGAAAATTTAAGAAATAACAGAGGATATAACAATTTAATATTAATATGAACAGTTGGTCACAGTTTAAAATCGAAATTAGGGAGATTAGGCAAAGTTTTTTTGAATTTTTTGTCACCGATTCTTACCAACAAACGATGCTGTGTCATTACTTATTCTTACAGTTCAGAGTGAAAATAGTGAATAGGTAAGCACATGCTGAGAAATAGTTTAGTACCTATTCTCCAAAGAATTGCTAAATAAGAATAGATGTTCATTCTTTTGTGCTCAAAAGACGCTGTTATTTGGGAAACCTTTTGGTATATGTATGCAATAGCATGCATATAGTTTTGTTCTATATGTATATTGTAGTAGCATAAGATACCCTTTATTTATTTTAATTTTGAATATTTTAAGTAATAAATAAAATATACATTATTCGATACTATATTGGGATGCAGAAATCATGCGAACGAAATGCTTAGAACGGCATATGGGAAACTAAAACTTTTATAGGATTGTTGGAAATGCAACAGTATTGTTTTCCATCCTTGGAGACGACGCAATGTGGGTGGATTCATATTAAAACAGGAATAACAATACAAAGACAAGGGTCTAGTCCACAATTACCAATTTGTCACCAGTTTTGTGTTGACACACATCATCAACCCAAAATGATCTCAAAAATTTAAAAATAAATTCTGATACAGTAACATTTTATAAACTAATGTTAAAACATAATCACTATTTTAAAGTGTACCTAATCTATAAGAAACTTTAGTTTTACGATATTGAAAACCAATTCAACGTGGAACATAATATGTGACCAAATGTAAAAACCAATTAATTTAAAAACTTAATAAAATACATACAATCGTATTGGAATGGTGTAGAATTAAAATGTAATTGTCCTTCCCATTCAAGTTTTATTTAAAAACAAAATTTTCAACATGTTTCGGTGTGACGCCATCATCAAGTAATGTATTGTTACATATTGCTATGGTCTGGCACCCCGGGTTTCGGAAATTTAAATGTGTATTTTTATTTATTCCAACTCAGCCTTGTCAAAACAATGATAGAGTTTCCACAATTCTTAAAATTGTTAGTATCATTTTATTTGGTCAGTTGTGTATAGTAAATTTCATTTATTTGTACATTTTGCGTACTCCTGTATATAGTTTATATGCTAGTTTTTCCTTTGCGTTGCGCTGTGCGGTCATCGCACGCAGATTGTAAATTTGTTATATGTACGATGTTATCCCTTGGAGGCCTCAGTTCTTTGAATGATGGCCGTGTAAGTACATGTTTTTCATTTTTGTTTGCTACCATGTAGGTAATTTCATTTAATTTTAAATCTTTGTTCGGGTATTTGATATTATTTCATCCATCAAAGAACTCTTTATTTAATTATTGCTGTTTGTTTTATTGTGTACACATTTGAGTATTGATCAGTAATTATTGTAAAATGTTCTAGAAGATTTCGTGTTTTAGTTTAAAAAGTTAAATTTTCCGTTTTCTTTTGCTGATTTGTATTGTATTGTTAATCACCACGGTTAAGGTGAAGTGAAGCTTTGTGCTGAAAAAAATTAAATTTCAATTTAATTTATATTTGTTTCTTCACGTGTAAAAATTTAGTTTGGTTTAAATTTCGTGACCGCGTGGATATTTTTTTGTGGGATTGAGATTATCTTCTGGAACAAATCTTCCATTTTGTTTCTAAAGATTTGCATTGTCCTTTTTAAATGTAGGTCATATGCAGGTTTTTTATGCCAGAATCTTATATTCACGGTTTTTATTTATCCTGTAAATTGTATCAAATGTTTTTTTTTCTTTTTTTTTAAAAATAAATTTAATGATTGTAAATATCATTTTAAAATCACAGTTTCTTTTATTTCTGAATCAGCCATTTCAATTTTTGGGGATTTTAAATTTCAATTTTGCAAAAGCCACTATTAATTTTAAAAAATTTACTCTGAGATTTAAGAATCTCTGGCGCCCTTTTAAATTCATTTTGCTGAGCTAGCTAAATTAATTTTGTCATTTTTAATTTCTCTTTACTTATATGCTTGGACCATCAGTTCACAGCAATATGTACATGCTAAAATAAGTTGAGAAAAGTCAAAACACTCCTTACAATTAGCGGCAGTTACAATGTAATTTTAGTGTAAGACAACTTAATTAATGGGGAGAGAGACGCGAACTGTATGGAAGATCGTTGGAGAATTTGGAGCTTTTCTTTTTTAATAAATATGTTTGAAAACGGTTATACGAAAAATACTCGCTGGCAATTAGTGGTGCGAGAAAATGTCGCATTCGTTTTGGTGCGCATTGAAAGGATGCCGGCGAAAAATGGTTGGAGGCAATTGATGGCGTGAAAAAAAGGCGCGTAGGAAAATGTAGGTTTGTGTTTGGTGAAATGAATATTTTCATGACTGCTACTGATTATTCTTGTAATAAAAATCTAAGAAACACTACCGTTAAATTTAACAGAATCATGTTTTTTTCAGATAAAATTTTTGATATAGGAGATTGTTATAATTTTTTTATGGAATTGTATGATTTGTCTTTGCTTTTTCATTTGTTTCTAAAATGTTCAGGATATTCATTATTCATTAAGATTGATTTCATTTTTATAATTTCTAGCTATATTTAGAACTTGTCAGTTTTAAATAACGGTCGGTAATGGCTATACTCTTTAATGGTTTTTTGGTACATACTTGCGAGCATTACTTTGTTTTAGTCTGCCTGTACACATAATTGATATAAAAGTTGTCAAATTTACACAGAATTTGGTCGAGTAGAAATAGATGAAAAAGCAAAGATTCGATTCAATCAATTGCATAATTTGTAAAAACAAACTGTTTAGGGTTTGTACATAGTTACTATCAACAATAAAAAGAAAAAGTAAAAAAATAAACACACTAGTTATTACCCACCTATCCTAAGCTTGGATAAAATTGGATGCTACTGGGAACAGATTTACAGAGTGTGTCTGCATATTAGGAACCCATCGTTTTGTTTTTAAAAGTAAACTATATCAGCTGAGGAGCTCCACAGTCTGCAGACAGATTTCGTTTCCTTTTAATATACAGTTTTATAGGTATAAAACTGACTTGCACAAGTGCCGACATATGTACATTGTCTTTGTTATACGAATGGTATATTTGATAAAATAAGAAATACATATGTAAACCGGTATTATTCGGTATAGTAGCTATCTATATTCAGCACGAACTAGTACGCAGATGGTTAAAGGTTTGGCAACTGCAGCCGTGTAAAATTCCAAGGATTTATTTGGGGACAATTGTTTCGGGAACACGTGGGTCTCCATTCTCAACCGAAGACCGAATGAATTCGTAAAAATCAGAAAGTATTAATCTAATATACATTGCTATCTCCCTCTAAGAAGGAAACGTATTTTACAGGTGCTTTTTTTACGCCTACTTGACCGGTCGTAATACCGAGAATTAGCGCCAAATATCAATCTATTTCACCCTCATAAAAACATTAAACTCGAGTGCTGCAGGGAGTCCGCTTCCCTATTCAATAAGTTATTAGAATGTTTTTTCATATATATGGCTTCGTACGTGTCTAACTCTTTCGGTGATTGCAAACTTCTCCTAGGCCCCTCACCACAAACGGCACTAAACTGGACGTACTGCTGTGGACGGACACCCAGTTTTCGCGAGAGTTTTTTTTTAAGTTGCATAGATTTTGTTCTTGTTACTCCGTTCAGCCTTTGTCAATGTTTCGAGAAAATTTTCACAGATGTAGATTTTATTTTTATATAAGATTAAGTTAAAGAGTTAATTGTTTGATTTATTTAATTTGGTCTTTAGTTTTTTTTAAGTTAATTTCATTCATTTAAGTGTACTTTTCTTCGCTCGTGTATGTTAGCGTTTGTTCTATCTTAATTTTGTCTGGTGAATTTTGTGCGTTGCGTTGTACGCAGCTGTTGTTTTTTGAAAAACGACTGTTCAACTTTGTCACGCAGTTCCTTGGTCGACTGTTAGCGTGAGTATATGTATTTTTGAATCTTTGCTGCCATTTTGTTAATTCATTTGATATCGTATTTCAATTCGTATAATTTGTTTTATTCTGTCCATCAAGGAATTCGCATAATAATAATTGTTAATTTGATGTGTGCACACTACAGATATAAGATCATTTATTATTTTCGTGCAAGAAGATAGATTTAGTTGTAATTCTCTCATTATATTTTAAAGAATTAATTTTTTCCGTTTTTCATTTTTCTGTTTCATTTTAATTATTAATCACCTCGGGTTGGGTGAATAGAAGCATTGTTCTTATTTTTAGTTTTCATTTTTGTACAATTTCTAGTGTTCCACGAATTTATTTTATTTTATTTTATTTGAAACCACGTGGATTATTTAAAAAAATTATATTCCTGAACTAATTAATCTTTTGCTTTGATATAGGATTTAGCATTGTCCTATTGTAATTTTAGAATCATGTGCAGTTTTGATTTAAGCCAGAACCCTCAGTTCACGGTTTTTTTTTCTGCAAATTTGTAATTGACTTTTTTTTCTTTTTTTATATAATAAATTTTTGATTGTTAATTAACGTCATTGGGTTAAAAATTCGGTTTTTTTATTTTTAATTAAACCTTTTCAATTTTTGGGGTAATTAAGAAAGTCAGATTTCTTTTACCCACAATTTACTTTTCGCGATTAGATTCAAGTTTTAATTCGCGAGGGTAACTCTGAGGTTAATTGTTTTTTGCGCCCTTTAAAAATTTTATTCGTTGAGCTAGCTAATTTAATTTTTTCATTTTTAATATTCATTTTGCATTTTCGAATTCAATCAGTACACAGCAGTATGTTTCAATAGCAAAGCTATCATCATCAGCAGAAACACTGAACTGCAGTTCAGTGCTTCTGCTGATCATGATAGCAAAATAAACACTCCTAACAAATATAGAAACTTTAAATTTGGGTGCCTGCTATTCGGTGCAAGTATATGACAAAATGAAAGAAGTCAATACATTACAGCACATTTTCGCAACTACATATGTGCACATCCATTTATCAGATATACATGACAACAAAATGCAGCCATTTTCCGCATGCTAGAAATTTTTGATATCACATTGCTTACAATCTACAAAATTGCTAGATAACCGTTGAGTTATGATCCTCGACTCATTAACGATAGCGTTTTTAATACTCTTATTGGAATTAATAAACACTGATAAGCAATTAAATCTCGTATCTTCCCATACGTAGTAGACCTCGATACCCACCATTCTGATGTTACTAAAGTTATTAGTAATTAATATAAATAGAGAGGAGAAACAACAGAGCATTAGGTAACTATAAAGTTGGGCTAAATACCGAAAACAGTTTTATCCTGATTTCCAACGGTGGCTTTATATTTGAAGTAGATGAATATTAATTTCATAGTTGACAATTTAAGTTAATAATTGAAGGTAATATTGATAAGTTTAAACATAAACTCATACAATATGTACTGCCATAGCAAACAGGGGTTGAAAATAGTTAGAATAACTATTTCGGTGCTCAAAACAGTTATCAAGAACCGTTATTTTCCATAACAGTTATTTGGAACCGAAATTCATGAAGATACCGGTTTCAATTACGGTGCGAACGTTAACATCGATTCCTTTTCGCTGTTTTCGATTATTTCTAATTTGTCGGTGCTTATTTTCCTTTGACGATTGAAAAGTTTGTGTTAACCTGCAAAGTTAATTCTTTATTTTGACCTGGATTCCATCTTATTTGATTTTTAATTTTACATAATCCTTAAATTCTTTTTTTATTATTAAAATAACAATTTTGTTTATAATTATAAATTCCATTCATGTTTCGGCTTTGATTGCCTTTTTCAATGGATTAAATTTTAGAATAAAAGGGAATATCGGCCGGACTTCCTAAACAATCAGAGAATTATACGGGTATACGGCCTGTCAAAATAAAACTAAATAAATACCTGGATATTTCATTTTAATTTAAAACATCTTCAGGAGGCACTAAAAATATACAAGTTAAAATGAAACAATATAGAAAATCACAATAAGTAATTGCTTACAAAGTTGTAGCTTCAATGACAGCTGATAAAATGATAAATAGTTAAACATTATGTTTTACATATGGATGTCTATTTTACGTTATAATTTAAAATTTTAAATTTTAACTTTTATTTACATGTTTATTGTTCGAAAGTTAAAATGCAAGAGCTTCTATTGCATGCACTCTTGCATTGTAACTTTAAAACTTTGTTATTAACATGTGATCGGGTTCGTAAATGGAATATTTGATAATAAACGTAGAATGAAACATCTATCGCGACAAGCTGAACATAACCAAATTACTTTGAAGAAGGTCTGCATAAAATGGGGCCCAATGAGCACGAATTTAACTGACTGTAATCTGTAACCACACTTTCAACTGACATGATTCATCTGTAAATTTTCAAGACTAGCAATCCACGATTTGCAACAATTACAAATAAAAAACTCTAATTGATGGTAGTGCCCTCTTACTACCTTGCCGGCTAAAAAGTAAAGTTAGCGATATATAGAAATTTAATTAGAATTATATTCGGGTATTCGGTCTGTTGAATCAAACTACATAAATGCCTCAATAATAAATTATTTTTCCTGTTCTGACTTTTGTCAGCTGTCAGTGTATTTTTACACCCTATAACTTTTGTCTCCTGATGATGTTATAAAATAATAACGAAACATTGAGGTATTTATTTAGTTTGATTCAACAGACCGAATACCCGAATGTAATTCTAAAAGTCCGGTCGCTATTCCCTTTTATTATTATAGAAATTTATGTAGGGGGTGGTATTGTAAATAACGGTGAACGACGTAGGCGCTGTGTGTTTTTGTTTGGTCAATAATTATTTGAGAGTCTGTCAAATAGACATGGTGTTTTGAATTTCATTAAAACTTGCAGAACAATAAAGTGTTTGTGTTTTCGTTTTCCCTACAATTTTGGGGGCTCAACCGGGATTGTGAGTGACAGAATTGAAGCCAGACACGACGATTATATGCTGAGTTGTTTACGACGTGCAATTACGCTTACGACGACATAGCTGGCTTGGAAGAGGACTGGAATATCAGCGTGGTGAAATCGAGACGCTGAAACGACGAATGCAAGAAGACGACAAAGCAGGTGTAGGAGATAAAATAAAGGTGCAAAGTGACAAAAAATCAGATGTGAAGACTGGATATTTCCGTATGCTGTGGGTGCCATTACAGTCACTGCAAACGTCAAAGTAAACGTCAAACAAGGGAGGTTAGCAGCGAGAAACTGTTATCGGTTTGTAAGTGGGCGTTAGTTTTACAATAAGACTGAAACCAAAAGTAGTATTGAACATTATTTACTGCCGTCATACGGTAAAAGACAGTATAATAAACAATACCTGTGCAATAGACTGGCTAAACACATGTGGGCGTGAGACAATTGTTTTAACCTAGTTCCCTTTTTTGCGCGGGGATAGTGCGCGCGCTTAATTTGTAGGATGTATTAAGTTCTAACGCGTGAAATGATGTTTAAAAGACATTCCATTTATATTAGCAATTATTAAGACGCTAAAAAAGACACTGTAAAGCATTTCACAAATTAGTATACGATCATCAGGTGATCGCGGTAATCGCCGGAGACTTAGAGAGTTTTTCGGGTTTTACCTTTGAAACTAATTCTGACGAATATGATATGGAATGTCAATATGCAAAAAGAATTGTCAATAGGAGATTTAATATCTATTTGTAATATTTTATGTATTGACTATCAAGGTAATGGAGATGAAATCATAAACCGAATATGCGAGCACCTAATCGACCTGGACAAACTGAACGCCGTTTCAACAGATGATGACGAAGAGGAAGAAGCAGATATGGAACAAGAAGAAGAAGTAAATGATGACGAAGAACAACAAGAAGTAGATGACGACGCAGATTAAAGAAGATAGATCTAATGACGTGAAGACGCAAGGTCAGGCAAGCGGTTCCACAACTGAGGCAAGGCGCGGAGGCAAAATACCAAATTCGTGATGACCTTCAAGGACGTTGAAGAAACACTATCTACGTTTAGTGGAAGAGGACAATTGCCTAGTTGACAACTGGATTGACCGATTCGAAGACGTATCCTTACTGATGAATTGGAATGAAGTGGAGAAATTATTTATGGAAAGAGGTTGCTAAAAGATGACTCTATTATTTATAAGTCTGAGAAGAAATAACGTGTGGGATATTTTAAAGAGAATATAAACATGAGTTTGGAAAACCGTTAACAGTGCGGCTTTACACAAAGCACTGTCTGCAAGAAAGAAGAGGAAGGACGAAACACTGACGCAATATCTACTGACTATGAAGGGTCTTGCTTTCACAAGAAACGTTGACGAAGATGCCCTACTAGATTATATATAGAAGCATCGAGACGAAGAAATTAATAAAGCTGTATTATATGTAGCTAATTCGTTGAAGAATTTAAACAGAAGTTAAAGCTTTATGAAAGAATCAGAGAGAAATCATCGAAGGAAAAAGAGAGGAAGAGAAAGAGAAAGTTTCCATCAAGAAATGCCAAACGCAAAACGAGGGCAACATACCAGATGTTTCAATTGCGGAAAAGAGGGGACATCAATCAAAGAACTGGCGTGATAGACGAGGACGAAATGTTTTTTTGCAACAAATTTGGTCATATATCCAAGATTGCGATAAAGAACGTGAACCGTACAAGGCAACCAGACAGAACAGGACAAAATCGAATTTGCGTAGTCCAAGAAAGTAAAGAGGCAGCTACGGAGGTCATACAGCCTTACAATAAATGGCTATTCATTTTATGGATTTATTGATACGGGAGGCGATATCAACTGTTAAAAGCTAGTAGCTACATCAAATGGGAGCACCGACTTTTAGTGGGAATCCTATCACGATAAAAGGATTGGGTAACGTAGAAACAAGGACCTTAGGAAAGTTTACGGCTCATGTAACCATGGATTGTCATCAATTCTCAACCGACGTCCATATTGTGTCAGATGAAGCAATTCAGCGAACCTTCATGGTAGGAAACCGATCTTAGACCAGGTGACACTAACCATTCAGCTCCAAGGGATCAGGTTACAGCACCAACTGTTCCCAAAAACCCAAATTCAGATGCAGAGCAAAAGAGGGAAAAGTTGACGAATCAATTGAAACTTGTGAGGTGTTGCTAATGAATATCAATGATGAGTTGGATATAGGGAAACTAGCATATGAGCAAACTGTTACACAGATGATAAACGAATACAATCCTAAGAAACCGAAAGAGACGAGATATGTATCAAAATAATTCTAGAAGACGAGATACCTATCATCAGCAGCCAGAAGACTTCTATGCATGAAATGAAGGAAGTCGACAAACAACTTGAGAATGGCTTCAACAAGGAGTGGTACGGCCAAGCGTGTCAGATTTTGGCTAGCCCGATAGTTCTCGTACAGAAAAAAGATGGCGCTACAAGAATATGCTAGACTATCGAAAACTAACCGAAAGTTGTTAAAGACAGGTACCTTTACCTATAATGAGGACAGATAAGACAAGTTATCAAGCTAGAGTTTTCACTACCCTGGATTTACGAAATGGATTCTTCCACGTTCCTGTCGCAGAGAATAGCATAAAGTTATGGATGCAGACTGAGAGTGAGAAGATACATTCGAGACGAATGAAGCAGAGGATGGCGAGATGTAGGGGTGGTATTGTAAATAAGGTGAACGACGTAGCGCTGGGTGTTTTGTTTTGTCAATAATTATTATTAGAGTCTGTCAAATAGACATGGTGTTTTGAATTTCATTAAAACTTGCAGAAAAATAAAGTGTTGTTGTATCGTTTTCCCTACAATTTTGGGGGCGTCAACGGGATTGAGTGACAGAATTGATGCCAGACACGACGATTATAGTGCTGGGTTGTTTACGACGTGCAATTACGCATTACGACGAACATAGCTGGCTGGAAGACGACTGGATCAGCGTGGTGAAATCGAGACCGCTGAAACGACGAATGCAGAAGACGAAAAAGCAGGTGTAGGAGATAAAATAAAGGTGCAAAGTGACAAAAAATCAGAATGTGAAGACTGGATATTTTCCGTATGCTGTGGTGCCATTACAGTCAACGCCAACGTCAAAGTAAAACGTCAAACAAGGGAGGTTAGCGAGCGAAACAATTGTATCGTTTGTAAGTGGCGTTAGTTTTACATAAGACTGAAACAAAGTAGTAATTGAACATTTTATTTACGCATATACGTAAAAGACAGGTATAATAAACAATACCTGTGCAATAGACTGGCTAAACACATGTGCGCGTGATGACATTGTTTTCGTACCTGTTCCCTTTTTGCGCGGGATAGTGCGCGCGTAATTTAGTAGACTGTATTAAGTTTAAACGCGTGAAAATGATGTTAAAAGACATTCCATTTATATTAGCAATTATTAAGACTGCTAAAAGACACTGTAAAGCATTTCACAAATTAGTATACGAATCATCAGGTGATCGCGGTAATCGCCGGAGACTTAGAGAGTTTTTCGGGTTTTACCTTTGAAACTAATTCTGACGAATATGATATGAATGTCAATATGCAAAAAAGAACTGTCAATAGGAGATTTAATATCTATTTGTAATATTTTATGTATTGACTATCAAGGTAATGGAGATGAAATCATAAACGAATATGCGAGCACCTAATCGACCTGGACAAACTGAACGCCGTTTCAACAGATGATGACGAAGAGGAAGAAGCAGATATGAACAAGAAGAAGAAGTAAATGATGACGAAGAACAACAAGAAGTAGATGACGACGCAGATAAAGAAGATAGATCTAATGACGTGAAGACGCAAGGTCAGGCAAGGGTTCCCAACTGAGGCAACGGCGCGGAGGCAAATACCAAATTCGTGATGACCTTCAAGGACGTTGAAGACACTATCTACGTTTAGTGGAAGGGACAATGCCTAGTTGACAATGGATTGACGAATTCGAAGACGTATCCTTACTGATGAATTGGAATGAAGTGGAGAAATATAATTTATGGAAAGAGGTTGCTAAAAGATGACGTCTATTATTGATAAAGTCTGAGAAGAACATAACGTCGTGGGATATTTTAAAGAAGAAATTAAAACATGAGTTTGGGAAAACCGTTAACAGTGCTGCTTTACACAAAGCACTGTCTGCAAGAAAGAAAGAGGAAGGACGAAACACTGACGCAATATTACTGACTATGAAGGGTCTTGCTTCACAAGGAAACGTTGACGAAGATGCCCTACTAGATTATATCATAGAAGGCATCGATGACGAAGAAATTAATAAAGCTGTATTATATGGAGCTAATTCGTTTGAAGAATTTAAACAGAGTTAAAGCTTTATGAAAGAATCAGAGAGAAATCATCGAAGGAAAAAAGAGAGGAAAGAGAAAAGAAAACGTTCCATCAAGAAATGCCAAACGCAAAACGAGGGCAACATACCAGATGTTTCAATTGCGGAAAGAGGGGACATCAATCAAAGAACTGCCGTGATAGGAACGAGGGACGAAATGTTTTTCTTGCAACAAATTGGTCATATATCCAAAGATTGCGATAAAGAACGTGAACCGTACAAGGCAACCAGACAGAACAAGGACAAATCGAACTTGCGTAGTCCAAGAAAGTAAAGAGGAGCTACGAGGTCATACAGCCTTAACATAAATGGCTATTCATTTTATGGATTTATTGATACGGGAAGCGATATCAACCTGTTAAAAGCTAGTAGCTACATCAAATGGGAGCACCACTTTTAGTGGGAATCCTATCACGATAAAAGATTGGGTAACGTAGAAACAAGGACCTTAGGAAAGTTTACGGCTCATGTAACCATGGATTGTCATCAATTCTCAACCGACGTCCATTGTTGTCAGATGAAGCAATTCCAGCGAACCTCATCGTAGGAAAACCGATCTTAGACCAGGTGACACTAACCATCAGCTCCAAGGGATCAGTTTACAGCACACTGTTTCCCAAAACCCAAATTCAGATGCAGAGCAAAAGAGGGAAAATGTTGACGAATCAATTGAAACTTGTGACGTGTTGCTAATGAATATCAATGATGAGTTGGATATAGGGGAACTAGCATATGAGCAAACTGTTACACAGATGATAAACGAATACAATCCTAAGAAACCGAAGAGACGAAGATATGTCACAAATAATTCTAGAAGACGAGATAGCTATCCATCAGCAGCCCAGGAAGACTTTCTATGCATGAAATGAAGAAGTCGACAAAAAACTTGAGGAATGGCTTCAACAAGGTGGTACTGGCCAAGCGTGTCAGATTTTGCTAGCCCGATAGTTCTCGTACAGAAAAAGATGGCCTACAAGAATATGCATAGATATCGAAAACTAACCGAAAGATTGTTAAAGACAGGTACCCTTTCCTATAATGCGAGGACCAATAGACAAGTTATCCAAAGCTAGAGTTTTCATACCCTGGATTTACGAAATGGATTCTTCCACGTTCCTGTCGCAGAGAATAGCATAAAGTTAGGATGCAGACTGAGAGTGAGGAAGATACATTCGAGACGAATGAAGCAGAGATGGCCGAGATGTAGGTGGTGGTATTGTAAATAACGGTGACGGACGTAGGCGCTGGGTGTTTTGTTTTGTCAATAATTATTATTAGAGTCTGTTAATAGGAGATGTGTTTGAATTTCATTAAAATTGCAGAAAAATAAAGTGTTGTTGTATCGTTTTCCCTACAATTTTGGGGGCTCAACGGGATTGGGTGACCAGAATTGATGCCAGACACGACGATTATATGTGCTGGGTTGTTTACACGTTGCAATTACGCATTATGCGACGACATAGCTGGCTTGGAAGACGACTGGATCAGCGGCTGGTGAAATCGAGACGCTGAAACGACGATGGCAGAAGACGAAAAAGCAGGTGTAGGAGATAAAATAAGGTGCAAAGTGACAAAAAATGAATGTGAAGACTGGATATTTCGTATGCTGTGGTGCCATTACAGTCACGCCAACGTCAAAGTAAAAACGTCAAACAAGGGAGGTTAGCGAGCGAAACAATTGTATCGGTTTGTAAGTGGCGTTAGTTTAATAGGACTGAAACAAAAGTAGTAATTGAACATTTTATTTACGCGTCTACGTAAAAGACAGTATAATAAACAATACCCTGCAATAGACTGGCTAACACATGTGCGCGTGGAGACATTGTTTTCGTACCTGTTCCCTTTTGCGGGGATAGTGCGCGCGTAATTTTAGTAGACTGTATTAAGTTTAAACGCGTGAAAATGATGTTAAAAGACATTCCATTTATATTAGCAACTATTAAGACTGCTAAAAAAGACACTGTAAAGGCATTTCACAAATTAGTATACGAATCATCAGGTGATCGCGGTAATCGCCGGAGACTTAGAGAGTTTTCGGGTTTTACCTTTGAAACTAATTCTGACGAATATGATATGAAATGTCAATATGCAAAAAAGAACTTGTCAATAGGAGATTTAATATCTATTTGTAATATTTTGTGTATTGACTATCAAGGTAATGGAGATGAAATCATAAACCGAATATGCGAGCACCTTAATCGACCTGGACAAACTGAACGCCGTTTCAACAGATGATGACGAAGAGGAAGAAGCAGATATGGAACAAGAAGAAGAAGTAAATGATGACGAAGAACAACAAGAAGTAGATGACGACGCAGATAAAGAAGATAGATCTAATGACGTGAAGACGCAAGGTCAGGCAAGCGGTTCCACAACTGAGGCAACGGCGCGGAGGCAAATACCAAAATTCGTGATGACCTTCAAGGACGTTGAAGAAACACTATCTACGTTTAGTGGAAGGGACAATTGCCTAGTTGACAATGGATTGACGAATTCGAAGACGTATCCTTACTGATGAATTGGAATGAAGTGGAGAAATTAATTTATGGAAAGAGGTTGCTAAAAGATGACGTCTATTATTGATAAAGTCTGAGAAGAACATAACGTCGTGGGATATTTTAAAGAAGAAATTAAACATGAGTTTGGGAAAACCGTTAACAGTGCTGCTTTACACAAAGCACTGTCTGCAAGAAAGAAGAGGAAGGACGAAACACTGACGCAATATCTACTGACTATGAAGGGTCTTGCTTCACAAGGAAACGTTGACGAAGATGCCCTACTAGATTATATCATAGAAGGCATCGATGACGAAGAAATTAATAAAGCTGTATTATATGGAGCTAATTCGTTTGAAGAATTTAAACAGAAGTTAAAGCTTTATGAAAGAATCAGAGAGAAATCATCGAAGGAAAAAAGAGAGGAAAGAGAAAAGAAAGACGTTTCCATCAAGAATGCCAAAACGCAAAACGAGGGCAACATACCAGATGTTTCAATTGCGGAAAGAGGGGACATCAATCAAAGAACTGCCGTGATAGGAACGAGGACCGAAATGTTTTTCTTGCAACAAATTTGGTCATATATCCAAAGATTGCCGATAAAGAACGTGAACCGTACAAGGCAACCAGACAGAACCAAGACAAATCGAACTTGCGTAGTCCAAGAAAGTAAAGAGGAGCTACGAGGTCATACAGCCTTAACAATAAATGGCTATTCATTTTATGGATTTATTGATACGGGAAGCGATATCAACCTGTTAAAAGCTAGTAGCTACATCAAATGGGAGCACCGACTTTTAGTGGGAATCCTATCACGATAAAGGATTGGGTAACGTAGAAACAAGGACCTTAGGAAAGTTTACGGCTCATGTAACCATGGATTGTCATCAATTCTCAACCGACGTCCATATTGTGTCAGATGAAGCAATTCCAGCGAACCTCATCGTAGGAAAACCGATCTTAGACAGGTGACACTAACCATCAGCTCCAAAGGGATCCAGTGTACAGCACCAACTGTTCCCAAAAACCCAAATTCAGACGCAGAGCAAAAGAGGGAAAATGTTGACGAATCAATTGAAACTTGTGACGTGTTGCTAATGAATATCAATGATGAGTTGGATATAGGGAAACTAGCATATGAGCAAACTGTTACACAGATGATAAACGAATACAATCCTAAGAAACCGAAAGAGACGAAGATATGTACCAAAATAATTCTAGAAGACGAGATACCTATCCATCAGCAGCCCAGAAGACTTTCTATGCATGAAATGAAGGAAGTCGACAAACAACTTGAGGAATGGCTTCAACAAGGAGTGGTACGGCCAAGCGTGTCAGATTTTGCTAGCCCGATAGTTCTCGTACAGAAAAAGATGGCGCTACAAGAATATGCATAGACTATCGAAAACTAAACCGAAAGATTGTTAAAGACAGGTACCCTTTACCTATAATCGAGGACCAGATAGACAAGTTATCCAAAGCTAGAGTTTTCACTACCCTGGATTTACG
Source organism: Protaetia brevitarsis (assembly GCA_004143645.1). Classification (NCBI taxonomy): domain Eukaryota; kingdom Metazoa; phylum Arthropoda; class Insecta; order Coleoptera; family Scarabaeidae; genus Protaetia; species Protaetia brevitarsis. The sequence continues at coordinate 3,922,092 of RXPK01000287.1, read as the reverse complement.
AAATGGATTCTTCCACGTTCCTGTCGCAGAGAATAGCATAAAGTTATGGATGCAGACTGAGAGTGAGGAAGATACATTCGAGACGAATGAAGCAGAGGATGGCCGAGATGTAGGGGGTGGTATTGTAAATAACGGTGAACGACGTAGGCGCTGGGTGTTTTGTTTTGTCAATAATTATTATTAGAGTCTGTCAAATAGACATGGTGTTTTGAATTTCATTAAAACTTGCAGAAAAATAAAGTGTTGTGTATCGTTTTCCCTACAATTTTGGGGGCTCAACCGGGATTGAGTGACAGAATTGAGCCAGACACGACGATTATATGCTGGGTTGTTTACGACGTGCAATTACGCATTACGACGACATAGCTGGCTTGGAAGACGACTGGATCAGCGTGGTGAAATCGAGACGCTGAAACGACGAATGCAGAAGACGAAAAAGCAGGTGTAGGAGATAAAATAAAGGTGCAAAGTGACAAAAAATCAGATGTGAAGACTGGATATTTCCGTATGCTGTGGTGCCATTACAGTCAACGCCAAACGTCAAAGTAAAACGTCAAACAAGGGAGGTTAGCGAGCGAAACAATTGTATCGGTTTGTAAGTGGCGTTAGTTTTACAATAAGACTGAAACAAAAGTAAGTAATTGAACATTTTATTTACGCGTCATACGTAAAAGACAGTATAATAAACAATACCTGTGCAATAGACTGGCTAAACACATGTGCGCGTGAGACATTGTTTTCGTACCTGTTCCCTTTTTGCGCGGGATAGTGCGCGCGTAATTTAGTAGACTGTATTAAGTTCTAAACGCGTGAAAATGATGTTAAAAGACATTCCATTTATATTAGCAACTATTAAGACTGCTAAAAAAGACACTGTAAAGGCATTTCACAAATTAGTATACGAATCATCAGGTGATCGCGGTAATCGCCGGAGACTTAGAGAGTTTTCGGGTTTTACCTTTGAAACTAATTCTGACGAATATGATATGAAATGTCAATATGCAAAAAAGAACTTGTCAATAGGAGATTTAATATCTATTTGTAATATTTTATGTATTGACTATCAAGGTAATGGAGATGAAATCATAAACCGAATATGCGAGCACCTAATCGACCTGGACAAACTGAACGCCGTTTCAACAGATGATGACGAAGAGGAAGAAGCAGATATGGAACAAGAAGAAGAAGTAAATGATGACGAAGAACAACAAGAAGTAGATGACGACGCAGATAAAGAAGATAGATCTAATGACGTGAAGACGCAAGGTCAGGCAAGCGGTTCCACAACTGAGGCAACGGCGCGGAGGCAAATACCAAAATTCGTGATGACCTTCAAGGACGTTGAAGAAACACTATCTACGTTTAGTGGAAGGGACAATTGCCTAGTTGACAAATGGATTGACGAATTCGAAGACGTATCCTTACTGATGAATTGGAATGAAGTGGAGAAATTAATTTATGGAAAGAGGTTGCTAAAAGATGACGCTCTATTATTGATAAAGTCTGAGAAGAACATAACGTCGTGGGATATTTTAAAGAAGAAATTAAAACATGAGTTTGGGAAAACCGTTAACAGTGCTGCTTTACACAAAGCACTGTCTGCAAGAAAGAAGAGGAAGGACGAAACACTGACGCAATATCTACTGACTATGAAGGGTCTTGCTTCACAAGGAAACGTTGACGAAGATGCCCTACTAGATTATATCATAGAAGGCATCGATGACGAAGAAATTAATAAAGCTGTATTATATGGAGCTAATTCGTTTGAAGAATTTAAACAGAAGTTAAAGCTTTATGAAAGAATCAGAGAGAAATCATCGAAGGAAAAAAGAGAGGAAAGAGAAAAGAAAGACGTTCCATCAAGAAATGCCAAAACGCAAAACGAGGGCCAACATACCAGATGTTTCAATTGCGGAAAGAGGGGACATCAATCAAAGAACTGCCGTGATAGGAACGAGGGACCGAAATGTTTTTCTTGCAACAAATTTGGTCATATATCCAAAGATTGCGATAAAGAACGTGAACCGTACAAGGCAACCAGACAGAACCAAGGACAAAATCGAACTTGCGTAGTCCAAGAAAGTAAAGAGGAGCTACGAGGTCATACAGCCTTAACAATAAATGGCTATTCATTTTATGGATTTATTGATACGGGAAGCGATATCAACCTGTTAAAAGCTAGTAGCTACATCCAAATGGGAGCACCGACTTTTAGTGGGAATCCTATCACGATAAAAGGATTGGGTAACGTAGAAACAAGGACCTTAGGAAAGTTTACGGCTCATGTAACCATGGATTGTCATCAATTCTCAACCGACGTCCATATTGTGTCAGATGAAGCAATTCCAGCGAACCTCATCGTAGGAAAACCGATCTTAGACCAGGTGACACTAACCATCAGCTCCAAAGGGATCCAGGTTACAGCACCAACTGTTCCCAAAAACCCAAATTCAGATGCAGAGCAAAAGAGGGAAAATGTTGACGAATCAATTGAAACTTGTGACGTGTTGCTAATGAATATCAATGATGAGTTGGATATAGGGAAACTAGCATATGAGCAAACTGTTACACAGATGATAAACGAATACAATCCTAAGAAACCGAAAGAGACGAAGATATGTACCAAAATAATTCTAGAAGACGAGATACCTATCCATCAGCAGCCCAGAAGACTTTCTATGCATGAAATGAAGGAAGTCGACAAACAACTTGAGGAATGGCTTCAACAAGGAGTGGTACGGCCAAGCGTGTCAGATTTTGCTAGCCCGATAGTTCTCGTACAGAAAAAAGATGGCGCTACAAGAATATGCATAGACTATCGAAAACTAAACCGAAAGATTGTTAAAGACAGGTACCCTTTACCTATAATCGAGGACCAGATAGACAAGTTATCCAAAGCTAGAGTTTTCACTACCCTGGATTTACGAAATGGATTCTTCCACGTTCCTGTCGCAGAGAATAGCATAAAGTTATGGATGCAGACTGAGAGTGAGGAAGATACATTCGAGACGAATGAAGCAGAGGATGGCCGAGATGTAGGGGGTGGTATTGTAAATAACGGTGAACGACGTAGGCGCTGTGTGTTTTTGTTTGGTCAATAATTATTTGAGAGTCTGTCAAATAGACATGGTGTTTTGACTTTCATTAAAACTTGCAGAAAAATAAAGTGTTGTGTATCGTTTTCCCTACATTTATATATTAAACAAAGACACCAAACACATAGTAAGAAATAGCGTCAGTGTTAATGTTCTTAGTGTTAGGGTTGATCATGTAGTGTTAAAATTGTAGTGTATTTATACACATTGATTTAACTCTAAAAAAATAGTGTACACAATTACACTAAAAAAATTTTAGCGTAGAATAATTACACTAGCAAACTACTTAGTGCAATTCAACACTGGCAGAGTAAAGTATAAAGTCAATTCTTTGGAGTGCATATTGTATTTAACAACACATGATCAGTTACGATGTATTCTGATTGGCGCAAATAATTGTAACGGTTCAGTGTTCAGTGCTTCAGTAGACCAGACGCACACTAGACGCCAATACGCTAGTTAGGTTGTGTATTTAGCATTTTTGTACATATCTGCTACAGTAAAATAAAGGTAATTAATTGTCTCTATATTGTAGACAGTACATTTATACATATAGTTTTACAGAAGCAGGGAAATATTAAAAGAACTTGTGGAAGAGACCATTAGAAAGGGAAAAAGTAAATAGGTCGAGATTCTTATCAATTATCTAATTAACAATGTGCCGCAGTGTTGAGTTACTACATCGTCACTTAAGAAGCATGTACAAGGATGATAAGTGTGCAACATGTTCGAAAAACTACTTTCATGTGTTGTCCATTCATTTAATTTCAATATTTGCGTTTAGTTTTATACTATATAAGTATTGTACATAGAATAATTTTATTTCGGTTTAATTACGTTTTACCCCAACTAACAGTCATTGCTTCATTTATTAGAAAATAAGGAACTTGATTTAATTTTCTTCCGTTACAGTAGTACTGATAAAACATTTAATAGAGAGAATTACCTCTTTCCAGAGTTAACAATCACTATCGATCTTGTTTAACGCACACTAGTAGTGGCCTGACCATCTACACTAAAAATTTAGATAAACACTATGAAGCAGTAACATTCACACTAGTAGCAATTTTCTGTATTTACACTAAGGCATAGTAAATGTCCTCTAACTATGAACACTACTCTTAGTGTTCAAAAAATTACACTATTTAGAGGGACCTCCATGAACCCGGCGTAGTGTAGTTTGAGTGTTACAAATTTCTTACTGTACGCACAATATTTTTTCTGAACATTCCGAAACTTTTTAGGGCTAGTTGCACGTCTAATATTTTCTCTACTAGTAGGATTCTTGAATTTAAACCAATCTTTTTTTATTCACGTCTGTTATTTTTGGTGTAATCTTTTACTGCTGATGTTTTTTGTAATTGAAATAAACTTGTGTGTCTGATGACAGAATATGCAATGCCTTTCCCTTGTTTTTTTTTTTTTTCTGCGGTAGGTAAGTGTGTGCTTTTGTTGCTAAAGAACAAATTAAAAATCATATCCTAAAATCTTAAAAATTTATATCGCACAATAAATGAATTTGCTATTCCGTCATTCATCAAACCATAAATTTATTTTAATTTTTACTGTTAATACAGAAAGAGTACTTCTTTTTAACTTAATAAACAACAAATCTTATTACCACTACCACTACGTAATAATAAAAATCAGTATAACCATAACCGAGTACACATCAAAAATATAATTGAACCCCAATGAACCGATACAAAGCTGATATAGAACACAAAACTGTAATCGAAACCGATATTAGATCAGAACCGTTATATAATAACTGTTTTGGGATTATTTCTGTTCTCATAACTCCTTCAGTCAGAACCGATGTATAATAGTTTGAAACAGTTATTTTCGGAACCTTTTCAATTCCTGATAGCAAACATACATAGGAAAAGGTTTACGAAATAAACCTGTATAAATGAGATTGGGGATTGCTATATTTGCACCCCTAGTAGCTCGTATATCTTTGGTAGGAAAGGCAAAGCAAGAAAAGATCCCTTTAAGGCAAAACGATCATTTGCAAAACTCCCCCGACGATCATTTGTTTCACGTCCATTTTTTTAAAAGTAGAAAAGGTTTGGGAACAGTCACCTGAGTGGCTCGATGTACAGTTTGACGAGTAAGCTCCCTAATGTATCGAGTTAAAATTTGTCTGCCTTAACGACCATGGAACTTACGTGCAGCTCTGTGTACGTGACTTTTTGACAATAATTACGGCTTGAGTATTTCTCTCTAAAATGCCTGAGGATTTAATCCTGCGATTTATTTACAGCTCCATTCGTGACGGCGCTGGCTTTTTGAGACTTGTTTGCATTTCTAAATTCGGTAGATAGATGGATCTCAATTACTTGTTGTTAGATCTTTTCGAGAATATCGTAAATGCCAAAACAACAAAAATAAGTTGCTGTGAACGAGAACTTTAGAATTAGTTTTTGATGAAGTTACGATAACGTCTGGCTGCCAGTATCTGAACGTATTGTAGTAGAAGTATTATCAATATAAAATAATAATAGGAAAAAAATAACTTGTATAAACTTTTGGATCTTATCCTTAACGACAATTTAAGGTACTTATCTGTAAACAGCTTCCACAGTCAAGGAGAGGCAACTTTTTCAATCAAAATCAATGAACAACAGAAGAAAAGAATGTATGGAGATGAAATAAAATTAAAAGAAAAATGAAAATATGAGATATGTTTCCCGTGTACAGAATATTAAAAATTAACATTAATAAAAATATAACAAGATTAACAAAGTTGATATTATTATACCAGGCATAAAATAAAAGCAAGGGTAGTTCTCAATTATCGATAAACTTTGACAACCTTTTAGGAATATTACTTTACTTAGCGACGTATGTATGTTTACCAGGTAAACAAGTGAAAGTGGAAGTCGTTTCCTCATAATTCGAAGCTCGTCATAATTTTAGCACAAATTCGCAAATGTTATGTGATCTTATACTACTGAATACAATTGATCAACAGTCCTACTGAAAACCTCATGAAAAATTAATTTAATCATATTCATAGGTTATACTTTACCGACTAATTATAAAGAACCACAAACATAAAACGTAATTTATTTAAAAATATTTTTAATTTGCATAAATAAGTATGACAAAAGGTAAATAATTATAATAAGATTAAATATTAAAAAAAAAATTAGTGACGATACAAATATATGCCGATTCAGAAATATTTACAGCATAAAATGCATTATGTATTAGGTACCTACTCCCCTAAAGTTTTCTTAAGTTTGAAGGAAAATTATTATAATAGATACATCATGAGATTAACTATTTTAATATATTGCTCCAAGGTTTAGGTACCTTAAATTTTTGTTAAATGTATCCTAGTGCAACCTACAATTATATTTGCCCTGGTATCTCTCTTATGTGCTAGTTAGTAAAAATCTCTTCACAAAGAACGCTGTAGTGATGAGTACATACTTCTAGTATATACACATATGTTAGAAAATGTTGATCCTATAGCCTCCAATCAGGTTTTGCAAGAGTTTCTTCCGTCCAGCTGGAGTACTATGCTTACACAGATCTTCTATAGAACAATAACCCTGCCAACAACCTCAGAAATTCACCTCAGATTGAAACCGGAAATGAATACTATCATAATACACACTTAAATCTGTTTGTTTATGCTTGACTTCGTTGCTAATTCGGCAGTTACGGCCTCTAGGTCAATGAATGGCCACCATTATGCCGCAGTTTAAAAGAGTTTGATTCCATACAGGTTTGCAATTCGTAATACACTGTTTACGACACTTTTATTAGCTCTTATGGAGCAAATTGTACATTGTGAACGTATCCAGCTGACAATCAGTATTATTAAAGCCTGAATAGGTCTTAATAGCATAAGTCGACACTGCAACAAAAAATATTGTTAAATCTCCCCAGTTGAAGATAAAAATGTATATATGTATTTAATATCCCCAGTCGCTCTCATTTTTATCATTAGAGTTGTGATATCTGCCCACGGGCCAGGGTTACGTTGAGTACGTAGCACTTCCACCATTGTAATATAATAAAATAGACGATGTCTAGATTTAAATTAGTACTGAGCGGATCTTTACATAAAGCGGACGTACACTTATTAAGTAAGACGGAAATGCGGAAGGGAAGAGCGAGACCTTTGATTGACGCGGTGTGGAAGGTGATTATGTAGCTCCATGTAGCATAATAGTTGGAAGAATGTCAATTCAATTTAATAAAATTGCAAATATGCACATATTATTGCAATTACTATGAACCTAAACACGCTTCTAAATTATTCACGATGGCCTAGTCTCTCTATGCTTGAATTATTTTTGTGCTTTTGTAAACAGTAACAGCAAAGATAATGCCAGCAAGGGTCGCTCGTATAACAATAAGAATTTTCCGACATACAGTTAACTTCAATTAACGCTGCACATAATCATATTACATATAGTTCCTCTGCAATATCGGAAGCTCGGCTCTGAAATATTAAATAGTAGTTAATGGGCTAGCGAATATTAAACGTGGAATATATAATTAAACGGCAAATGTTTCAAAAATGTGGCAGGATTAATTAAATGTTCATGATTGCTGAATCAGGGAGATAATCTTGGATTTTACAAACCTTTTTATGCCCCAAGAGTGCTTTACAGACGTGGAATAAATGCTCTTTAACGACTGGAAATGAATAGCATTAATGTAGTAGTACGAATAACTAAATTATCGTTTTACGAATAGAGCTTTGAACTTATTGTTTTATTATACGCATTAGAATTTAAGAACTTTTAAAGTTAAAATCTCCGTATTTGTCAGAACCCCCTATGCAACTATGGTCGAATATACCTTCCAAAAAAGTATACAGAGTTTTAGACAGACTTGGCTAGTCAGAAATTTTTCAATCTTAAGGATTTGGAGTTTGTAATATATTGAGTATGTAGTTACTTTTTCCTAAGAAGTCGTCATGAACTTTGTTCTTTTAATCGGAACACTACATTTTTTTTAAGTTAAGGTATCCAAGCTGTTATGCAAGGTACAAATAGAGAAAATCCATTTTTAGATAATAGGACCAGGCGATAAATGGTTGAAATTGTCTTTGATAAGAAAGCCTGCAATAAGCAAAAGAAATGCGGAGATTATTTTATTGTATAAGTTTAGCCAAAGCTTTAGTCACCGTTTGCCAAAGTTTAGCCAAAGTTTGGCCAAGGTTTAGCCAAAGTTTAATCAAAGTTTAGCCAACGTTTGGACAATGTTTTAGCCAAGCTTTAGTCAAAGTTTAGCTAAAGCTTTAGCCTTATTTAGTAGCAAACGAAGAACCAGTCTCAAATCAAGGAAAAGTTATAATAACAGATAATAAATAGCAGACTCATAGGGTCATAATAACGGTTAAACATGAAGAATACGAAGTAAGAGTTATGGCAAGAAGTAGAACGGCACATGCTGAAATGCCAATCCAATAAACCAAATATGGTATACGAAGGAGAAGTAATCGGAAATTATTGAGCCTCCGCAGTTACTTAGCAGCCGTGAGAACACGTACTCTGTTCGAGAAATAGAAAAATACAGTATAATGTACTTATAATGGACAAACGTATACAATGAATGCCTAAGACGGTATCTATATGGGAGTCCATTATAAGCGCATTATATTGCATTATTAACAATCTGGACGTATCTGTTGTTAATTCAATGACAATTGTTTTTTTTTAATTTTACTAAAAAAGTGTGCCGTTGGTCATTAAAAGGACATTTTTACAGTCAGTAACTGGAACTATCTTGTCATTCACTGGCTTTTCTTGCATGAAAAATATATTCAAAAAAATATCCACCAAGTAATTGTGTATAGTACTTAGTTTAAAATTAGACACATGAAACTTTATGATTAAGCTACTACAAACTGTAACATGCATATAAATAATTTACTGTACAGAATTATTATAGATGTATGCTTAAACGGTCATTCATTGGGCGATTTACCCTACACCTGCTGGTGTTTGATATTTGAGCAATTTGTGTGGAATTGGAAATACAGCAAAGGGATGTTAAAATGTTATGAGTAAAAGAAGGGCCGCATTGGGATTGTATCTAATTCGAGAGGGCGAATACCTCAGCTAAAGCGGTGGCGGTTGGCAAGAGTGTTGTGCAAGAGTTCCAGTGAAGTAGTCGTTAGTGAAAAGCCATTCCTTACAAGGAAAGCGGGAATTAAGATGGCGAAGAACGAAGTGAGATAATGTTATTGAATATGCAGAAATGTAAAATTCACTCTTGTATGTATCGTCCTCTCTACACCATAATCACCAAGCTGAGCTTTGGATATGACATCTACTCAGCACATTTATGTAGATTGGGATTGGTAAATTCTCCAGCTTATTCGTGTGGTTTCAACGTAGCAGATCTAAAACAGTAGGTTTTGGGTGTTCACATTATGAATTACAACGACAAAGATTATGTAAAGGATTGATAAATTTGAAGGTATCACTGCTTATAGCAAGCATACCCATCGTGAAAACCGTGTTCCAATATACCGTATAATTTGACAACTTGTTAGAGACTGAAATATTGAAGCAAAGTTTTTACAATCAACGAATAACAATGACGTAGCTGATGGCTAAGATCCCTTCAATGCAAAAGAAAGTAGGTACAAATGAAATAAAAAAAATGATTGAATATACGCGTACTATGTAAGACTGAAAGTGACCTGCAACGCAAATTATAGATTGATCTTCCACTATATGTAACCCATACAACCAATTTGTTACATCATTCCCACTGGGAGACCTCAATTCGATAACAGGAACATCACGCTATTTATTTGCAGACACCGTATATATCCACTCATATCATATTAGAAAAACGTATTCCATTTCTCCACTCAGTTTATGTATGTATTCTATTCGATCGCACAGAGCGGGATCTAAATATATTCAAGAATGCCAGGAATTTAAATTGCCGAACATTTTGTCAATGATTCATGTGCAGAAAAATACTTTTGTAAATTTTCGAGCATGGACACATATGGAAAGGTCAGCTATTAAATGTAAAAAATACAAATAACTTGTAATTTAGAAATTAATGCATAAAGTGTATACATGCTGTGCCATCTGTTAAACACGGCGCTAAACGATATACAGTTTACATGGTTCAACGAAATCTTAATAGACGTTGTTAAATATACAGTTTTTACAAAAATATGTTTAATTCTAAAATGTAGCTATTAAAGCACAACAGTTTATGGAAATTGTAAATTATTTGAAAAGCGCAGTTGTTATTCCTTGTAATTTTCAATTTCACATATTATTTAAATAAAACTAAAAATTAGAATTTTAACCTATTTACAAAAATTTTTACTAACAATAAGTGTCTTTCCAAACCGTAAATTAGAAAATATATGGAAGTTTCATTCCAATGTTATCTTATGGTCTTACGGCCAGGATTTAATTTTTTTATTTGTATTGTCCATATTACGCCAGCATTCTATAAGTAGAAAAATTATAATGCACAATAAGTATTAAGAAAGGCCCACGAGTTGATTGAAAGGGTGCATTCCATGCTATATATTTTTCGTTTGGATGCCGAGAAAACCTAAATATTCTTACACATTAGAGGACGAGCGCGAATATAACATGTAATGTAAGGCAGATGTAATCGATGTGAGCGTATAGCGACTATTATAATCGTTCTTGAGAGAAATGGAATGATTCGTTGTGGCGTAAACAAGATGTGGCAATTTTGATGTGGGCATTAGGCTCGCAAAGCTATCGTGAAAATGGATGAATGGAATGATGTCATACATAACATTCACACGAAAATTAAAAAAAAACTAAATGTGGGAGTTACAAGAGCTTAACCAAACAAATATGAAAAGAGTAAAATTGGAAAAATAAATATAAATAAAATAAGGAATGGAGGAAGGCAGTTGCATTACTGAATGACATGGAAGCTCTACTTAGATTTGTTGAAATTTGTTGAAGCAAGACTTCAACAAATCTCAACAACGAGGAGATAGTACGATATTATGCGAACTAAACAATATCCCTGCTATAGCAAATTTCAAGTAGCCAAAAAACTGTGCTCATAGACCGGAGTCGTATATAATTACTGCTACTCACGCTGAAATTAATTTACAGAATCTATTGGACCACACTGCGGGGAGGTTGAATTTGCACTTGGAAGATGTACTAGCTACTTTAACCAAAGATGAACGGACAACGATGCAATTGCTGACGAAATGGGGTTGTGATGGATCGTAACAGTCGTAATTCAAACAAAAATTTGAAAATGATGCTAACTGCGATGTAAATATATTCCAGAGCTCATTAGTGCCATTACCAATACATTGTGGAGCAAACAAAAAAATAATATGGCAAAAACCCACTCCATCCTCCCCACGAGATTGCATCCCAATAAGGATCGGATTTCTGAAAAATACCACTGATGTCACCACGGAGGAAGTTAATTACATAGAAGGCAAAATCAAGAACTTGAAGCCCACTCAAATTGCTGCTGATGTAGCTGTTGAACATTGCATGATGTTCACAATGACTGAGGGTAAACTGTGCAACGCTGCCACAAGAACTACATGAACGTTGAAGTGTTACATCTGCGAAGCATCTTTAAAACAACTGAAAGATTTACAACGAGAAACTGTTGATGATAATAGCACCTACAAATTTGGCGTATCCGTTTTGCACGCTAGAATTAGATTTCTGGAAAGTATGCTGTAGTGTAAATACCCGCTGTACAGCAGCGCTAGAAAGCGAAAACTGTGAGCGCTGTTGCTAGCGTTGCTACCACATACTTAAAACATGTATACCGTGGAAAGAAGACCGTTGCAAACATGGTCGCTGTCATTTTGAATGCCCATCCTGCGAACTAAGTGACCCAAGACACCGATAGATATATGAATTGTCTACATTCATGTAAGGGTGTATGATTAACATTCATACAAAATACTTATAACGAAACTACTATTTCTGGATTCTGGACTGTTGGTTGGGAAGAGTGGCTAGCCACGCGTACTTAGGCCACTCAAACCGGGCCCATTTTGCTACCTTCCCTAGGCGAGGTCACTCACCCGCAGGCTACTCGAGCCGATCCAAGCAAAGAATAAACTCGAGCAGTGTGACATGTGAGGTGCCGCCAAAGCTGGCCATACTGGGCCAGAACTCTCCCAGGATGGAACCTCTAAGTTGGGCAAGCGCCGGGCAGTCACATAAGATGTGCTTCGGTGTCTTGTCCTCTAGGTAATATTGTACACAGCAGAGTGGGCTTCCTAGATTACCTTTATGACCTTTAACCTATCTAAGTATCGAGTCATTATCAATAGCGATCGCTTCCAAGTCACGTGACCGTCTCTGATTTATCTGGGTTTACAGAAGGGCAACGTTCTCTACACCAGTTTTCAAGAGACCTTAGAGCAGTCTGCATCAAATCGTAAAGCACGTTGTCAAATCTTCCACCAATGAGGATCGTAATATCGTCCGCATATGCAATTGTGCAGAAGCCAGATGTGTTCAGCGCATGAACGAGGTCATCTATCAGAAGGGTTCCACAAAAGTGGTGGCAAGACGCCTCGTTGGGGACAGCCTCGATCTACGCGCCTTCTCACACTGGCACCTCCCACACTTACTTCTATTGCCCTTTGCTCCAACATACAGTGTAGCCATCCTACAAGGGCCGGCTCGACACCGTGTCTGGCTTGGGCACTGACAATACTGTTTACAGAAGCGTTATCAAAAACTCCTTCTATAACTAGGAATACACCCAGGGTAGACATTTTATTGTCCAACGATCTCCCCATCCGTCGCACTACTGATTGTGAGTGGAGGCCAGATTCGGTGGACCTTCCCGGGCTGTAAGCGTGTTGATTTGTGTGAAGTGGATACCAAGGTAAGGCCACCTCTCTTATATAACGGTCGCACAGTCGTTCCAAAGTCTTCAGCAGAAAACTGGTAATTTAACAAAAAGATTGGCAATAGTCTAGAATTTTCACAGTGATTTCATTGTTTTAGTAATTAATCAAGCAGCTCATGATTAAGACTACAAAACTAGCTTGATGCGAAGAGAATACTATACTACTATTACCACACCATCGTCTATTTAACATTCAAAATATCTTACATTTTAATAGTTATACCTCTAAGCGACACGCACATCACAAGGACAAAGAATATGCCGCAGAATGAACATCAAAATGACGTCTCTTTTCAATCCTTGTTTGCTCTCTCAGCCGTAGATATGAGCATACGCGGTATATGAATGTATGTATTTTAAGTATGTGGTTGCCACACCCAGAAAGGCTTAACATTACTTCATGATTACTTTCTGTGGTGCATGTTCCTTGGCTACTAGCTTTATATATTTCGCGGTTTGAAAGACGCGCTGCGTGTTGGAATCGCATTAAAATACTCACTATAGTTTTGTATGTCTTTTGCTGGATTTTTATTTCCCTTTTTCACGTTTTAACTCTTTCGTTCATAACTCAACCATCGACAGGGATATTTGTAGATATTTAAAGTAGACACCAGATTATTCGTTTAATCGGTTCTTCTGTTTTCCTCATGATATAAATTTATTTGTTTACTGTAAGATTTTATTTTATTGAGAATATTTCTCAATTTTCGGGCGCCTTAAATATATGTTATCTACATTTTTAGTAACTGATAAATTTTTACCTAGACATATTCCAGTCGCCAGGGAACTAATTTTGGGTTCTTTTTGGGAGTAAAAGTATTAATTTTACTCCCAAAAAAAAAAAATCAGTTATCAGTTGTTATTAAATGCGCCAATGGAACGACTTTCGTTATCTCCCAGCATTCGCCAAGGACATTGATTACATATAATATAGGTACCTAAGCTGTCATATTGCCTCGAATAAAAAGAAGAAAAATTATCAACAATAAAAAGTTCAGATTCTTACCATAGCTTGCTTTAAATATAGTCATTCTGATGCCAAAAAAAAATCACGTTAAACAAATTATTCCGTTTGGGTGTAAAGCACCCCATACACTTCAGTTTTTTCCATCGTGTCTAACCGACGCTGACGTCCAACCCGTTAGTCCGAACGGACGGATGCCTTTTGCACGCGTCGTGCCAAACGATTCGGTCGAAACCAATGGATGGCCGCCCGTATATGGGCTCAACGTGTTCATCTGACGTGCTTTCAACAACACCATCGGTCATCGGAATTAGATTAGAACCGGGCGATTTAGGAAGGCGAGTAGATACAGGAGGGCGAATTCATCCCGCGGTATTAAAAAGTATTAGTTGTAATAAATTTATAGGCAATTTTCGACAGGGTTTAGAAATTTTTTCGGATGGCTCGAAGGGTGAGGGTGGTACAGCGACGGCTTTTTTTGTTTATAATAGGAATACTGAAATACATAATCAAATTAGGGGATCATTGCAATATTTTTCAGGCGGGATTAGTTGCAATAAATCAGGCAGTAGTTTATAGTAGGCGCGAATGGGAATTTATGCGGGACGTGAGGGTTATAACAGATAGCTTATCTGTATTAGCGGGGTTAGGGAATTTAAAAAATCCGAAGACTTGTTGTTAGATACTTGGGATATGTTGCGCGAGGGGGATATAAAACTTTTTTGACTAGGGCTCATGTAGCGGTAATCGGTAATAAGAGGGCGGATCAATTAGCGAAAGAGACGTTGTTTAGAGGAGATGGCTTAATTATTAGATTTGAGCTAATGGTCGGTTGGTGTAGTTTAGAGCGTTTAGGGATAAACTTGGTAATGATTGACAGAGTAGGTGGGATAATACCTTAAATGAGAGGTGGACTAGAAAATTTATTGGTACACTGTTGAAAATATTACGGTGTTGGCGTTAATTTTTGCGACTACTAAAATATTTAGTGTTGATTTTTCCAAACTTTGCCAGACGAGTTGACTACGCGTATTTAATAGAACAGAAATTACTAGAATTTCGTGTGAATTCTTTGTTCAGATATGAGGATTGACTATTTTTCTAGACATTCAGAAGCGTCAACCAATCAGAATTTTTCCCTCGGATAGAAATATAGAAACCACACCTATTCTAATACAGTATTGCATTATACGCACCACCTGCATTGCACGTGTATCTGTTTTCGTGTTTGATTCTCCGTATTAACATATTCAAACAAACCACCAAATGTGACTGACTTGCAAAGTGTAACCTTGTGTTATTAAACGTTAATTCCAGTGGGCATAAAAAATTTCAACATCTTAAAGATGTATTGGGAACATCTATTTACGCAATTAGTTTAGATTTGAATCAAATAGCATAAACATTCACTTAATTTTATAATGGTTCTCAAAAAATCATTTTAAAATTGATACGTTTAGTTGAAACTAAGACTTGTGAATGAGTGGTTTTGCATATTTATAAGTGAGAAAACGTCTTAAAGAGAGAATATTATAGCACTAAGAAATAGGAGTTGCATATTAAGAAGACGTTGTGTTTAGAAAATGGTGTTAAAACACCCAATAGATCGCATTAATTTAGTTAAACAGCTAGTAAATTTGTCTAGTCTAGTTCAAATAAAATGTGACTAGAAGTATTTTATAATTCCACGTGTTAGGTGGACAAAATAACCCTTAGCATAGACAATACTTGACTATCTTTTGCTCGTCAAATTTAAACTTCTATAGTTCCTCGACAAAATAACACGAAAAGAGTGTGGACCTCTCCTGACTATTAAATTAGTCAAAAAAGTGTTAAAATTTTCAACAGTGTAGCGTTACACGTTTTAGGGGAATGAGAGTTAATTTATCATATCAGGCGGTAGAATAAACACACACCATATATATATATAATATATATAATATATATATATATATATATCATATTATATATATATATATTATATATATATATATATATAGCTGACGTGCAAATTAACCTCCGTACAGTAATGTACCAAAGTGGCATCATACGAGTATATAGGGTGTCACCCATGCTACGGTGCTTTTGGGATCCGTATAAAAATTTTGCACATCTTAGTTCAAAGTGGTATCCGTATACAGCATAATGGGCTCCTTCCATTGTTGCCCAATTTATTTCTTCTTAACCGCGTGAAACAGTATTGTTCCGTTATAAACAGTAATCAACAAAGCAAACGTTTGCATTTTTAGGATGGGTATTCGATAGCGCTAGTGAGTTGTTTTGGCGAAATGATATTCAACGCGATTATTAATATAATAAATACAATTATGAATGCCATAAGAACGAATTTTTGATTTCAATTCGTCATTCTGCCTTCTTGTAGTCCACTTGAAAGGGGAAAGTATTTTCTTTACCTCTTATAGAAGTGCCAAAAAATTGATTTTTTTTGTGTGTTAATACTTTTAAAATGTAAAAATTTGTGTTATTTGTTTTTGCCATATTTTCTGCAAAACATAGCTTTGGAATAAATCTTCTCCTTGTACGGATCACATAACTCAAGCAGATATGTTATTGGCGCGGAACATCATAGAAGAATCGACCCCACCAGGATATACCTTAGACGATATAGAGCCTCAAGTAACAAATGGAAGAAATCCACATAGATGGGCAGAAATATTTACTAGAAATGACAATAATTATATTTGTGGGTGTCAGTTCATTGCCGCTGTGAAGAGAGATCTTAAACAACGTTGTCCTGCGGGCAGCGAAATTCGCATCGTAACTGTGAGAAACCGTCCCGGACAAGAACGATTCCTAGTGGAATTTTTGGTTAATTGTTTCTGCACAAACGTTGTAAACCGACGAAAACGAGGAGTGTATTATAGTTGTCATTCCAAAGGATACACTACCGAAATGGGATGTCCTCCCTAGTTTATTTCAATGCTTTTTTCAATTTTTGATATTATAATTCGATATTATTTCTAAATTTCTACGGTTTTGTTTTAATAAAGTATGTTTTATAATATTTTATTTGAATTCTTTTTTGCATTTATAGTATTTTAATGTTACTTATCTTCAAATTTTGTTTTGTTTTAATCAGTTGAGGTATGTATTTTGAATTAATTTTTTTATATATATTTATGAGGACACAAGAAGACAGAATCACGAATTGAAATAAAATATTCATTTTTATAACAATCAAAATTTTGTTTAATGCTCACGTAGAATTGTAAGTTAAGTATGTAAATTATGCTTTGAAATAATTTATATATATTTAATAATTTATTTCAATTCGTTTTTACATTTTTTTATTATAATTTTATATATTTTCAATTTGATATGGTTTTGTAATACTTTATTTTAATTCGTTTTTGAATTTCTGTTTTAGTCAATTTTAATACAATGTAATTTAAAATTTTAAGTTATATAACGTTTTGTAATAAATGTAAAATTTAAAAATTATGTGTTTTTAATAATTAAATAAAGCAAAAAAATAACAATATTAAAAAAATATATAAGAATATATACATTAATAATGATAAAACATAGTAGCATATTCAACACCATCATTTTATATTTAAATCTAAATTCTAAAAATATTTTTATTGCATTTAAATCACGTAGTTTTTAATCAAGTTTGCAGAACCTTTTTTCTAAACAAAGACAAGGTAAGCATGAAGTTAATTTATCACATTTAAAATAAGGCTGCTTGGGAATTAAAAAAAGGCGCTGTTATAAAAAAAAATGAACATGTTCTAAAATGACGTTCTTACTCCATTTAAAATTTAAGTTGCAAACCCAAATATTATTAGAAGGCCTAAGTTGCGACAGTGAACGATATTTGCAATATGTAGTCCTCAAAAATAAAATTTAACTATTCCACCAATTTTAGTAAAACTGATAATAAATGTCATAAGTTATTGTCAAGAGCTTTACTCAGTAAAATAAATAATAAAGGCTTTAACATCAATGTTCTTAACTTTTGCATAATCATATTTTTTTTTTAGTTTTAGATAGTTCTTTAATCAATAAAGTTTATTTTCAGATATCTGGGGTACATATGTTTCGCTAACGGTATTATTCTATAACACTATACATGTATGTATACAATAAAACTGCGCGAATTATTACGTCACAATAATGCAGATGTACTTTCCTCTCTGTTATTTCTAAGGTGCTTCTTTTTCTGTTAGCTCTGCACACTAACTCTTCCGAAAACATTTTATTATTTTCTAGTAAGAGTTTACAGTTAATATTCGACGAGAATATGATATAAGTGGATATTTTTAGAATCCAACGTTGTAATATCTCCGGACGCCAAATCAACCGTTTTATACATTTCTTCAACATATACGCACGGTCGATAGCAACACTTCCCTGCGGCAATTCGCTAAACTAAGATGTATAGAAAAACCTAAAGTAGCTTCAAATCGGCTTCCATCTAATTTTGTATTTTTCTTTGATAGATGGCTCCCAGTGACTCAAAGCAATAACTAAACGCTCATTGCAAAGTGGCCTCCGTGTATCGGAGCCTACTCTGTCGCGGAGGTCACTCGTACCGCGACTTTAACACGGTAGGATGTCAATGTGTGCGTTGTATATATATATATATATATATATATATGTGTATATATATTTATTATATATTAAATATTTAATATTATATATTAAATTAGTCAAAAAAGTGTTAAAATTTTCAACAGTGTAGCGTTACACGTTTTAGGGGAATGAGAGTTAATTTATCATATCAGGCGGTAGAATTAAACACACACATATATATATATATATATATAATAATATATAACACATATATATGATATTATGTAATATATATTGAACTAATTATAATAGTAGAGAGGTCCAACTCTGTTTCGTGTTATTTTGTCGAGAACTATATATATTAATATAATATTATATATTTATCCCACGCACTATTTTGCGTCCATGCATTGCCATTTTACATTACATTTTGCGTCCTTGACTGTTTTGCGTCCGTATACCGGACGCAAAATAGTTCCGGCCTTATTAATCGAGTAAACGCTAAGAAAAAAAAATTGTCCGTACGTGCCCGTTGGTCATGCCCACCGCATGCCAGGTTTTTTTCTCATATTTTTATTCCAACCGTTTAGTACTTAAGATGAAAAATAGGTGGAAGCAAAATAGTGCGTCATATGTAAAATTCACGTATAATTTAGTTCACAGAAATGCCGATAGAGCCAAAATAATATACTCATGCCGTATATTTTTATTATATACCGCGCATTATTTTGCTTCCTTCTACTTGGCAACGTCGCACACATATAGAAGAATCGATGAGGTTAGTGATTGTAAATCAGTAGGCATATGTATGACACAATTTAAAAAAAAATGTTAGAAGTGTTTCTTTTTCCTTTGACTAATGAATACATTGTGAAGCATTTGAAAAGTATCGTTTAGTAAGAGGTGTCCGTGATTTTGATTTTTTTATAGATGTTTTCTTTACAAAATGTAATATTTACCAGAAATTAAAATTATTTAATTTATACTACCGTTTCTCTTCCAGCATTTTTTTTTTTTTTTTTGATACCTCTACATAATTTTTCAGTTAGGTTTCTCCCATTAATTTATTTTAGTTCAATAAGCCAAGGATATCTCCCAAAACAATTACAAAATCCAGTTTGGCATATCTTTCAGTTATAGTAAACAAATTCTAGAAAGTGGATATCATATGATAGATTTCACTATTGTACTAAAGTGTCGACTATGTATAGACCACCTAATAAATCAATTAGAATCAAAAAAACAACTTTAATCTGAGAAGACTTTGCCACACGGGAAAGTGAAATCGACTATTCTTTCTTTACAATTTTCTCAATTGATTACAGTATGTATATCATAAGTAATAGCACGGAAGAACTGCAAAGATTGAAGTATGGCACCTGGCGCCTCCACCAAATAAAACATGTCATAGTCTTGCTTATCCAATAAGTGGGGAAATCGACATTTAAAATAGATTTTCAGTTCAAATATTCAAAAACTTGCATTCAGCTTAGGTATCTGATTTCTAGGATGGTACTAAAGTCTGAGGATGCTTCTTCATTAAAGCACACACTTTTTTACCTGTTTAATTGACATATCGACAAATGAAATAGCAAACATTTGTCGATATATCAATTAAACAGTTATTAATGTTTTCTTCATCGACCTCAACCGCACATAGATAAGTTGGGTTAGGGTTAAGATGGTGGATGGATAGGTTTCACTGCAATCGTTTTCAGATTATGTGGTCACCTTTTCTCCTAGAAGACACATCTAATTTAAATTAGGTCTACTATCTTGAGAGCGCCTCTTATTGTGTATTTGTTAGCTGTGGGGTTCTCCACGCCCATGACTAGACCTTGTTCGCCAGGTCGTCGCATTACCACACGTACATGAACTGGTGTTTTTTCTCACTCCTGACAAATCTGCAAATAGCATCATCTGCCAGGCCAATGTTGTACATATGCTGTTTAGTTGCAATGACCAGTCAGCAGACCTACTACGCATCTTGAGCATCTAGACAAAATTCCTGTCTTACTCACTAGGGTTCTAGCAAATTCAGCTTTGTTCTTAGAAAATTTTTTGCCTGTCTCTGTTCGGCCACAGTTTGCACTATTCTCTGGAAATCATACGTCAAATTTCCCAGCTTTGTAGTCTGTAGTTTTAGTTGAGACGAAATGTTGTTATTGTTTATCATATCTCAATTGTTAATTTAATAGCATGCTTTTATGTATAGTCCTGTGTCGACAGTGCCAAATCTTATAAACGTCATATTGACAAGTGCTGACCTGCCGTTAAAATTACTTTGACACATCAAGAAAGTAGATATTCATCTTCTCAATGTTCAGCATGGTAGACGAGCATACTTCCAAGCAATCTGCA
Organism: Protaetia brevitarsis; assembly: GCA_004143645.1. Lineage (NCBI taxonomy): Eukaryota > Metazoa > Arthropoda > Insecta > Coleoptera > Scarabaeidae > Protaetia > Protaetia brevitarsis. The sequence continues at coordinate 3,901,242 of RXPK01000287.1, read as the reverse complement.
CACTACATCTTTCATGCTTGATCGAAGTAAGGACATGGCACTGCTGCACAACGATGAAAGATGCATTACTTATAAACGATTTGAGTTTGAAATAGACAACGGGGTATAATGAGACCCTGTAGGTTTATCATGCTGGTTATAAATAAATAAATTTGCGATTTGGTAATGCCAAAAGAAGGACAACTCTGACGAAGGACTTAACAGTCTTGCTGAAAGATATCGATCTCTATTTTCCTCAATTTTCGAGTAGTTGGGAAATAAGCTGATGCAGATCGGTACACCTGAATTAGGGTGACTTAACAGTCCAAATTACATCAGACTCAAGCACTTACGTACGAACGCCTTTAAGTGTAGGGTGGGATTTTTCTGACACAATGATGAATTGCAGCAACTCAGCCTAACTACAATACCGTTGTATTCTTGCTGAAGCTTACGTAACAGCCTCTCTAGGCTTCTTACATATAATTCCAGCTCTATGCCGTAGCCTGTTCCAGAGGGTGTCGTGATAACGTTTCGAGTCCGCTCTCACCGGGTGCTTTCGGTCCCTTCTATCTGGTATTAAATCGGATTACTTTGAAACATGCATCGCATGGCATCCCACAAAGTGCCTCCTTAAAGTTTATTCAATAGTTTTTTGTATAACGCTGTGCAATTCTATGTATTGTTGCTATGAGTAATGTATATACTATTTCCTTGTATGTAAATATATAGCGGTGCAGATATAGAATGATTTCCATTACAGTGGTGGGATAGATCTAATTGCACCCGTGCCACTTAAAGACGCTAGCCTTTTGTACGACACTTGGCGTTTTGACCGCCTCCGTTACTACAATTTTGGTCACCATAATACTGCTCCGTACGTTATGCTGGGTCTATAATACATATATTTCCCATTTGCACTGCTTTTAAAAGTTGTTGTGATATATAGTGCCGAAATGCCAGTTTCACATAAGAAATAATATGAGATGCATGAGATTTCTTGAAATATATGTTCCGGCTCTATTATCAAGATATATTTTACACGTTAAACAAAAATAGGGAAAGAATTACTGTTAATGTATGAGTATGTACCTAATACAGCGGAATACAAAATTTATTGATTTTAATTTTTATTTTCTGTTAGATCATTTGTGTAATTTTGAAGAAGTTTGATTCGGTAGAATTTTGTGGCTGGTTCATGTAAGTCTACATAGATTGCCAACGATTCGACTTTTATATTTTTAAAAATAAAAAATACTTATATTAATATCAATCATTAAAATTTATATTATAATATCTTTCTGGACCTATGGCGTATCACAATCGTTGTTATGGCCAAATGTTAATGTACTGGACAACACACACATACTTAAATAATTTCAATGAAATATTATTATCTGATATGAAGTGCAATTTTTGTTAAAGCAGATTTTTTTGTATACTGATAAATTTAAGAACGGTAGATATTAGTGTGCAAAAATCACCAGATATCAAAACCGGTTAATCGATTTGCAGGAAAAAAAAAACGGTTTATACACTTAAGGTAAAAAACCGTGTGTATTTTTTGAAGTTAATTAAGTTATAAACACTCTCTTCTGATTTTCAAAAAGAGATTTGGTTTTTGAAAACTGGTTTTGGTTTCAAAATCGGATTGATTTGAGCACTGAATATAGATCATCTCCTATTCTTTAACACTGGATTGTATTATTCCTTAGATACGAGTATGTATTTCTTTACATAAGAAGGGTTAATTGCTTAACTAGGCTTCGCAGCTGTGTGTATTTTTTCGGCAGATTAGCCTTCAAGTTGATTGCTTCCGACAATGGTAGTCTCTGCCGTTCCAATGAACGCATTCAAAACAACGTGGTGCTACCCTTCTTCTCTTGTTGCATAGTCTACATACAGGTCATCTTTAAAGAGCTTATTCTATGTGGATACTACTTAGGCGCCGTACATGTTCATCGATTCGTACCGTTCTAAGCTGTATTCGGTTGCTAAATGCTGGATGATTGCCTCATTATCCTTTGTTGTGTTTGTCCCATACTGTTCCAGTAAGCCTGGTGTTTCTTTTCGGTCCACTCAGTAATGCACACGTATCGCAGTATTGTTATCTCGAGAAGCTGGGTCAATTCAATGATTTTATGGAAGAGTCCTTGTTAGCATTCGCAAGTTCGTTGCATGCTATGTCCTTATGCCCTGGTATTCACCACCAAAGTAACTTTATTGTGTTTAGTCAGTAGTTCAAGATTTACCAAGCAGTTCCAAGTTAGTTTGAGGTTACTTAATAGAATACTGCTTTAGAGGGTTCGATTGTCGGATAGGATACTGATCAGCTTTGCATACCAATTTGGGTTTTGCTGTCAACCATCCGTTCAGATAATCTTGAAGGTTTGTCGAAGAGATTTTGAGAGTAATTGTATCACTGGCCATTTAAAAAATAGGTTGTGTTATGTTATTCTGACATTCCTAGGAGTTTCAATTCTTGCAACCCATAATGTAAATAAAGAGAGTAGATTTGACATGGTTTCCATAGTAGATTTATGCAGCTGCAGTGAATGCACAAGCAAGCTAATTCTTCGTCTTTGCGAGTTAATAATCGTCTTCCTCTGCGTGTCTTTGTCCACCAAATCAGGGATCCATAGGTTAAAAAGGCTTACAAGATGTCAATCTCGATGTTTTCGAATGTTCTTAAGGGTTTTCATTCATTCATTAAAGTTAGGGTGGGCACTTACTGTCCGGGCACTTGAGCTAGGTGCTCATTGTACCATCCCTATTATTCTCTTATTTCTACTCGAAAGCGTGTTTTCTTATAAAAGCCAGTATCTTGCCCACTGGAAACTGAGAACCTTCGAGGCTCCAATAGGTCTCTCCCGAAATATTCTGCCTGATACTTCAGTTCCTCAATGTGCAGATTACATGTAAACTCGTTTCCTCCTGTAGTTCGCATCTTCTACACCACGGTTCGCTTAACCGGCCTGTGTTGTATAGATGTTTTTGCAGGAGACAGTGTCCAGATACCGCAGTAATGGTTTTTAATTCTTTCTTATGCACCTGAGTAGGTTATCAGAGAAACTAACATCCCATTCCCTATCAGGCTTTGGTATAAGTTGACCTTCAGTCGACTCCATTTCTTTGTACTTCTTTATCTAACAGCAGTCACGATCTCCCTTTTGCGGAATTCTTAGTAATTCAACAACGGGCTCTGAACCATGAAGTGTTCTTAGAGCCTCATCGGCTAGTTCGTCGGCTATTACATTGCCATTTACTCCTCATGTTCCGAACACCCAAATCAGAGCCCCGTGTAGTCTCGTGCCAGTGCATTGAGAGATTGTTTGCAGTCCCGAACTAGTTTGACCTAGTTATGGTGTTGAGAATGCTTAATGACAGCCTGGCTTCAGTCATTATATTAATTTCCTCCTCATGTAGCCCCCTTTGCAATCATTTTGACAGTGTTGCAAGGCGAATACCTCTGCCTGGAAGACTGTTGTATGTTCCTCAGGCTTATGGATATCCTTGATTAGACTGGGCCACAAATACGGCTCTGTGCCCTGGCTGATTTGATCCGTCCGTGCACCAATTATGCATTAGCAGTGCTCTCACTACGTGCCTGGTCTCTGTTCGTATGGAGATTTCACTTTCAGTGAAGATAATTTCAGGTCCATGCTATCCGTGGGCATTGCAGCAAGGCGTCGAGCATCGTGCCGTAGTAAAAATGCCCTCCACCCTGAAGTTGGGATGTCACAGGTTGTTGGCTTTCAGTCTAGGATCGCATTCATTGCCTCCGCTCTCAATAAAGCTCCAACGGGGGGAGGCCCACAATGGTCTCCAAAAGGCGGTCCTCTGCTGTTAATCACACAATGAATACCCAGCAAGGTGATCATTAATGCCATTAGCTATTACTTTATTTGTCATGTGGTCAAGTGTTGATTCAAGTTAGTTTCGAGTCAAGAACTACTCCTAAGGATTGGATTCTTGACTGAATTGCAGTCTTTTCATTATGAAGAGTTGGTGGCTTTAGTACCCAGCTTCTTTTTTTCGTGAAGGAAACTAGTGTAATTTTCACAGGATCAACCTTAGGTTTTTCTTTACACACTACCCCTTTGTTGGTTTCAAAACCTCTGAGTACTAAATGATGCTTGTAAGCAAGTTTGTAAATGGTGATATTTTCATAGCAGTTCTTTCATTTGCCAATACTTCCAGGAAAGTAATATATTTTGTTTCAAAACTTTTGGTTCGCAGGTATTTGGTTCCGAGGTATTAGTTCGTACCAATATATTTTATATTTTCCCAGATAACATAAAATGTGCTTTAAAACCATAATAATTAGTACTAAATAAGACTTTATTTTTTAACACTCACATTATGTTTCTATCAGCTTTCACATACAAAATAATTCTCAAGCATTAAAAAGGTGCTAACCTAATTTCAATTCAATTAGTTATCAAATTCGACCAAAACTCATACAGTGTTCTCGACTGGCGATATACACTTATTCGACTAATTTGCGTCCACCACGAAGAACACAAAATATAGTTTTATATTGATCCTATATTAAATATGCTATATTGCTTCCTATATACGTTTATTTCGACCAACATGTGGCAAGTGGCGGACGCATTATACTTACAAGTATTACAAAAAATATACATGGACGCAAAATAGTAGCAATTTGTCTGAAAATATACGCAGTGGACGCAAAATAGATAGGCAAATGTAAGGAAGCAAAAAAGTGCGTAGAATGAAAAATCGTATAATTTCATTTTAAACTACAGCAGATAAAAAAGGATCGGGTTATCCATTTTTTTCCCGCGTTCAATATAGTCACTAAAATGCTTCTAACTACACTCTCCTGGGACGCACTACGACCGCGTTATGAAAGGAAGCAAAATAGTTAGCGGGATGTAAATATATTATATATTATATATATTATATATATATATAATATATATATATATATATATTAATATATAATTAATACTGAGATGAGTGTGAGATGTTACGAACTCATTATTTTGACAAGATATTTTGCTAATTTTCCACATATAATATCTTACAAATATGTTCTGATTAGAACACAAATTCGTAATATTATTTTCTACGTTTAATCCATTTATTAGCGCATAGCCAAAATTTAGTGCTTATCCAAATAATATTCGAATTTGTGTTCTAATCAGAACATATTTGTACTTATTATTTGGAGAAATTAGCAAAATATCTTTCAAAATAATTGAGTTCGAACATCTCACACTCATTCAGTTATTAATTACATTAAGAGCTATATATACGTTCCTTGTGCGGTACATACAAATGTCGCAAAAATTGGCACTGACGAGCCTTGAAAGGGCAAAACATTGATGTCTGTCAATAGCGACATTTTTATGTATTTTTCTATATATAATATTAATATAATATATATAATAATATTAATTTTAAATCATAGGGGTCGAGTACACTTTATTTATGAAAACTAATTTTACAATAATTCCTAAACCCGTGCTCCACCTGAAAGGTACTACACGAGGCTACCTATTCTAAGTACATATGGTTCCATAACAATTAAATGATCCTACTCTAACTAAATAACTTCCCTATGATTTTTAATAACAAAAATATAATACAGTAGCCTCGGCACCATACGAATATTACTTTGAAAAATGATAAAAAATGTAAAATGTGATTAATTCACATAATCGCGAGTCTAACTGTAAATCAGTCAGCTATCATATTATTAAATGCGCCATGGAACGACTTCGTTATCTCCCAGCATTCGCCAAGGACACTGATTATATACAGTCGCGAGCAAATGTTATAGGCAACTTTGGAAAAACTAATGGTTTCATGTTTCTTGCATTCTTTTGGTGACAGTTATTTCAAGGTTTATATAATCGTGCTTATGATTACAATAGTCTTTATAGATACCTTTTGTAAATTATTATGTTTTTTATATTATTTTCAAGTCTTCGAGATGTCACTTTCCCCCTCCACTAAAAGTATTATAGCTGTATAAAAACACTAATAAGGCAACAAATTAATAAGATCCTTAAATACTACATATCTATAATGTATTACCTCATTTTTATTTTCTCATTTCTTATGTCATATTCGCAAAATTTAGGTGCTATAACATTTGCTCGCGACTGTATAATATACTTATATAAAATCACATGGCCACGGAGTAAGGGAAAAAACCATGGCAAAACCTTACTCTGGGAGGATCTGGGAAAAAGTCCCAGACCTTTTACTGATAGCCACAAATTAATCATTTATCCTTCTGAGTGCCGAAGAAAGCAGCCCCCACGCTTCCTCAAATTCCGACAGCCTTGCCGTTCTCGGCGTAGCTGCTCCTTTTCAAGCATTCAGAAGTTGAACAGGAAAGATGATGACTAAAAAACAAACAAAACAACAGCAGTACCTATTCTAATATTAATAGTACTTAATCCTAATTATTCTAACCAAGAGTATAATAAATAAATTTATATTTTAAATATTTATAGTTTAACACCAATTCCGACCACTAAGACATAAAAATTAATTTATAAGCGTGCTACCCTACTAACTATCTAAATATCATGCGTAGCCTTATCTAGTTCTTAGCAACATTACTAAAAAATTCCCACCATTCGATCCGACTCATTATCTCTAATATCTGTTCGCGTCGCGGCCAATTTAACCCCCTAGCTAATGCCCTAACCTCCGTACGCGACCGCCACTCATCAGTGATGGACATTCAAATAAGACATGCCCCGCTGTATCTACCCACACACTCACAAAGCGAATCATTAACCCTACCAATTCTACATAAAAATGATTTAAAATTACCGTGACCTGTTATTAATTCTACCGCCTGATACGATAAATTAACCCTCATTTCCCTAAAACGTGTAACGTGGGTCGCGTTACAGAAGCTAGGGTATTAGCTAGCGGGTTAAATTGGGCGCGATGCGAAACAGATATTAGAGATAATGGGTCGGTCGAATGGTGGAATTTTTTAGTAATGTTGCTAAAGACTAGATAGGTTAGGACATGATATTTAGATAGTTAGTAGGGTAGCACGTGTTTATGAATGAATATTGTATTCATTCATAAACACGTGCTACCCTACTAACTATCTAAATCTTTAACCGTTGGAATTAGTGTTAAACTTTTTTCTTGAATACTTATATATTATCCACTTTATTCTATTTAGCGATTAAATTTTATTTCCTATATAAAACAACGTTTCGACATTTATTGTCTTTTTCAAGTTGCCATTTCCTTTACTACTCATCAAGTTTTTTTAATTAAATGTTTGTTTCATTTAAGCTATAATTCCACTAATAAAATTTAATCGCTAATTAGTGTTAAACTACAAATATTTAAAATATAAGTCTATAATTTAATTACTCTTGGTTAGAATAATTAGGATCAAGTTATTATTAAGTATTAGAATAGGTACTGCTGTTGTTTTGTTTGTTTTTTAGGTCATCATATTTCCTGTTTCAACTTCCTATGTGTGAAAAAGGGCGCAGCTACGAGAGGACGGCAAGGCTGTCGGAATTTAAGGAAACGCGGGGGCTGCTTCTTCAGCACTCAAAAGGATAATAATAATCTGCGGCTATCAGTAATAAGGTTTGGAACTTCTTCCCTGATCATCCCAGAGTAAGGTTTTTTGCCTTACTCCGCGGCCATTGATTTTATATAAGTATATTATATATAGTCAATGTCCTTGGCGAATGCTGGGAGATAACGAAAGTCGTTCCATGGGCGCATTTAATAATAACTGATAGCTGACCGATTTACAGTGGACTCGCGATTATGTGAACTAATCACATTTCATCATTTCACAAAAGTAGTATTCCTATGGTCGCGAGGCTACTGTATTATATTTTTGTTATTAAGAATCATAGGGAAATTATTTAGTTAGAGTAAGAACATATGAATTGTTATGGAACCCATATAGTACTTAGAATAGGTAGCCTCGTGTAGTACCTTTTAGGGGGTTGGGATGATTTGTAATAATTTAGTTTTCATAAATAAATAAAGTGTTGGTCATCGGTTTTGAATGTCGGTTAAACACGACGGGCAAACCCGATGAAAAATACCGAAACGTATGGAGACCTTAACACTTCTAATGCCACTGACAATGAGTATACATACGATAAAACTATGACGTGCATTAAAACATAGAGTAAATTGTGTGTAAAACTACTTTATATCTTAGCGATCGATAGTAGCAATATTTGTGTTATGCTTTCTTAAATTTAACATTTTAAAGAACAATGGTTTCTGTTCCAAATATAATTTAATTTGTTAAGATCTTTTTTCATTTCACATAGTGCGTGACTCTAACTTGCCTTCTTTACAACGAGTATAAAAGTTGAGAATCGCATGAATTTTGCTTGTCGTAACATAACCTTCAAATACCAAATGTTTGAAATATTTTTGTCTGCCTCCGTTTTATAAGTACAAGTAATAAGTTAGAAGCTCCAGGCATCCTCTAATAAAAAACGAAAAATTACAACCTGTAAAAGGTTTCATCAAGTGAAATGAGTTTGCTATTGTACTCATACTTTCCTCATCGGCTTTCAGTAATTTTAAGAAGTGGGTCCCGTCACGTTCAGTGTTTGTTATTTTGTTTATTTTTTGTTCGAAAAAATTAAAACAAACCGACACAATCCTTGATTACAACGGCTACGTTAAAATAAAAGTACATGCTCTGCGTTATCCAATTTCGTCAGGAAAAAATACATTTTATCTTAACGTAATGGCAAGGGTAGCCAAATTACTTTTTCCTCTGCAACCACATATATTTATGTACTTTTCAACAGGGAAACGAGTTGCTTAATTCTGTGAAATACGCTGCCTTTTCGTGCTTGTGGCATCTATTAGATTACCTGAATCTGGGTTATTTCTAAATTATTAAGCAGGCAAGAGCACGGAAAATAAGACAGAAAGTAATGTAATTTATAGGTACATTTTGAAAAAGAAGTTGCAAGCGTTTCTGGTATTCTATTGCTTATTTACCGTAATCATAACAGTATGACAATATGGATACTTACGCTGAAATCTAAAGTATTTTTTACATGGCTGGTATTTAAAAACTATAAAATTCTGTTTTTCAAAAAAAAACGTGTTTTAATAACAAATGAAATTTAACCTAATTAATTTCATTTCCATTCTATACTATAAACATTTACACAGTTATCTCTGTGCAGGCATAACAATATTTTAGGTTATCGAAGAAACAGTTTTAACATTCTTTTTCAGTATATTAATTCTGTGTAGGTACTTAATATAAATGTTTACAGATTTTTCTTTATATAAACCTGATTATGCTGTACAGATACAACAAAAACAGTTTAATAGAATTTGCTTTGTATTATGCAGGATAAATGGAAAGATTTAAAATTAGTTTACGTTAAATTGTGCTGTTACTTGGTGAGTACATTTACACAAGGCTCCTACACATCAGACGCAGTGTTGCTATTAATTTCTTACTAAATGTCTATTTTATCTGCTATTGTGACATTTTTACCAAAAAATGAAACATTTAAAATCCAGCGATTTACAAATTATTATAGAAATTGCGATAATTGAGAATTCTATTAAAAAATTTAAAAACATAAACAATATAATAATCATAGTCCTGCAGATTTCTACATCTTAATTTTCGGACAATATTAAGCAGCAATATATTCTGTACTTTATCTATGGCTAAGGAATGTTATATGGATGACAAACAAGAATAAACGTTGTTGACTAGCAACAAAAGTTATTTTCATTGAATAAAGTGTCAGCCAAAGTTTTTTTTAAGAGAACAGTTGTTTTTAAGGACATGTTACTTGTGCCTGGGAAAACATACAACGGTCTTCCAGGCAGAGGTATTCGCCCTTGCAGCCTGTGCAGAAATGATTGCAAAAGGGGGCTACATGAGGAGGAAAATTAATATAGATGACTGACAGCAGGCTGTCATTAAGGCGTCTCAACCTGTAATGGTAAAACTAGTTAGGGACTGCAAACGATCCTCAATGCACTGGCCGAGACAACACGGTGTCTCTGATTTGGGTGCCGGGACATGAGAATATAAAGGAACGTAATAGGCGATGAACTACCAAGAAGGGCTCTAAGAGACACTTCATCGGCACCAGAGCCCGTATGTGGGATTACTCAAGGATTCCGCAAGAAGGCGAGATTCTGGAGGACCTGGTTAGATAAAGAAAGTACAAAGAAATGGATGGTCGACTGAAGGTCAACTCCATTAAAAACGCTGATAGGGGACTGGGGTATGGTAGTCTTCTCTGATACCTACTCAAGCGCAGTAAGAAGAAAGTTAAACCATTACTGGTGTGGTAATGGACACTTGCCTCTGAAAAAGCATCGTATACAACACGGCCGTGTAAGCGAACCGGTGGTGTAGAAGATGCGAACTATAGGAGGAAGCGAGTTTACATGTATCTGCACATGTGAGGAACTGAAGGTACTCAGGCAAATTATTTCGAGAGAGATCTATTGGAGCTCGAAGGTCACTCAAGTTTCCCTGGCAAGATACTGGGCTTTACAGAGAAACACAATGCCTGAATGACAATAAGAGAATCAATAGGGATGGTACAATGAGCACCAAGCTCAAGTGCCCGGACATCAAGTGCCCACCCTAACTTGAATGAATGAAATGAATGAATGTTACTTGTGCTTGTTATTTTTATAAAAATGTATTTATAATAAAGCAAAATTACACATACCAATTTGCTTTCAAAATATTAGTTTTGGTGATAAGGACAAAATATTGGAGAATATTACGGCCGTTTGCACCGTTCGTGATTAAGTTATAACTAACATTTAATCATAATTAAACTTTAAATTCCTTTGCACCGACTGCTTAGCTAATAATTAAATCCTTAATTCGTGATTATCTTTAATCAGTACCCAAGGTACGAATTTAAAGTCATAATTAGAGTTGGCGCAAGCGTTATTTCTTTGTTTACAATCGTGTTTATAGCTGACTAAATGGAAAATAGCTAGCTAATTAAAATGTTCATTTGAAGATTAAACAAGGAATAGAGCGGCGTGAAGAAGTGTATATTTAGACAGGGTTTTAGAAAAGTCCAAGGTAAATCAAAAATTAATACGAAATAAAACTGAGAATAAATGTATTTGAGGATTACTTATTATTTTTGGGTGGGAATGACCCGGAGGTATTTCGTAATAGGAAAGGATATCTTCTATAAATTCACAATTTTATATGATGCTATTTAAAAATATGAATAACGTAGTACGATGGCTAGGGAATACACACTTTAACGATCATTCTTTTCCCTAAGCGACAGTGGATATGCCTCAAAAACATATTTATTGACCCATGTTAAAGTCTGAAACAGTTGTGAAAAATCATTATATGAAAGCATATACAAAAGAATGTATTGACAGCATGTTCTAAGAAGAATGTTTTCCAATTACTGCATATGGTTGTGCCGTAAAATGGATACCTTTATGGCAGTAAGTGTACTACCTCAGTATGCACAATATAGCATAAATGTTGGTAAAAAGGAATCAATGAAGAAAAATTAAATCAAGAAATTTTAAATGACAACTTCATGAGATTAATTATGACGCTGTTGATGATGTACTTGCGCACACAGGATTACTAATTGATGATTATTCAACAATTTGTAATTCATTGTATATAGAAATTAACTTTGAACGTTTTTTTTGTATTGTTTTTTCGCTTTTGTATAAACGAAATATATTTTATTACTCTAAATGCATTATCATTTGACTTTTTAAAAGAATATTGTGTATGTAATTACCATTTTTTATTATAAAAGGAAAAAAATATAAAGAAATGATGGTAATAATAATAATTCTAACAAGTAATAGCAAGGTCAAAAAAGATATAAAAATTGGAGCATTCGCAGAACAAACAAATAAAGAATGCATAATGAAAAAAAAAACTGCATATACATATTAATTCTATTTTAAATACTACTCAATCTTTTTATTTCAATATCTAATTTTGTACAATTTTCTTCAGCTAGATTCCAATAATTTCAAATGCCCTTAAATCGCGCATTGCCATAGCGCAATTTCATTATGATGAACAGTGTTCCAATATAAATACGATTTTTGACTAAACACTAACTTAAGCACACCCAACTATACTTCTGTCGAAACTTTTTAATTAACTAATCATTAATTAAATCTGTTCGGTGCAATCCTATTCATATTTAATTCGTAATTAAATTTAATCTTTGATTAGTTAATTAAAATGTTAATCACAGACGGTGCAAACGGCCGTTAGAGACCTTTATTGTTTCAAATTGAGAATTTTATTAATTCACAGTTGGCAGCCCTGAGTAGATGGTAAGTATTGCTGTAAGGCGAATGTATTAGGTGTGGACAGGTGTTCGCTATTGCAGCGAGCATTACAACGGCGCTCGCTGGCGATAGCGTTCAGCACGACATCAAAGGGACGATTCGTCGTAGTGTGGACGGGAATTGTACGGTAATTCTGGTGTGGACGTGCTTGCGAACACATCGGTAATGTGAATGAATGAAATAGCAAAAAAATTGATGCTAATATGAGAGTAATGAAAATTTATGGAATCTTGTGATCCACAAGACCTTAATTTTTTTAAAAAAATATATTCATATGAAGATGTGTGTACAACAAAACAAAACTAAGGTAGGACGGACATTTGGCACTTACATTACTGAATGATAAGATGTTATCGAATAGAAACTTTTAAATGTTCATCAATTAAGCATTCGTTCGCTACAGAATCGCTCATGGAGGACTTCGAATTTGAAATATTTAATAATTCGATATTAAACTATTGCAAGCTTTTTACAGAATGAAATAATTAACAAATTAATGTATTTCTGATAATAACTGTAATAATTAAGAGGAATATTTCAGAAATACATTAATTCGTTAATTCGACTGTAATTTCCAAATATTATTACCACTTACACGTAAAATGAGAAAACCCTTTCTGTCGGAAGAAATGATCTAAACAGCAGTATTTCCAAAGTGATGTTGAATTATTTAATATTTTCGATGGAAATTTGATTTGATTTATTTCGTCCAATAAATACATATAGGTACAATGGACAAGTGATATAGGAACAGTACACTAATTGTAATTACGACGTAAGATAATGCAAATAAATGTAATTATGAATAATGTGAATATAAGAAATATTATTGGAAACAGCTAAAAATTTAATGCTGTTCTAGAACAGCTAAAAACCTCGCGACAGAGTTTACGCAGTGGTGGAGCAATAATAGGGGCAATCTAGTCTTGAACACCTGCAAAGAGTCAATACATTTAAGGGCGCTGGGCAAGAAAGTAAAAAGCCGTAGGACCGCAGGAATGGGACACCTTTGAGTTACACGAAACCTGCTCAACGGCAAACGGAAGCTAGATCCACTCCTCGTGTTGTAGGAGTGAAAATCAGAATTTAAGGGAGAGTTGTCCCAATTGACAGTGTGAGCAAGGATCTCCAGAAGATACACGGAAGGCAAAGATAAGATACTAAATTTCTTAAAGAATTAAAGGCGTTTTTGCGTATTTGTTCTAAAAGAAAAAAAAATGAGAAGTAAGACTATATTATAGAAATAGGTCTGTAGTTGGAAACCAAATATTGCCTGTCTCGCTTGTTATAGACCGGTATTACTTTTGTAGTTTGTCAAAGAACAACACATCAGATAGTGATTTATTTGTTTAATAATCAATGGTGAAGCTATATATTTAGCAACATGTCTCAGTGTGTCCCAGAAGATGACTTATTTGATATAACTAAAATTACACTGAAAACTTTCCTTTTACGGACAAGACACAAAAGCAGCGAGTTACCCTCATCCAAATCATACACATATATGCTGCAAATTATTAGTATAAACATCTTGACGTTTGAATTGCTTACTAAATAGAATACATAAAGTAGCAGGATCAACAATCAAATCATCCTTGCATTCCAAAACAATGTCCTCACGTTTAAACATACCATGCGCCTCCATATTACTTATATGCAACGCACACTTGATTTTATCAGCAGCTATTTTAAAATATCGATAAGTGTTTACTTTTGAAGCACTCTCTATAACTGAAAGTTATTTTAAAAGAAGTGTACGTCTGTACATCCAAACCTCTTTTCTTAATACCATAATTAAAAATATTGAATATGTAATTTCTAGTTTTGCTGGGTAGGTGTGCAAGAAAACCCCGTAATAAATAAATACTAAAAATAGATTGCTTAGATTATCATAATTACTATCGTAAAGAGAATAAAACGAATTTTGCAAATATTTAATGTGAAGTCAATTGTGCTATTTCAAAAATACTGACACCTGCGCCATCACGTGAATTCTTGTAATAAACACTGCATAGGTTATAGTCAAGTATTAAAGCGAGTTTCAATCTCGTTCTTAAACCAATGTTCTCAAATAAGCAGAGTATCTGGAAAAATTACTGCTTTCGCCAACAACTTTAACTCATCGATTTTATTTCTTATACTACGAATGTTGACATGAAATACTTTGTTGTGTCCTAGTAGGTATATAAAACAAAGAAGTTGAGTGCTAAAGCAGTGTAATTTCTTGGCGTTAAGTCGATAGAAATCGTATTCACGCAAAGAATATTATAGTAAAAATGTAAAAATGTTTCATGTTTCCGATAAAACCGGTGATGATAAAAACTGACAGTAGAGACAAGAAATTTCTAATTTTCAAATTTACATTAGATACTAAAACACTCTAACTATTCACAAAATACTATTGACTTTAGTGAAGTTAAATAAATAGCCATAAATAACCAATAAAACACAAAAAACAAGATATATATTCTAAAATAAAACATACACTCAAAATTAATAAACAAACAAATATACATAAACACAAAAGTACCATTTTCCAAAACCAATTAATTATGAAATAGGAAAAATCCTTAAATAACTCAACATAAGGTTCACAATGTATCAAAACATCTGTCTAATCTCATTATAAACATATTACTTTTTCACATACTGAGATGTCTGGCCAATGTAAGTGGCATCACAATTTTAGCATGGCATTCGATAAATGACATTCGATTGTAATTCTAACGGAGTTGGAAATTTACACTTAGAAAAGAGACAAAAAGAGTACTATCATTATAGGGGGGTAATCTTATTAGGAAATTCCTTGAATAATCTGGATATTTTGGGAGTAAGTTTAATATGAAGGGAAGACGACAATATCTTTGAACCATATGATCAACCGGTTCAGTGTTGGACTCTATGATAGGCCTGTTTGAAGTACTCACTGTATGGTGTTCAGTGTTATCAAAGTCGACTACTGAGGAATTATAAACAGTATTCTTCACCAATTTAGGTGGATAACAATTATTGACAAAAATGTTACATAAGCGAAAAAGTTTTTTTTGATGGAATAATTTATATGAAAGTTTCAGTATTCTACCTTTTTTTCGTTAAGATATATATAAGATTAGATTTATTTTGGAGGAAATAGTATAATCATCTCTGATCACCAATGTGTCAAGAAAAGGAATGGAATTGTTAGTTTCCTCCTCTATGGTAAACTTCAAATGTTGGTTAAATGAAGCTAAAAATATACAGCGGAAGCTTAGAATTCATGTAAAAAAAAGGAATCGTTTTTTCATCAATCTTTGGCTGCTTTTTCCATTATATCATCTTTAATCATTGACCTTTGCCCTAACGTTGTACAACCAGTATCTACTACCACGGAACATAAGAAAGATCTTAATTTAACTCTAATAGAAGCAACTGCTTGAATGATCAAAAAGTACACCAGGATAAGCTACTGAAGAGTGCTCCCGATGGTATCGAATTGGAAAGCTATACAAAAGTTTATAGTTTAGTTATGTTATAGTTTATGAATATAATCTGTGCCAAATTTCAATAAACTGAAAGGGGGGTTGATAAAAACAATTAATCGCCAAACTGCTTTATGTTTATCTCCGTCTCTTTTTAACCAATCGAAGTCAGTACTATCCTAGTGACCACCCCGTCATCTGGTGATAAAATCAATTTGCTGACATATTGATGTAATTGATGACCCAATCAATCCACCCAAAAAATGTTATTGTTATTTGAAGGCGTTTGGACGTAGGAATACTTTAGATAGTCAGGTGATTTTTCAGTCTTAGATGAGAGAAAATTTAACTCGAAAATTACAAAACAAATTGCCTTCATAATCTGATGAAGAATGGAATGTGATTAGAGACCTTTCATAATAATAAAAACTTATACAGGGCGTTCTATTCAAAATAATGAATTATACTGTGGCACTTTTATTTTGTAACTGCTCGTATACCGGAGTATATTTTCTAAATGAGGACAATTAACATATTACGCTCCCGAAATGTCTAATTTCTATTTAGTTTACAGCTGTTGTAATAAAAGTCAGACTTACTATTGCTGCTGCTTGCTCTATAGTACTTTATATTTAATTTTACTTTTTTTTCAAGATGTTCCACCACAGCAAATTGGATCAAATTTTCACACAACAAAGCTGGGATATAAGAGAATATTTGACGAAAGTTTACTCTTTGTGCTCGGAAGCATGACCTTCTTTCTGGAGGTCCCAAAAATATTTTAATCGTTTTAGCTACATTAGTTAAGTAGTAAAAAGTTCTAGCCGCACAAAATATTATTGTAAAATTTCTAACCGACGGTTCAAAAGAAACGGAGATAAAAAACATAGTAGTTTGAGGGTCAATTGCTTCTATAAATTCCTTAGTTGTATAGGGGGCTGAAATTTTGCACTCCCTTATGGAGCACAACTTTTCAGTAACTTATCCTGCTTCCCTTTCAAATTCAAACTCCATCTTCAATTAATTAACACACAACAACATTAAATTCCAAATTTATATTTTTAAATTCTCAATTTGTTTTTGTCATTTCTCTTTTCCTTTTTCAATAATCAAATAGAATTATTTCTGCCTAATATATTCATTTATTTTTATTTCTTATATATTTGAAGGAAAAAGTATGCGAACCATTCGACCCTAAGCAAGTGAGAGAGAAGATATCGGGTGCCTTCCATTACCAGAAACCGGCATTTTATCTCTTGCTTGGTCAGGTTTGAATCGTTCGCATATTTTTTTCTTCAAGTCTACTTGTATTAGTAGGCATACCTTAAAATGCATACCTTCCAAATATTCCTACTAGCTCATATCGTGTTTTTTGTATTCATTGTACATCTTTCCGTTTTCTGTGTATGTTACAGTGTCGGAGAGGGTACTGACGAGACACATCGATGTTCTGCATTTTCATAAAGGTTTTCATTCATTGCTTTTAATCCTTTACTATTATTTGCAAGGTATGCAGCAGACTGATTTTGGTATATTTTAATGATTAACTTGTTCTCCATCTTATAATTTTATAATACAATATATTTTTATTTCCAAAAGAAAGAAAACAATCACAGAAAAAGTCAAAAGGAAATACAGTTAACAGCAGCTTAAAAAACTAGAAAATTAGTTTAAATTATAAGTAATATACTCATTTAAGCTGTAGAAACAATGTTGTAATAAAAGATTTTTATTTTTAATTTTAAATAGCTTTAAATTAAGAACCTTATAATTACTTATCAGGAAATGATTATAAATTTTTATATTCCTAGATAATTAGGACTTCTAACCTTAATAGCAAGGCAATGCTGATTCATGCGTGTGATAGTTCGTTTGAAAGTATAGCCATGTTCGGTATTATTTTCTAATGTTAATATGAATCTATTTTTATGTATGTAATATGCAATTCGAGAATGTAGATACTTACTACTAGAAGTATTCTGTGTTGGAGAAAGAAGGGTCTACACGAGGTTCTGTCATCGTTTCTACACAAATAAAGATTTTCTGAAGGGTAGCTGACGATTCCCAAATGGATAATTGCGCATGACGTTCGTGAGTATACCGCTGCATAGTATATTACTTTGAGTGTATTAAAATCCAGAATATTTCTTAATCCTCTTAGTTGGACTAGAGTTTTATTTAGTCTAGCAATAAGAGTGTCCATATTTTCTTCCCATTTTAAGTTCTCTTGGTTATGGGGCTTAAGAATTTAAACGAAGTTGTTCTTTCGATTTTGTTGTCGTTAATGTATATGTTAACATCATTTGTCGAAGTTTTAAGTAAAGCTTACTGGAGGTGAACCATAGATGTATATTATGCATGAATGCATTTGCCTTGTTTTCGAATTCTCGCCCTTTGCTACTGCTAGAGACATAGTATCATCAGCATAACTGATTAGTAATCAGAGAGAAATTCCATAATGTCGTTCAAAAAAAGATTAAACTGAATTGGGTCCGGGATCGACCCAAGGAGTATTCCAATATTTGTTGGTAAAATAGAAGATTTACAATATCGTCTTTATTTAATACATGATGCAGACACAAATGTCTTTAAGTTGTACGACTCTAAAGGATTTATCAGATCGCGAGTATTACTACTATCTACATCAAAATTTACATTGAAGTAAGCAACTAGGATAATAGTATAATTTAATTTAAAAAGATTATTTAATATAAGATTTCCGTGAGGTAATCGTAATCCCAAGATACCTCTCGGTGTGGGGATATATTATTCTATGTTTTACACACTATTTTCCACCTTCCTCTGTCCTTGGCAATATTCTTACCTCCTCCACACTCATTCCTCTTCTCCTTATAGCTTTTGCCACTGTATTGTCCCAATTTTCTGGAGGTCGTCCTCTTCCTGGTCTTGCAATCACTCTTGCTTCCCATACTCTCCTCGTTTGTCCATGTCTCACTACCATACATCAAAGTTGGTCTATTTACAGTTTTAAAATTGGTCATTTTAGTTTTCCTAGTTATTTCTTTCTTCCTTATAAATGTACGGTTTATTGCGTGATATAACCTTATTGTTTTTTCTATTCTTTCTTGTATGTTTTTATCTTGTTTTCCGCCGTTCTGTATAATTACTCCTAAGTATTTATATTCATTCACCTGTTCTATGTTCTTTCTATTGATTTTAATGTTAATTTTCTCTTTATCTTGCATTATACCATTACTTCGTCTTTTCTGTGTTTATCATCATGCCATATCTTTCTAGTGTCTTATTTCATATATTTATGTTTTGTTGTAGTCCTTCTTCAGTTCTTGCCATTATCACTACATCATCTGCAAATGCACATTCTGATATTTCTACTCTCTTCAAATTTCTGTATCCAACTGTTAGTTTTCTCATTTGGGGTTGACATTCCTTTATGACTTGATCCAGCAGTACATTGAATAGCAGTGGGCTTATAACACCTCCTTGCCTAAGACCATCCGTTGTAAGAAAGGTTTCTGACTTCATGTTTTGGTATATTACATAAGTCTCATTCTCTTTATATAGTGACTTAATTGTATCAATTATTAATCGACTAACCCCTCTTTGTTCTAGTATTTTCCACATTCTCGTTCTAGGTACTCTGTCGAAGGCCTTTTGTAAATCGATGAATAGGAAGTACGCTTTCGTTTTGCTTTTGATCGACTCTATAATTTGTTTCAATGTGAAAATATGATCTTGCGTACTTCTTCCTCGTCTAAATGCACTTTGTGCCTTTTCCAGGGTAAGTTCTATCATGTCTTGTAGTTTTATTTCTAATATTCGTTCATAGATCTTTGCTGCTGTGATTAGTAACGTTATACCGCTATAGTTATTACACTCTTTTTGGTCTCCGTTCTTATATATTGGTACAATTACTCATGTTGTCCAGTCCTTGGGTACCTTTTTCTCCTTCAATGCCTTGTTATAAATTTTCCAAAACAATTTGGTACCATCATGGCTTATGTTATTAAACATCTCTGCTGTTATTTTATCTTGTCCTGCGGCCTTTCCGTTTCTAATCTTGCTTATTGCTTCTTTGACTTCTTCTATTGTGATTTCCAGATTTTCTGTCGTTTTGTCTCTCTTCGGGAATTCAGTAGTTGTTTCTTCAATTGGCTGTGGTATTTGTTGTCTTATTGTTAGTAAATCTTGGAAGTATTCTTTCACCTTTCCATAATTTGTTTTCCTCCCGTTAATGGTTTACTATTTTTATCCTTTATATTTCTCATTGTATCCTTCCCTTTCCTAACCTTCCTTAAGACTCCATAAAACAATTTTGGTTTTCGCTAAAGTTCTTTTCCAGCTTATCACCAAATGTTTTCCAATTCCTTTCTGTTTTCCATTCTGATGGTTTCTTTAACTTTCTTCCTCTGCTCTTTGTATTTATTGTAATAATCTTGCGTTCTGTTTTGTAAATATATCCTCCATTTCTCTTTTTTACGCTTGACCTGTTGTTTCACACTTTCATTCCACCATTTAGTTGCTTTCCTATTCTTTTTCATTCTTATTATTCCACACGCTTTTTTGGCTGCCTCATTGACAGTCGCCTTAAAGATCCTCCACGTTTTTTCAATATTTTTATTTCCTATTGTCACTCCTTCCTTATTTATTATCCTCCTTATCTCCTCTTCATATCTCTTAGCAATTATTTCCTCTTTAAGTGTGTATGTCTTCACTGCTTCATATTCTTTTGTATTATTCGGTTCATCCTTTCTTACATCCCAGCTTTTATTACGTATTTTTCCTATGAGCATAAATATAAGAAAGAAAATAAAAGATTTAAGTTGAAAAGAAATATTTGGAATTCGCCAGAGCCTGAACTGTAGGTATTAATTATAAATACAAATACTTTTCCAAAGTCCATTTTAAAACGCACACTTCGATATCTTTTTCGACACAATAGTGATGCAGATTGAGACAGAACATATTTAGATTGTTTTTGCTCCATATACCACAACCTCCCCATCGAGAATTACTTGTGGAATAGTAAATGGATAATTTGCAATTTTTAATTCAGCTTCATAATTTTGGAAACATAACTCACATAGACAGATAAAATTTTCAATGAAGTCAGTTTTATGCTTTAAACTTTGAACATTTAAAAACACACAACAAATACTTTATGTTTCGGGTTGCTATGTTCCCTTTCAGCGGGTACCGCTAATACTTAACCGATAAACTAAAATTCTGGCGTCTTCATATTGTTTTTAGTTTTCTAACTGCGAACGTTCAACTTTCAGATAAGTATTTTAAATCTTATCTTTACTTTGATTATTTTATACTTTTATTTTTCTATCGTAACATATAGTTTTTGTAAATTACAACTATTCGATTTTTTTAATTGTAACCTACACATACTCTATAATATCAGTCATTATATTATATTCTATAAATGTACACATGCATTTTAGCTATCCTGATGAAGCTTCAAGGTTAGAATCGAAACCGACAGTATTATTCAGTAAATACAATAAAATAAGGTAGTTCTATTGAATTTAATTTCAAACTTGTCGTATAAAGAAAGGCTAATGTCGGAATCATTCAATATATAGTCAGATGCTGCATCTAAAAAAGTAAAACTGAAAACAAAAATTATGCTTGGAATTTGCTGAAACATCAATATTTGCCTGCCATCGAAATTCTTCTTTATTTTGTACGCATGCCGCGCCGTTAATACGTTGAAAATGTGGCACATAAACGCTACATTTTCCAATACACAACTGCTTGTCGTCTAACATTCGATTCGTATTCGATATTTCGATAACTGTTTAACAGACGTTTATCGGCCCGGTAAACCCCAACGGGATTGCTGGCCTGCAAAGATAAGTTTCATATTATTCGTAGCGATTTCATAATGTGTATCTTGCACCCGTGAACTCGACGGATACGAAAACCAAATGCGGGACGATTAAATTAACGCGTAATTGATTTCTGTACGAGCACATATTTAGGATACGTTTCGATTCAATTGGACAAACCTTCCCAGTCATACGTTCCAATGTAGCGGATTTTGGTGGCACATTATCGCTTCGATCAGCGTGATACGAGTATTTGCAAAAGTTCAATGCTTGCTTTCGTTGAATTTGTGGAACGATGTTCATTTCGCATGAAATTCTTCGATGTATATTAGGAATAGGTTCTATTGGTGAACCTAAAACAGTTTTTAATATAGATTCAGTAACAAAATGAAATTAAAACCTTTACACAATAGATTTTTTTTAATTATATTACATTTACAATAGCTCTCCTATTATTATCCTTTAATGCCCTTAAAGCCCTTAGCAGTTATAAGATCGCTTTAGGCCTAGTATTTCAGTGCAATGTCTGGAAGCGATCGCTATTGATAATAACTTGATACTCACATAGGTTAAAGGTCATAAAGGTAATTTGGGAAACGAGGCTGCCGATAGATTGGCGAAACGGGGTTCGTGTTCTCCTTACATGGGACCGGAGCCCATTCTTCCCATTTCTTTGGCTACACTCAATACTCTAATAGACCCGTGGATCACTACTCTACACGAGAAGAGACGGGCATCCATAACCTCGTGCTGTCAGGCACGCAAAGCCATACCCAGGCTGTCGTCTAGGACAGCAAGATACTGCCTGCAGCTTTCTCGCAGTAAACTACGTCAAGTTGTAGGGCTATTGACTGGTCACTGATGCAAACTTAATAAACATATGCACCGCATAGGACTGACTAGCAGCCCACTCTGCCGTGTATGTTACCTAGAGGACGAGACACCGGAGCACATCTTATGTGTCTGGCGCTTGCCCAACTGAGAGGTTCCATCCTGGGGGAGTTCTGATCCAGTATGGCCAGCTTTGGCGGCGCCTCACATGCTACACTGCTCGAATTCATTCTTCGCTTGGGTTGGCTCGAGTAGGCCGCTGGTGAGTGACCCAACCTAGGAAAGGTAGCACAATGGGCCCGGTTAGAGTGGCCTAAGTACGCGTGGCTAGCCATCCAACCAACAATCCAGAATCCAAAATCCAGCTCTCCTATTGTAAATGTAATATAAGGAAAGATGCAGACAGTCAATTATCCCAATAAATATCTTCCCTGTGGTTTATTGATTTTTTTACTTTTTTGATGTTAAACATTCCTTTTATTACACGTTTAAATTATGGTCGTGTTGGCACTGAGATTTTTTACTTTTAATATTGGATTGGTGTGTGTATAATTTTTTACGCAGATGTTGTGTTTGCCCAGTGTAAGTGCCTTCACAGTTATTACAACAAATTTTGTCAATGTTTTTTATCCAACTTGTCTATTTTTTGTTGGGATGTGTAAAAAATACTGTTATTTTTAAGGAATTTATGTCTAATCGTTAAATAATATGGTGTTAGCAAGAGCAAAATATTTGCACTTGAACTCCAATTTGTCAACCAATCATTTAGGCACCAATCTCAATATCTTGCAGTTACGTTAATTTTAAAAGTTGAAAAAAGAAAAACGTAAACCTCATAAGTTTCAACTTATATACAGCAGAAGCCACAATTACTACGAACAGTACCACACGCTTTATACATATAACGATGTATATAACTGTTTTTGGGATGGCGCGTAAAAATTAACGCAAGGTAATTTTGAGAAAATGTTAAATATTTCCATTAATAATAAATATTTTGCCACAATATTTTTCTTTAACGATTCGTAAGAATAAGCCCGATGATGTCGAAGATATAAAAATTAAAGTTACTAGAACGACACAAAAACTCCTCCGCATTTTTTTAAATTAAGTATAAATGTATAAATATGTTTCTTTTTTCGGTTTTTTGTAAAACGATTGAGTGATGGTCAGATTAGTAATTGAGGACTGATAATTATTGATTTGTTTTTAATTATTAAGATTGTGACTTTTATATCTTTATTATAAATAATTTCGTCTATCTGTATTTAACATTTTCACTTGAATACTTGAACCGGCGTTTTCTTGTAAATACGTTAACCGAGACAAAAATATTATTGTAAAGCGAAAACATGCTCAATCAAATGGTAACTGAATAGTTATTGGTTTCACTAGGCCAGAAACTACAGTTTTGCGAGTATGAGTACGGCTTGTGGACCAAGGCGGTAGCCGAGACCCACAAGTACGAATACTCGCAAAACAGTTTCTGGCCGTGTGATACACACTGTTTTTTGGGTCGATAAATCTTAATTTTGAAATGTAAACAGAAAAGAAATTTTGACACTAGGGAGTTGACAGTACAAGTTGGACGCATGTTACATAACTTAGTATTTTGACGTTTCCGAGAATAAATCTTTTTCTGTGATTTTCTCTCTAGTTTAATATCTATTTATCAATAATAAGTGCAATGAAGACACCAGTTCATCTTAGCACGGTTGAACAATAGCTTAATGACAATTTATTACACGTCATTCATGTGAAATCTAGTCTGGCCAACCTTTAGTGACATTTTGCCCTGCTTCCCTGCTTCTGAATTAGAGTGAACCCAAAATAAGAACTACATATGTCGTACATGTACATGTTATTCTTGACTGATATACAGGGCCTATACATTCAGGCAGATTTTTTAATTTCTTTTCTAACCATCCAATTCTACCGAAAATTGAATTACTTAAAGCCATGAGGTACAGAGTCAGTAACACCTGATACATCATTAATTGCACTATTTCAAAAGATTGTTTCTTAGAATGTATTATATTAGAAAGCAAAAGTGTTCGATTAATTATGGAACTGATATTTACAGCTCCTTACTATTGTAGCTACGTGTACACGCTAGCTACATTTTTTAGTTATCTTCTTTATCTTAGTTTGCCTGGTCTGAATTATTTTCATCCTTGTCGCACACTCCAATTAATTATTTAAATTAACTCATTTAAACTTATTATGCGATCAGTCTTTAAGGCATTCATTAGGATGCGATCAACAAGTGGTCAATTAAATTTGATAAAACTTAAAAATATCATATTTCATCTTCCTAGCCTGAGAAAAAGTTTAATTAATAAAAGGGTCCCCTCTAATTATATAAAACCCTAAACAAAAAATATTTAATCATATTTTTTTTCGTAAGACGTTCTTAATAAAATACTGATATATAACACTCGACTCTCACACCTTTTACGAAGCTTTGACAAGCCGTATATAAAAAATGTGAATGCAATTTTCGGAAACCGAGAAGATTGAATAAACTGTCAACAAGTCGGACAACTGCGTGGGAAAGTCTAATTTCGGCCAAAATCATCTGAATGTCGAGGGGTCGGGTCCGCGAAGTGGCAAAAATACGTCGCTTGTAATTTGCTTATTGAAAATCACTGCTTCTGAGTATTTTTATATATAAATTTGTTAGTTAAGTTAAAGTTTGGTTTAGTGATTACTCAAAAAGCGCACAATCCCCATAGGATTTAAGACGTAAATTCTTACTTGAATAAAATATAAATTCGTGTAAGAGATGGGAGCGCCGTCAAATTGAGTTCCAAGAAAAGAACGAATAATGTTGTTAAAAAAAATTACGTGCGAAGATTGAGTCACGCATGAATGAAATTTATTGTTTGATTACTGTGTTTTAGTGCTTCAATTTCAAAGCTTCTTTTTTTCCTCAGCAACCGAGAGTTCATTATGTTTTATAATACATTGTTTACACTACACAGATGTAGGTATGCTATTTACCTACACCGGTATAAATTACTTTTATTATTAAATTTTCATTTTAAATGGTTCAAATAACACTAAAATTTAGGATACTAGTTATTTACTTTTTAGAATGTATCGTAAAAATAATAAGTTATCCCCACTTGTTTACTGTTGTTTAGTAGCTAGTTAACGTATAAATACGATATGCATTTAATGGGTGACATCATAGAACTCGTTCGACTCCGACTTGTCTCAAGCCTATATAAGTCAGGAAGGACTATGAAGCTTATTTAAAAACCAGTTTTCATCCCACTCGGTTGAAACACAACCTGCTAAAGGTTCTCTACTTTAGGTTATAAACATCTCAGTCCAGCGGAAGGTAAAAGCCAGAAGGCAAAGGATGGGAAAGAGACAGACCCAAGGTAGGTAACATAAGTGAGTCTACTATGGGTAGTGAGAATAGTATCTAGGGTAGAAAAAAAGAATCTCACGATTACTCTAGAACACCACTACAGACCTCGAAAAAACTCAGTGGGGGTTCTAACGATGTAATGTCGTTAAGATCACAGACGGCAGCAATAGTCAAAGGACGTCTGGAAGAAACCTGGAGTCAAACGCAAATGGATCTGATGAAGGAACGACCTGTGATTGCGATATACATCAATCTCTTGCAATTAACGATAACAAAATCCACTAATGGAATGTTGTAAATAACCTTTCACAGCGAAGACACAAAAATTTTGCTCAAACGCAAACGCATCCATGAAACACCTTTGCAGGGACGTGGTTAGCCAAGAATACTAGCCAAAATGCGAGAGTGGTAGGAACCAGTAAGGAAATGAAATAAGGAGTATTTGGCATTGAATGTAACTAAACAGGTGTATAGGAGAACCTCCGAAGTATCAAGAAATACTTAAAAATGCTACTGCTTTACTTACCTGCTTAACCAGCCTGGTAGTACAAGTAAAAATGTGTAAATTTCCTCACCCATGGTGAGCAAAGTATTTTAATATTTTATACAATCAAGATTTGATAACCCAAGATGATTAATGAGAACGTAGTAGCAACATTACTTACAATTAGTATAGTTCGAGGGCATTCAAAGTAGTAATACATAACTTACTTTTTGATTTTTAGATTTTAATTTTTAAATTCTAAGTGAGTGCAAAACCAAAAGACTGCTGGGAATCCTAAGAAATATATAGACAGACATTGAAATAATTTCTGGTTTTGATGAATCCGTAAAACATGCTGTATGTAGAATAATTTATGGTTACTTTTCTAAAAATTACTACAAATTGCACTAAACTGTATGTATATATTGGGTAAACTAAAAGATCAATCAAACGCAAAAAAGCGTTACAAGGAGCATTTGGCTCATCTTAAATTTAGAAGGTTTGACAAATCTAGTGTAGCCCTACATATGTTTGAAGAAAACCATAAAGTTGACAATCTAAAGTTACTTGAGAACGTAAACAACTATGTGCAGGGTATGGTAATATATAAAAACAAATATTTTAATGAATTCAGATTTAGGATCCTTAAATTCTTGTCTCTCAGGATCAGATGGGAGTTAGGATTAGTGACTAGTTAAGCATGACGGCAGTCAGCTATGACCGTGATCATTGTACCATGACCTTTTTTTTATATAAATTAGCGTAGTTTTAGTGTAGTTATTGAGTCTAGTGTTTCTGCTGACGATGATAGCTTTGCTATCGAAAGGTACTTCCAGTTTAGTGCAGTTTGTGGTGAGGGGTCTAGGAGAAGTTTGCAATATTACCAGTGCCACAGTTTGGAACATTTTGTCAACAATATACGTAATAGTAAGAACTTAATTGCTTGTCAGTTATTAAATATCTTCTGCAAAATCTAAAACTAAAATTCACTCTTATTCACACATTTCCACCACATTCCAAAACACTCTAGATGCTAGATGTAAAATTGTTACTACTTCAGGTCATAATTGTGTATCACATGCCATAAAAAAGTAGAAAAGACACCTGCATTAGGTAACTAATCGATAACCTTACAGATTTGCTGATTATATGAAAAACTAGTGACAGTTCAATTAATAGTAACTCTACTAATAATACAGCATTATTATTGTTAATTTGTGTAACTGTTTTACAAAATATAAATGGGCTGAAATGGCTTTTTCTTAATTCTTAAGTTCTTAAATATCTTTATAAAATTTATAGTTACACAATAAATATCCTTATTTAAATTTGTCGCCAAATGTCTTTATTTGCAAATTGAGTGGGGTAAATGAGGATGTTCCGTGTAATTAAATAATTAAAGAATTAAACAATCTAACCGGTTGTTACTCATTTAATAATTAATATGGTCATAGCTTTAAAGTGTAAAAGGAAGCAGAATGTAATTTCAATGTTAAAAATTAGGTAGGTAATCACTGTTTTGATGAAAATGAAAAGATAAAAAAAAATGCGACGTGTATTGAGCAAATCACGTCGGCATTTAGTTATATTCACTCCATTTCACACGCATTAAAGGCTTAGTCTTCAGCTTTTTGTCTTAATTAAATTTAAAACTTACTTTAATGATGAGTTTCAGTACGTTTACGAATCTATATTTTGACACATTAAGTAAACATTTGTTCAACCTTTTTGGACGAAAAATGTTTTCACATTTTATATTATTTTTAGTCGTTGTAATATACGAATATGACACATTCCGAGAAACCAATGGTGTTCAATACTAATTTACTAATGGAATAACAAAGTTAACATGCTAACGAATGTATTTTACAAAATATAAGGACCATATTTAACGAACGCTGAAACACCAAACACGTAGAGCGCAGAAGTGCTTACCTACAGCGCTTTGAAACCCCTTATCAAAATAAACCTCGGTAAATTATTTAAGAGTTCTATTTATATGCATGGTTTAGGAATACAGAGAAGAGCAGCAGCGTAAAATCTTGTCATTCTATTTTATCTTTCCTTAATTTATTGTGTAAATTTCCTACTGCTGTGTATCTACAACAATTCAAACCAACAACATACATTTTACGGTGTTGCATACTATACTAATTATAGTTTACGTAAACGTTTGTTTTAATAGCAGGAAAACGCAACACTATATGAATATCATAATTTTTGCCAGATACGTCAGTCGTGTGAACATTGTATAAATAAAGAAATCAATAAATTTTAATTAGATCAGGGCAAACGAAATAAGTATATTGCAAATGAAATAAGAGAGGGAGAAAAAAATGCTTATATACGCTGTGTCTATAATATATCGCAATAGGTGTATTAATAATTTTATTACTAACAATAAGTAAATTTTTGAAAAGCTTTTTTGAAACACGTCAATTTAGGAAAAGGCGCCAGTTAGAAGAAAATATTTTTGGGCGACCTTAATAAAAAACGGAATATTTAGCATATACTACAATAACGTTCAAGTGCCAATTTTTCGTCCGTTTTAGCGTGGCGCTAT
Source organism: Protaetia brevitarsis (assembly GCA_004143645.1). NCBI lineage: Eukaryota > Metazoa > Arthropoda > Insecta > Coleoptera > Scarabaeidae > Protaetia > Protaetia brevitarsis. The sequence goes on along the minus strand of RXPK01000287.1, from coordinate 3,872,381 downwards.
ATATTGATATTTTTTTTCTGAAGTAACATTATTATTTTATTTATACATGGCACCTTTGATGTTTTATCTCCAAAAAATGATCAATAGCGGTGGTTCACTGTTCTAGTACCAGATGTCTCAGCTTTCCACTTTGGTTTACACCAATTATAAAGACCGTGTGTGAGGGAAGCGCAATCTAGACTCAAAATGACCGCTATTTGTCATTTGCCATCATGTGTTGCGGTTAAGGAACGTAAATACATCTTCTGTGGAATTTGAATAGTAATAAGGAAATTATTAATGTTACTATGAAAAGACAATACAGCGAGAAACAAATATAATAATTTAAACATCATATAATGTTTAATTATTTACGATTACTCTCAGCGACCGCCAAGGTCAACAACAGAATAATGATTGACTGCAGTGGCGCTTTCTGTTTAAATCGAGAGTGCTGTCAGAATACCAAAGTCATGCATGCAGACTCGCTGAAATAGCATGTGCTCTTCTTGTCTTATCTCTTCCCTGATGTTTTATGTCATATATATGTTTCCTTACTTATAAATAAAGATAAACTTAACTATAAAATGTTATTATTTTTCCAAAACTTTATAATTAATTATTTTATTAATCAGTATAACTTAATGAATGTACATTTTATTATCTTTCAATAACCAATTAAAACCTTTATATTTCTGGTTAGATGCTGGTCAAGAAGTTCTTTTCTTTCTCTCATTAATTCGGACTTATCCCACTCATGGTCCCCGACTGCAGTCTCCGAGATTATTGGTTAAATAGTATATTCCAGTACATTTAATTTAATTTGTAAAAAGAGTTGCCTATATTGTACGACTGCTGATTGTCGAGCAAATGTCGATATATAAATACTACATTTTGAATTTGATTAAAAAATGTCTGTAAGGAAAAAGAATATGGAGTGTGACCTAAATGGTGTGACAACTGATATATCTTTTACTAGATTTAGAAATTTCACAGTATGTGTGTTCCCAGAATAATCAAATCAGTCACGAACTAATCATTTTTTGGACTATCAAGTTAATTTATTCAGGCAACCAGGATTATCTTACAGTTTAACCCTAGTCCTACCAACGTTTTATCGTAACGTGTCCAACCAAGTGCGCTCACAGGCACAATCTATTTGTACACATTGTTTGATGTAAATAATAGCAAAATATGCATTATTTATTTCATGTAGTAGGTATACAGTAAGATTAAAACATATAGAAAGAATAATTGTGTGTCAGAAGATATAATTATAAAAATAGTACAAGATAGTAAAATATTTGAAAGTTATTTATGTAGTTTGCAATTTGTGCAGTGAGTATTTTCTCTGAATGTTCACCACAAACCGTTTGCTTACACTTATCACATAACTGTGTTGACATGCTGCTTTTCTTGATGGGCAATATAGCACCGTTTTCGTTTCTTACTTCTCGAGCCGAAGACTGGTTGGTAATTGATTAACGTAGTTTGTATCAATGAAGTATGATTTTATGCAAGCAACTCAACTACGACGTCTAATTTGCCCAGTACTAATTCTGTTGTAATTTCTCGTAAGAAAATTTTGCGAAGTCTTCGTTTTTTGGAAATATGCAGTCAGGATGGATATTTCTCCAAATGACAATGAAGCTACTCCACACACATCAATTATATTGAAAAAATAGACCAAAGGCACCTATTAGTTTTTGCGTTTCACTGAATATGTATGTACCATCTGATCAGTGTATCCACCCCTCCTTTCGTGGAATTGTAGTACTTATTGATTTCAGATTTATTTTTATTTTCCTCATCAATGGTGGAGTCGTTGTGCATTGTAGATAAATAATATGACACAGCGATTTTTTCTTAGGTACATAAGATACCAAAGTCATTGTCTTCTGAAAATCAAACAAGTTGCTTTCAATATTCCGTCGCCTGTGAGGTAAAAATTTGGTGTATGCAGCCTTATTTTTTCTGAGCGTTCCTACACAAGTTAGGGCCTTTGGTAAGCAAACTGGATGCAAGCTCGTAGCTGGTGAAGAAGTTGTCGAACCTAATATTCCTTTTAGTTCTCAGAAAGGTTCACAAGGTCTTCAACACCTTTTGCGCTAAGTTTTCTGCTCTGTGAGACCTTCTTTTCCTAAGTACGGTATACACGTAACGGATAACTAGTTCCACTATCGCATATCCACCAAATTTTCATACTGTACTTATCTGGCTTGCTTGGCAGGTACTGTCGGAAAGATACACGACCTCTAAAAGGCACCAGTTGTTCATCGATGGTTAGATTACTGCCAGGAAGATAATATTTCAGCAAGTTTGTATTAACACGGCCCCACAGGTCTCTAATTGGTGCCAACTTGTCCTTTTGCCTTCGGAGGATTCTGGTCGCTTTATCGTCAAAACGAATAAATCTTAGTAATTGAGTAATCTATTTCGTGACATACACACTCGATAAACAGGATTTCAATATAAAGGATTCCATAGCTCATTATAGTCCACCATTCCTTGTTTATTTCTTCCAGCAGTAATCAAAAGGCCAAGAAAGCACGGATTTCAACGTCGTCAACTGGTTTCCACAAAATCGCCAAGAATACGAACAGCCTCCTTATTAGTGAAAGTAACCACAATACCAATAACCGTATCATCAAAAACAAATTGAATGCGTCACAAGGAGTATCAACATGCACTCCAGGTGGAGTTTCACTTTGTTCAAAGCTGTTATAATTATGTTGTGTGCAAGTGTTTTCCTTGGCAATCAGCGTGGCATTCACTCGTACCATCTTTCCAATAAAAGTTTGCGAATGGCCGGGCGGTTCATCATTAGCATCACTATCGTCACTTCTTCTTGTTCATCGCTTTCTTCATCGCCAGTTTCTTGATAATCCGCTTCACTAGAAGAGGTTTCGTCATTTGGCTCTTCTTCATCTTCACCATCATTTAAATTCCTTCCAATCTCATCATTTGTAGCAATGCATCGAGCAACTCCTTTTCAGTTAGTGGCCGGCGTCGGTCAGTCAACCAATGGTCATACTTTCTGCATAAATTTAAAACCAAATAAGCATAAAACAACAAATCTATTTTTACTGGGGTCATCAAAACTTTATTTTGCTACTGGTCTATACTATACTCTCCACTAGGTAAAAGAAATAAAATTAACCATAGACACCTAAAACGCAATGCGTTCGTTAGGAAAGTCACAATACACTGATAGCAATGCAGTTTGTAAGCTGACTGTTTTAGCAAAACGCATTTAGGGAATTCCCTTCATATGCAACTGGAAGTTCTTACATACAAGGGAAAGTCCCGAAATATAAAGCATATCTTATTACGGGGATTTACCCACATACCTAGTTTTAAATAACGTGCAATGCATTTTATAGTATAATAACAGTATGTGCCTCAAAGACACACCTTGGTAGGACGTGTCGGTAAATTATGTTTAATTTTTTTTAGTAAAATAGGAAAAATATTTAAAAAAAAATTTTATGTCATTCTGTGTTAAATAGTTTATTTTGAGAATACAAAAATCCTCCAGTCTGTGGGCAGTTAACTTACAAAGTTCCAGCAATTTCAAAATTAATTGTGCCTCAAAAGCACACCTTGGTAGGTTTAGGGTTAAACGAAATTTGTTGAAAATGTTTAAACATGACTAGTGACATAAGTTGCTTCATTCGTAATGTTATTTAAGTGATGGATAATAAAAGACCGTTCAAGAAATCAAGTTCCCTGCTATTATTTAAGTTATTTATCTTAACATTTTTACGAAAAAGGTAATGGCAAATTTAACAGTATTATAGGTACATATTGAAACAGCTTACAGAAAATATCAAGAAGTTCTAATGTTTATATTTTAATATTATCAAATATTAACTCAGTTAAAGAAAAAATGTATACTTACTTCCTCATGTAGTGGTATTTGATGACTACAGCAATGACTAAGCTGTTGGCCACTAAAGCTAGAAGGAATACTGGTACATAAAGTGCCATAACAACATAGTTCCTATCATGAAAATGTTCAATTATATCTTCCGATTTCATAGCCACTTCAGTCGAGTTATTTGCGTTCATTTTCGTATTTTAGCACTTAACGCCGATCAATCACAATTACAAATTCACAATTTTTCCCATTCTAACCACTTCAAACCTCACGAAGGGTGTGTTTGGTTCTGTAGAAAATTGCTGTTTTTACATATTATTTTAATTACACCGAAGGAGAGAAGGACAAACAGAGGAATGGGAAAACAAACGGAGCGCGAAAAACAAAGTCTAGAAAAAAGAATCGCGTTTTCCCATTTCCTGAATTCATCACACCCGAGACCATTTACAGGTTTAATGGTAAAATTTTGTCATAAACCTGAACTCGGCTAAAAGCGTACACGTTCGGCCGATTTTTATACCCCATTAATTGGGCAGAACAGGGTGAGATGAAAATTGAATTGTGGGAATGGATGAAGGGTCAGGGCGACAGGAAAAAACATCTGCAAACGAATCGTCAAAAAGTGAAAGTACATTTATTTTACTGAATGCCGGGGAGTTTGATTATTTTTATAAAGCTTTTATTACTTGAAAATTATTACGCACATTCATAAAACAGATTTTCATTCATTTCTAGTTGATAGTTTAGTTCTGCATACTTTGCGATCGTTATCAATTACAAAAAGCGCAATTTGACATATTCTCAAAGGACTTCCCAATAAAACAACTTATCAAGTAGGTAAGCTCAGTTGCGTCTTCACAAATGTACATATTGTAGCGGCTTACCTTTCTAACAAAAAATTGAGAAATAAGTTTACACGGAAAGTATTATACAAAATTAATTTTGTGATCAATCTCATTTTCGTGTAGAAAAGCGTTTCAATAATATTCTAACCTTATGAAGGTCCTAGAATAACAAAATGGTTGAAAGGTAATCAAAGCGTTTGAATACGCGAGGCAATTTAAATTCCAGGTAATTTATATTTAATGCAGGAACAACTAACTGTTCATTCTCACTCATCATAGTTAAAGTATTACAAAATGCATCTATTTCTGCCGCAAAATTGGTAGATATACAGTTTATTATTTTAAATGAGACGCTCTATGTACTATTTTGTTAACTTGGAATAACCAAGAAAACTATTGACAAAAGATTGGTCGAAACGTGCTATCGCAATTTAAGTGAAGCTAAGACTGTATAACGGTTCAAATTAGCTGTTTTTTTTTCATTGTTCTTTATTTGTCCCAATTTCATAGAACAGCTTTGTGACTACTAAAGATGTTTACCCAATTCCTTCGAATCTGTTTGGAAAGATGGAGTATGTAAAATAGAGGGTGGTGATACACTGGGACGTAGAAGATCTATTGTGTCTCCTATCCTAGCTGTTTTGCAGCTGGCCCTCGGATCCTATTCCTTTCAAAAAGCGCAGGATCTGAAAAGGCCTCAGGTTAGGTAGATCTCCCTCTTCGATTTAGATGCCAATTGAGAGGACACGGATGTTTCTTTCATCTTTTTTCCCATAAAATCTACATTCATATACCCTTAATAATTCAACCTTATCCAGATGTCCTCTTAGTTTACAATGACCCAAAAGATCCCTGTTAATATACAAATATTGTTCTTACTCAGATGATGTATTCTGTAAATATCTTCTGACTGCAGGTTCCCAGGTGAGTTTTGACTTGCATCATTATCTGAGGATTCTCCAATCAGTGGAATTTTGTCTGTTCTCTTTTACTTTTTAGTTACTTGAGTATTGTATTGCTACTTATCCCGCAAAATCGTTCAGGCCCTAGGAATCTTAACCCAGTACAGCTGAGAACGGTGGCGAGTTTCTATGGAATATCTACATAGAATAGGCATTTTTAAAGGAGGAGACGGTCCACCACGTTGTTTTGGAATGCTTGATATTGGAACGGAACCAATGCTGGGAAAAAGCAATCTGATGACTGATTTGTCGGAAAATGGTTCACCACAGGCTATTAAACCAAGTTAAAGGGCTTAAACTGTTTATGGTGTTAAAAGGATAATATGAAGACCTGAGATTACAAAGAATTATAAATCATTAAAGATAAGAAAAATGACCTTAGTGGAATAGTTATTTAAATTAGAGTGTGGGAGGAACTATTCGGGTATTATTGCGATAAAAAAATAAGGATTAAAACAGCAATAAAAATACCGATAAATATGTTTCTTTTAATGCAATTAAAGGATGTTATGCAGATATTATATTGGAAGCAACCACGAGATAAGAAAAAATGCTATGTGCTTTAGTGCATTAGGTTGGTAAAACTGTTTAACTGGTTAATTGTTTACAGTTAAGGGCAAAAACAATATTTAACGATAGAAATAATAAAAAAATAATATAACCTGAAAACAAATCGTAAATTAATATGCTAAAAATCACCCATTTCAGAAGCTAAATTTCTGAAATAAACTCTCTATTTTTTATTTTCTTCACATACTAAAATTGCGGCTCTAACAGAATTTTGTCACTTCAACTTTGTGTCATTTCCAACATTAAATGATGTTCTGCGGTCTACTGTTACACCAACACGCACAAATTGATCAATCAATCCGCACGAACCAAAACTTGGATCTCGTATTTACCGACAACTCGTGCAATAAATCCCCAAGTGACCGGTCGAGCATTCATTGTTATTTTTCCTAGACAAGAGTGAAGGCACAATAAAGAGAAACGCCCAACTCGTGAGAGCGCGAGAAGCTTGAGCGAATTTTATCTTCCTGAGAAAGTGAGGAGAAAAAAACGTTCATTTTATGGCATATTAGTTACAAGGGCTACACGGAGAACGATCGCATTTTCTTTTCTATTAACCGGAAATGATTACGTCTCGGTAATTGGGGATTGTGTGATCAAAAGGACGTAAAGTGATTGCTTGAGTGCACACTGCCTAGTCAATGAAATTCTTTAAAATGTATACAATAATGATGGTAATAAAAGTGGAGGAAAAGACATTTCAGACTGGAAGTACTTAAAATTCAGGTTAAGATTAACTGAAAAAAAAGACAATTTGTTCACACCAATTAAGCAGGATTCTTTAAGAAGATTTATAGCCATCTAGAAAAAAAAAAAAACAAGGCAAATATTTCGAAAAGCAGTAAATGAAGTTTAACAGAGAAATATAAGCATTTCATGATATCTTCTTTCAGAACAATAACAAAGCTACCTAAAATAGTATTTAACAACTTGTTCCTCAGTTAAATAGAACAATGAATGAGCTCAAAAGTAAGGAGGATTTACTAAACTAAATGTAGTTGTGATACCCTATTGTCTTTCACTCCGACAATGATTTAATAATTATGGAACAGACTTAATGTGCTGCGCACTGAACCGTCACGTAGAGAGCTCAGTGGGTTTCACGTGTCCCTACTTGATGCGGCCTAATTATTTCTGTCGTCATAGAAATGTTTTGTCTTATCGCTTTTGATATTTTAACCGTCTGTTACACCAAGCGATTAGTTACAAGCAAGTATAAGGGAGTAGACACATTTTTGGAAAAGTGAAAAAATATGTCTGGCATGTTGAAAAACTAAATTAATGATATTGTTACAATATACAGGGTGTGTCAGATATAGAGGTAAATATAATAATATGTAACAGCTGTAATCATATACAATCAAAAAGTCTTAATGCACAGGGGTCTATCTGTAAGCATTAACGAGAAAAAAAAAATATAAATGCCGTGGGCTAGAGCCGCACCTGTGCCCAACCTAAATGCTGTCCCGAGTATACCCCCACATACCACTATCATTCAGCCATTACCGCTATTAGTTTTGTGTGGATCGCCCTTTGGAGTGCAAGCCACTTCGAACATTTTTTTAAAATTCTTCCCGTCTCGAAAAAACGATCCTTTTCAGGACCATCATGATTTCGTATATAGAAAATCGAAGCTTGATGCATCAGGCCCGGACTAAAGAATTTTTGGCTCTAAATTTTACTTTTTTTTATTCTTTAATGATGAAATCCGGTTTCGGAGGGTTTGTGCTTTATATGTCGTGTAGTTAACACCCAAGCAAAATTTACTTTTTTATTTCATACACCCTGTATACTAGGGGTCCCACTAACTACACGCCAGCCGATTATTTTGTTTATTTTTCGGTGTAGAAGTAAACTGCAATTAATTTTCTAATAGATTTCAAATTTATCACTTACAGACGAATGGTCAATACACAAATATACAGATTCGATATAAAGTTTTATAAAATAAAGAGTTAAAATCTCGGTTAAATCCTTACGCTAAATCTAGAAGGCGTACTAAATTAACATAATAATATGAATTACCGCTCCTTAGAGACCACGCCTGTGTGAAGGAAACCATGAATAGCTCTAATGCTTTGTTAAGGCTGAATGTTTTAACATGTCGCCTGTGCTTTAAAGGCAAAGGGTTCAAGTTAAAATAGCTACTACAATTAAAAAAGGTAGAATTTTAAAAGAAGTTAGTATTACGCAAAAAGGAAGAGATAATACGAGGGACTAAGTAAAGAAGAGTAGCTAAGCAGAGACAAATTTCGGGATAATAACAGAAAACAGTGGAGTTAAAATCTACATATACGGGATTTCCACGCAAGGGTAGTTTAACAAAAAACGAAATGATAGGAAACCATGGCGAAGAAATCAAAAATAGTAATAAACAGACTTATAGATTTTTGGATACTAAATAAAATGATTGACTTTCTACGAACACAAGGCAAAAATGGAAATGGAAAGTCAATAATCGACTATATACTAGTAGAGAGAGATAACAGAAAAGAGGTTAAAAATACAAGGGAGTTTGCAGACGAGTAGAAATTGTGAGTGACCACTTTCTGCTTCTAAGAAAGATAAGAAGTACAAGCTGGAGCGCAAATAAGGAAAAATATGCAGGGTGGGTTTTTTATCTTGATACAATGGAATATCAGATTACGCTGTAATCGCAAAAAAAAAAAATATGATTGTGAACGTCTAGAAAAAATACATAAAACAGAGAAGCAAGTAAACATGATTTACTAACATTTCAAAAAGTTATTCAACAACGAAGAGCTTTACTTTATCATATCCATTTCAAAAAATGTGTTCCAAAATGTGCCCTTCCACTTCGATACATTTATTTATTCGCAATTGGAATGATTGCACACAACTGAGAAGTGTGTAATCCGGCGTAATCCTTGAACAAGCGTTGGTGATTCGCTCAATCATGTTTCCCCTCGTGGTTGGCACTTCTATATAAATTTCAGACTTTAAGTGGCCCCACAAAAAGAAGTCCGGGGAAGTAAGATCTGGAGATCTTGCTGGCCAAGACACTGGACCACCTCTTCCGATCCATCGACGATTGTAGGCTCGATCTAATACTTCTGCTTCGTGTTATTCTTGGATAATGTGCTGGACAACCGTCATGTTGAAAGCACATTGTTTGTCGTACGTCCAAGGGAAGGTCTTCAAGTAACACTGGAAGTTCGTTCTGCGAGATGTTTCGATATTTTTCACCATTTAAGTTTCCATCGATGAGATAAGGTGCACAAATATTGGGGAATCGAGTTCGACATCATTAAATCCCAGTCAGAATATACAGGCTGAGTTTTTTATCTTGAGACAACGGAATATCTCTAAAACACTGCATCAAATCAAAAAAAGATCTTAATAAGATTTGTTATAATGTAGGGGGCTCACTGACAACTTTGAAATCTGAAATGGGAACCCCCATTTTGTATTGCAGATTTGGATTCTACGAGGGAATCGAGTTCGGCACGATTCAGTGAGCCCCCTACATTATAACAAATCTTATTACGATTTTTTTTGATTTGATGCAGTGTTTTAGAGATATTCGGTTGTCTCAAGATAAAAAACTCACCCTGTACATTACAAAAGGTTACGAAACGGTGAAGAAATATAAACTAAGAAATAGAAAGAATAAATACGGAAAAAGTGATGATAGAAAATGAGAATATTGAAAAAAAGTGGAAGAACCATCAAGAGATAATCAATGAGGCCGTCAAGAAAACATGTGAAACAATAAAAAAAGGAAATGGATAAAAAAGCAAGTGCATGGTGGCGCGAAATTATGAGGCAACAATTGAAATGGAAAGTATATTTGCAAAATATAATACAAGATAATTACAATAAATACAAAGAGTAGAGTAAAATGGTAAGGAAACTGTTAGAACAGAAAAAAAAAAAAAGTTGGGTAACATTTGGAGAAAAGTTGGAGAAAGATTTTAAAGACAACCAGAAGTTGGAATATTTAAAAAGTTAGGACAGTTAAAACTAGTAAGAAAGAAAGATAATAAATTCATCACAGAAGATAAACAATTCTAGAAACGTGTAAAGAATATTTCCAAGAAGTACTAAAAGTACCCAGCCTAGAAACTGTAGAGGCAGCTGATAAAGCAATCACAGAGTCCCCGAGAACACCCAGAATAAAATGGAAATGATAGAAATTATGATAGAAGAAGTTAAAAATGCAATAAAAAAGGTTTAAGAGTAGAAAACCCGCTGGCTACGATAAAATATCTACAGAAATGCTCAAAAATATGGGTGAAGGAGGCATAACATGTTCTGGAAAATCTGTAATGTAGCACAGGAAGAAAAGAAGATACCCAAGGACTAGATAATAGGGGTGATTGTACCAATACATAAAAAGGGTGACTCAAAAAGCTGTAAAATTACCGGAGAATAACTCTACTAAGCACTGCAGTAAAGCAACATGCTTATGAACGAATACTAGAAAAAAAATTACAGTACATTATACAGCCAATTCTAGATGAAGCACAAAGTGCATTTGCGGGTGGAAGAAATACGTAGGATCACGTTTTTTCGTTGAAGCAGTTTATAGCAGAACCAATTAAAAAAAAACGAAAGCATACTTCCTATTCATCGGCCTACAAGAAGGTTTTGACAGAGTACTTAGGAACGGAAATACGTCAAGAGTAATAGATGCAATTAAGTTCCTACAAAAACAACTACGTAATATTTTAAAATATGAAGTCGGAAATGTTTTCCACTGAAACTCCATACAAACTGTATTCCATCTGCAACATCCTGTATATTTTTCTAATATACAGTATAGTATAATATAATTTTTCAAAATAGTGTTGATTTAGCAACTTTTGGCATTAATCAAGCATTGACCGTTAAAAGTACCGACTGCAACTGTTAAATAATAAAATAGCATAAAATATATCTCCGCAGTATATAACTAGGTACCCTTATTTGATCGTAAAATAAAACTCCGCACTTGTGTTCGTGATTACCCTGGAGCGATGAATAATTACGCACATACGTATAATTTCCTGGAAACTATTTAATAAACTTGGCAATTAAAACCTAAAAGCCAGCAACACACGTTAAAATTCATTGCTTTATTAGTTATTCTGAAGCTACATATTATGTAAAGTTGCAATGCATTTTAAATTCAGAAAGTAGATATAAATCTAAAAAGATATAAATATCAAGTACTATATCTGAAACTTTAAATTTTCGTTTAAAGTTACGTTTTCTCGCACAAGACCGCAGATGTTAGCCAATAATCAACTGATTCTGTGGTCACTATTTTTTAAGCTATAACCTAAATCTTAATGGATACATTGTAATGCTACAGGGTAGCATACAGCTCCGTATAAAAAAATAAATTTTAAATATATAATACTTTAATTCAGTTATTTAATATCAAATTTTAAACATCCTAGTGTCATCTATATTCATTACTTCTTAATCATAAGTATGCTCCCTTAAATGCCAGGCATGCAGGGTGAGAATTTCCGATTGAAACAGGCTAGAGGACGCCAGCGCGTGAATTACGAATGGATAGTTTAACCCTTCTTATTCTTCAGTACGTGAGGAGATGTCATTAATATATCCTCTACTTCAATATTTATGTTTACAGTGCTTAGTTTCAATGATATCGTGCGCATGAGGCTCTTGTACATCAATTATGATCGATTTTGTATGATAAAGAAAACGTTTAAGTGCAAACAAAAGTGGTTTTATTTAATAAAAAAGTTCGAAATGTGAAACCGCGTAAAAAAAAATCATAAATAAGAAAATAATAATCTCAGGTGCGTAAAATGAGTTCGCTTATTAAATAACAATTGCTTTTTGAATTAGTAATTCCACTTTTCTCAATATAAATTCGTCATAGAAAAATTAATAGGGTTAAAATTAACTTTCAAAATGCCCGCGTTTTCGGAACGTTCGTATGAGTAATTCTATGCTTAAAAGACGGGTGAAACAGAATGTCCAACATTTGATGATAAAATTACTGGATTTTCGGTTCGTGCCGTGGATACATATTAACTATTAACATTAAGTACTACCACCTTATAAAAATTTTCTCCAGTGGTAAACTGTTCAGCGGTTATAGAAGATTCCTAACTAATTTTATTTTTTATATATATTCGATGAAATTTTGGGGATAGGAATCTTGTATAACCGCTGATACAACATTTCTAATCCCTAAAATTTCGTCGAATATAGGTATATTAAAAATAAAATTTCTTATAAGTGTTTTTAAATTTAGCTTAGAATTAAAATAATGCGTTTATTTTAGGTTGTAATGGACGAGGAATACCTTTGGAGGGATCCATTCAGCAGGCATCAGGATAGCAGGTATGATTAGGTCAGGCATCGAATGGAGCTCTCGTCGCGCGTACTTCTAATCACGGAGAATGGCTCAGAGCAGGAACATACATACATATCACGGGAAAATCGTCGTTGGAGAAATTACCCAATGGTTATAGGTAAATTTGGATAAAATTAAAGTGATAAACTTTGTTATAACTTTTATAACCATCATTATTAGATTGGAAATTGAAATAAATTGGATTTTTTCAAAATAGCCGTTAAATTTTACAAAATTAATCGAAATCCGTCCGTCTCTCACGGAAGTTGGCTAGTAAATCCTTTTGAATAGAAATCCTCTAACAGACTTCGATAGCGATTGTCTTTCGTAAGGGGGGAAAACTGCCTTTGAGAAATCCGTTACTTTCACCGAAGTGAGGGAATATAAGATATTTAATACATGAGAATGCCCATGTGACCAAATGGAACGATGGAATGTTTACACTAAATTATTGCAAAATTCTTAAATCACCTTACATTAATTATAAAATAAAGGGTACGTGTTTCGTCATGGGAAAAATATATTTAAAAATTTTCAATATTTATTACTATGTTAAATTAGCAATTTTAGAGTTAATTACTGTACAAAGAGTATGATGCAACCTTGCGTGCACGTCAATTTTTGACCAACTCGAATTTCCAGCAATCCCTCCTGTCTTTCTGTTGACATATCAACGAATTTCGATTGCAAACACATTATTAACAAACATTATTAACCTGAATTTAAGTAAAATAAGTACACTGTAACAAAAATAAAAATCGAACTGAAACTTGATTTAACTTTGATCTGTCAATATCTGTTAAAAAAAAAGTATACTATTCAAATTCTAATATTTAATTTCGATGTGTAGGTATTTTACTACTGATCATCTTTATCTCCTGAAGGGAACATTCTGAAGGAAAATACCTTTGAAGGACTTGCCTAATGCAGAGATTTCCTACATCACCTGGACATCGTCTGGCTGTCTACTTCTAAATTTTATATCCTTTTTATTTTTTAAAATACATAAAAGTAAAACTGATAACGGTATAATTAATAATATCAATTTATTCAACCATTACAAAAAAGTATATAGAAAAAAAACTAGCTCAAATAAGTTTTGAAAAACAATTCACCTTTTCTATTATGTTGAATAATATAGTGAGACAATTTAATGAAACAGAAGACCGAATTCGAAATAACTCGAGGACTTGTAGGTGTTTCTAAGACGGAATAAATTGTTTAAACGTTTAATAGGGGGTGTCCAATTTAAACGCGTCTAATGAAGTAAATATTCCTGGAGCGAGCAATTGAATCCCTTTAAACTTAATAGTAACAGTATCTGAGCTGAATATCAACGATCGAGGTCGATTTAATTAAGAATAGCCATCAGGAACTAAATGAATAGAAGGAAGTGTAGGCGGAGGCTTATTTAAGAAGGCAAACACTGGAAGCAAAATTAATTAGGATTGGAATATTTCTTGAAGTATACTATCAGAAGGTGTTCCAAATTTTGGCTTAATTCAGCTTAATGTAAATCACAGTGAAACTTGTGATGCTGTGACAGTATTGTCCTTTTCTAAGAACCCACCTAATTTATATTTAAAAGGTAGCTATATTCTACAATTCTATAGATAAATTTGAAACAAAGAATGCATATTAAATGTTCACTGAGAATGTTATGAGTACATTTAAGTACTAGCTGAGTGAACGTACGATAACAGCGGAAAAATTGTGGTTGAATATATTTTGAATTCTTTGCAGGTACATAAGTACACATGTCGTATTCAGCTGCAGCTTATACATACATACATACATACATACGACAAGTAACATATTGAAGACAGAGAAATCTATATTTTCCCTAAAGCGTATAAATATTTCACTTGCCTGAGATAAATGGATATTTTCAATTTTACCCGGTATTTCTGGAGCTCGGTTCACCGCTTTAACTCATGAAGCATTAATAATCGAGAAATTAAACGTTGGAATTGCAAATGAAGCATCAATATATATTTTTGTTTCAAATAATTATACATACATATTGCAGGCCAGCTCATTGGATCATCAAGAGACAGCGACCTCATTTTGATACATATTTATAATGATATCGCGAAGCTCTTATTTTTCAGACAAAAAATATTTGATTTAGAATTAATTAATTAAGTTAAATAAGATATCTTGAGAAAAAAAATCTTGATAAACATTCTTCTTTTTTTTAAAACTGCTAATATGAATATTGTTATGCTCTATTGCATTATAAGTCACTATGTGGAATTAATTTATGAATTAAATTATGAATGAAATAAAATCTAAAGGTGAAACATAAGACTATCTCGGTTAGTACGACCAGAGGATGCCCACAGCGGGAGTTACATCCCCACTTATGTGGAGCCTAATAGTAGACGTACTCTTATGCGGGTTGACTGATCTAGGCATATCTTGTCAAGGATCTGCTGATGACATTAGCATCTACGCAAGAGACAAATTTGAGAATACCCCCGTGACATAATTCAAAAGGATTGAACAAAGTTTGGATTGGAAAACGGAGATTAAATACCTAGGCCTAACCCTAGACCCTAGACAATAAACTTCTATGGAAGTAACACGAACTTGAAGTAACCAACAAGGCCAAAAAAGTCCTAGTGGTGTGCAGAAACTTTGCAGGGGAAAACTGGAGATTCAACCCAAAAATACTCAAATAATCATTTATGTATCAGTGGTTTGGAGCAAAAGAACTAATCTAGCCAATGCGAGAATTAACCTCTCGAAAGTATAAAGATTAGGATGCGCATGCATAACTGGGACTAAGAGAAGTTACCCAAGAGGTAGTATGGGATTTTATCCCTCTCCATATTGTGGTAGAGGGCGTGGCAAAAAGAACCACACTCAGAATGGTTAAAAAAGGCACGATTAGGCATAGCCCTCAATCTCCTGACGGTGATCAAACCTGAGACATACCCTGGGACAACATGTCAAATAAATTCAGCTTTGTGAAGAAATTTACCATAAAGCTTATTAACAAAAGTGAGTGGAATCATAACACCACCTTGAAGCTGAATAGAAATATCATCAAATGGTTATGCCTCCAAAACGGCAGAGGGAACTGGAGTAGTAATATATGGGTATAGAACCAAGTACTTCGAAAGCTTTGGAAAATACCCAAGTATCTTCCAGGCGGAAATACACGCTATTGACAGATACATCCAGCTCAATAATGTTAGAAATCATCAGAAGCAGGAGACTATCATGCTATCTGATAGTCAAGCAGCTATCACGGCGCTGCGCTAACATGAAATCGATTGCAAGGTGATCTGGGCATGCCTAGGGAAATTAAACGAGCTAGGCAAAAGGAATAAAGTAACCCACCTGTGGGTTCCGGGTCACATAGGCGTGGATGGAAACGATATAACGGATAATCTCGCAAAAATAGGGGCTGAAATACCTTTTATAGGGCCGAAACACTTTTGCGGGATCAGTAGCACTACAATACAGAAGGAACTGAAAAGAGAAATAGGGCAAAGAAAATCTAATTATTGGGAGAATCTCCAGGGAATGAGGCAAAGTAAAATTCTTCTGGGAACGTCTAATAATAATAATCCTTTATTTTTACTGCAAATACAATTTAAACTATACATATTCGTAAGTAATTTCATTAACCTGTAACCAGAAGTGGTTTACTGAATGCATCAATCTGAGTAAGAACAATGTCCGCATATTAACAGGAATACTTTCAGACCACTGTAATCTGCAGGGACATCTGAATAAGCTAGGATTCGCAAAGGAATCTGAATGTAGGAGAACAGGAGGAAACGCCCGTCCATCTCCTTTCAAATTACCTAGCACTGTGCAACTCAAGGACGTTGCACCAGGAAACATGTAAAATCGAAAAAGGAAACTTTCCTAACCTGGGCTTTCTGATATTCTACACTTTCTGAAAGGAATAAGATTAGAAAGCCAGCTGTAAAACAGCCAACATAGGGGCACAATAGATCTCTTAGGTCGCAGTGTAACATCACCCTCCTCACATACATACATACAATTGCAAAAAAACTGAAACAGAAGAACATGAAGACAAAGATGAGTGAGAACAGTTCTTGAGCCAATCACGGTGATTTTATTTCAATTTCTTATGGATTCGTAAGACCATTAAGTTATATATGTTTCACCGAATATATAAAAGTGTTGATAGATAGACAAAAAAAAGCAAAATCGGAGTGATCCGTACCGCTGAAAAAAGTTATAGTCCGAAGCTTCCAATGAAGTTGAAAATAGTGACCCTCAAATTTAAATTGAAAATACGCAAATACTTTATAATACCCCAAATCTTAATTAATTGGAAGGGTACTAGTGTTACCTGTTACTTACTATTTTAGCAAGTGTCAATCCCCCTTTCAGCTAAATGTATTTCTAAAATATTTCTTAAAAGCTCTTATTTATCATATTAGCGAACTGTTAAAACTAACTAACGGCTATAAAATAGAACTGAGCAAAAACCAAAACTTCATCAGACGATAGTATTAAATTCTTATATAGTTATGGATCATAAACAAATTTCTGTTGTCCATCAATACTGAAAATGAAATAAATCCCTTTTAAGCCAAACAATTCGAAAGCTATCCCAAGAGATCCCTTCAAGTACTGGCCAATAAACTGTAGTTAAATTATCTTTAAAAAAAAAATGGCAATGCTAGCGAAGTATTACATAAGGGTTAGTATGTTATTCGGAATAGACATTCAATGGTGTTTGACCAGAATGTTCTTTCAGGCCATAGATAAATTCATAGCAAAATATAAAGGTATTGTATACTCTAGAAATATATGTGTACAGCAGTACTTCTTTTAATCTTTACTTTTGAGAGACTCAACACAAGTATTGGTATCGGGTAATTACAATGAGAATACCAGCACTGAAGCGATTCTAAAAAAAGATCTAAAATTGAAATATTGTTTTATGCCCCATACAACTTTACATTTTTTATAGGTATACCTCATCGAATGAATAGGTTGTCGATTGGAAATCTTTCAAGAGGTGCAAAAGGTACTCTATAAACTTGCATTGACTATAATGGTAAGCGGATGTTCTACTAAGACTTCTATAATAAATGAAAAATTAATATATATATAATAAAATGAATTATTTGGTAAATTTTACAGATCTTTACAGAAGCAGAAAAAATTCTTGAAGGAAGAAAGTTTAAAAAAGAAGAAAAATTAATGCGAGAGCTACAACATAACGTTACTCGTGCTTTCCGATATACCCTACCTAGTCCCAACCCTGGTGAAATGCGAGGGGAAGGTGGCCGGCGCTTCGCAATACGTATCTATCATGAAAAACTAAAAAATCGCGAATATCTCCAAAAGCTTTGGAGATAGACACAATGACACTCGTATAAAATCGAAATAAAATTAAATTTTACATTCATTTATGTAAAAATTGCTATACCATTCAATTTAAAAAAATCAAGTTATCCATGATTTTAGAGTTCGAAAATTACAGAGCCGTATTTAATAATTTTGTAATTTAAACGCAACAATTTTAAAATAAAAGACGTGTCCTGTTTCATGATTAAGCGAAAACTGAAAACCGCATCTTTCTAACTTTCGTATTTCTGGAGATATTTCCAAACACCGCAGACATTGCAAATGTCATTTTTTTTTCGAAAAACGTCATGTAATTCGGAAACGGTACAACTTAGTCCCAATGTATGCCTAACGTATTGTTATTTAAATTTAATAAGGAATCCAAAAGTACATACTATACAGGGTGTTCCATTTAAAATAATAAAGTTAGTATCTACTTCCAGCACAACCGGAAGTCCGCCATTACTGAAACTAATTTTAAAATGTGTAGAATATGATTCCAGGCAACATTTATTTGAAACATTTTTCCAAAAAAACAATAATAAATCTGCTATGAACCGTTGCATCTTAGGCTGGACACCCGGTATAGTCATGAAATTTTTTTTTCATAGAATATAAAAATGGAATAATATACAGGGTATTTAAAACAACGGAGTAAGTATGCGTAGCACCTTCTATATTCAGAAACATTTTAGGTTATGTAGCATTAATTTTTATAAATTTTTTGTAGAACTTTTTTCTAAAATAAAAAATAAAGCTGCGGTCAA
Source organism: Protaetia brevitarsis (assembly GCA_004143645.1). Lineage (NCBI taxonomy): Eukaryota > Metazoa > Arthropoda > Insecta > Coleoptera > Scarabaeidae > Protaetia > Protaetia brevitarsis. The sequence goes on along the minus strand of RXPK01000287.1, from coordinate 3,853,698 downwards.
AGAACCAGTCCACAGTGAGACAGCCTGTACAGGGGATGATAATAAAAGCACGCTGAAAAAATACGAAGAAAAACTTGTTTTTCCTTGATATAACAAAAGAAAACAATTGACATCCATCCATTTGCAACTTGATCGAGCACGTCAAGCCTCCTGTCTACCAATTTCCAGAAGCGTTCGTTTGTACCTATTTCACACATTCCCGCTTTATCGGAAGGAACAGGTACGACAGCTTATTTGTCTGGCTAAATTCGCTCAACAACGATACATAAGTTTTTCCTCAGTAGAAATGTTTTGAAAACAAAAACAAAGAAGATAAGAAAAACGAACATCGATAGACTTTATAAATATTTATTTTTTTTATATAAAAGTTTTTTCGGGCTTCTGCAGACCTAGGTTTTTACAGTTGAAGTACTCGCGTAATTTAATTATCTTTTAATGCACTAAAAAAAGTTAATTATCAGGATTCTCTGCGACAAAAGAGTAAAAACAAAAGCAATTGGAGATGGAAAGTTTGAGGTCGTAATTTATTCTGTTTTAGTTTTCTTTGGAGAAAGAGAAATTACCTAAGCGGAGTTGTGAAAGGGTTAATTATAAGATTACATTCATGGTAAAAAACTGCAAATGCTGGAAAAGCTCTTGTTTGTCCTGTTCTATCATTAATCAAACAACCTGTTTCTTACTTTGCGAAAATGATTCGTATCTTTTTCTTCACAATTTATGAAGATGAAATATGCATCTAATTTCATTGGGTATTGTATCTTGAAATATCAAGAGTATGATAATTAAACATAAGAAAAACATGGTACTTAGCGAAAAAAATGTCTGCATAATCTTATTTGTTTGGAGTTATTTGTACGACTCTCAAAAAATAGAATTAATTAATAAGATATTTCACGACTTAATGAATTACGAAATGCCCTAAATGAAACTAAAAATTTATAATTAAAAAACTAAAAGCTTATCGCTGCGCTAAGCGTTTCATCCCATATCCTAAATTTTCAAGCTCTTTACATTGAATTATTTTGTACTTACGTCCGTAAAATATAAATGTTTGAAATAGATAAAAAAGATACGCTGACTCTGGAAGTAAATTTAAAAGCCTACTAAAGTTGAAAGTGCTTCGAGTACTTCAAAAAAATAGGAAAATTACGCGAAAAATTATCTAGATACAGACAGTTATTAACTTTAAGTACTTATCATGATCCATCTCATAAATTTCTAAATATAATTTGCAAAACAAAACTTCAAACATAGGTGCCGCCTGGAATTGTGTTTAAAGACAGATCTTTATTAATCAATGATTTGGTGCCTTAGGATCTTTAGCCACTCCAGATTATTGAGGACATAACAGATAATATGTCTAAAATTTTAATGTCTTCATCGATGTTGAGAGCACAATTATAATTTTTAAGATATTTGCCAAATAACGTTTTGAACTCTATGTGTCCTTTGATCCCAGTTCCAAAAAAATCAATAAAGTTTTGTAATTATGCTAGCTAAACTTTGTTCTAGGATCAGAGAAAATATCCTAGATATCCTAGAGAAAGGAAGTTCAAAACCGAATTCAAGTATTCAAGTTGTGAATCATTATTCAGCGAAGACTTTAAAGAATATAATCATCCTTTCATCATAAAATTTATAAATTTCAGATAAGGATTATGTTCTTAATAATCTAGAGTCGTTGAAGATTTTAAGACAACAAATCATTACTAAGGATCTCTCTTTAAATAGACAATTGCAATATGAGACGGCACCTATGTTCCAAGTTTTGTTTTGCCTGATGAGCTGGTTGCTGTACATGACATTCAACATATACTTTCATAAATGTCGTTTTTCAAATAGATCCTAGTGATCGCTGTAGACGGGACGATTAATACAGCCATTCAGATGCTATCTCTCACTAAAATAATTAATTAACTAACTGGATGTAGTCTTGTTCTATATCAAAACTTTTCTCGAATTCCTTCCCATCTTTTGCTATTTATTTTTCTCATCATTTTAGTGGGAATTCCTTTAGAATAAAGTTATTAATAAATTTTATTATTGAGTAATTATACATATAACATTACAAGAAGGAGTTGAAATGATTTACATCTTTGAAATGTTGTTTAATGTTAAAATAAAAAACACAAAATCATGTTTGCTTGCTTCTCTTTTTTGTGTTTTTTTTTCTACACGTTCACAATCATGTTTTTTTTGCGATTACAGCGTAATCTGTTACGAATCGAAAAAAAAGTTTCAAACAGAAATTACATACTTGACGGGCGTAGAATCCGAATCTGCAATACAAAATAGGAGTTCCCATTTAAGATTTCAAAGTTGTCCCCCCTCCCCTCCCACTCCAGGGGGTGAGGGGGAGATCGAGTGCGGCACCATTCAGCGAGCCCCCTACATTATAACAAATCTTATTAAGACCTTTTTTTGATTTGATGCAGTGTTTTAGAGATATTCCGTTGTCTCAAGATAAAAAACTCACCCTGTACACACATTTCTTAACAAATGTTGTATATTCTTGTTTGTATTCCTTTCATTTATTTATCCAACTAAATACATTTTTTACAAGAACAAAACAAATTCTAAAGAAACATATATATAAAATACAAAAGGTGAAGTAATAGATAACAAGTAAACAAATAATACAAACGTAAACGAAAGAAAATGACTCCACCAAGCAAATAAGTTGCTTATCGGTGGAAAAATAAACTTGAGGGTATATATAAACAAGCAAGCATTGGTAAAATATCCAAAAATATAAAATAATAAATATAAATAGGATATAAAAGGAAAGACGCTTATGATTTTGAAATAAGATGTAACTTCATTTCTTTCTTTAGTTAATTTAAATTGTTTATTGAACAAAGATTAATTCGTAATTCATTAAAACAGTTTGGTACTAAAACGCGCAAACAGCATCCACCATACTTATTGTTCCGTCTTGGGGATAGGCACATCTCCAGCAACTGAGACCCTGATGGAGTGGTCTGAATCTGGACGATTCATTGACAACACATGCATGTACAAATAGTGCTTTGAAATAAGTCTATTTCGATGTAAATTTTTGATGCCACGTTCTTTGGCACCAATTAATATTATTTAGTTGAACTATGCTCACGTTTTTTTTTAGATCAATCGTTCAGTTTGTTCATTAAATAATTCCTTCCATAAATAGTGATTCCGTAAGTCACAGTCGACTCTACGAGAGAGTCATATACTATATTATACATTGTTTTAGTGGGCACAAACTGTGACAGCTGATACCTGGCTAAAATAATCTATATGCAAAATGTCGTAACTTTTGGTATAATATATATACGTTTTTTCCACAAAAGAAAAAAATTGATTCAACAGTTAGACCTAAATATCTAACTTCATTAACTATGCCTAATTTAACATTACAATCACAGGTGTCATTTATAGAAACTGCAGTATGCAAGCACTGTTCATGATAGATAATATATGGAGGGGGTACTGATATTATGTTTAATAAGCATAATTTTCGTTCTATTGTGATTAATAATATTTTTTTTATTATGCGCCTATATTTGTAAATTATTGAAGCATATTTGCACTTGCTGGCAGACAATTTCTGTATTACTGGAGGCTGCTATAATAGTTAGATCTCCAGCATATAAAAAATATGGACATTCCTCCATACGATTCGCAATATCAGTAATATGTAACATAAAAAGTAAGGGCCCCAAAATGCTGCCTATAAGAACACTATAATGAAAGGGTACTGGAATTAATGTATTTGAATCAATCACAATTTTCATGTATCGTTTAGGTAGGTACTACTTAATTCTTAACTGATTTGATAATGTCCTGTTGAGGACGAAACCGATCACCTATATTTAATTAAAGAATCTCGGAGGAATTAAGCTTTTTATTCCACTCATCTTCGTATGTTATTTTTGCTTATAGTATTTAATCAAAAATGAAGAGAACATATTGTGATTAAGTTAATAGTGCTACAGCTTATTGCTTCGATTATACATATTAAATCAATGTTGTGCTTGGATTCCCTTGATGAGGTAAAGATAATTTAATATCAGTATTTACATTAGCGCTCTATAAACGCTTTAATTAAATAAACTACCCTGTACTAATATAATGTAGTAAACGAACTTTCCATAAATTTTACTTACGATTTTCAATTTTTGACCGTCAAGTAATTTCATTTCAAGTAGTTCAAAAAAAATCGTATATTTGTACATTAATAATTCATAAAGCTGAAGATGGAACCAATAATTCGTGATTGCCTATCTTTTATTTTAATATTCCTTATATTTAGAATATTTAGATATGCATTAAAGAGATTATTCCTCTTAATAATCGAATACTTCTTAGAATTACCACTCAGCGAGATATTTAGGTCACACAGGTTAACACAGCGAAGTTAAATGAAGTTATATTCCGTCCGTTAGAAGAATTACTAGAAAAGGACTTGGAACATACTGATACATTTAACGGGGAATGAATGTTTTTAAAGTTCGTGCGGCTGAAATGGAGGCGAGGATGTGGTTAAAAAACAAATAAGCAGAATATTTAGATGATTATAACTAAAAACCCGTAACTATCCATATTTCATATTTACAGGAAAAAGGGCAGAGAGATGTGGATTTTTGTAATGGTGACTCATTCACCCCTTCCGTGGCTTCTTTTTCGACGACTTCTAGTTATGTGACACAGTAAAAAAAAACATACGAGATGACTACGGAAAGAAGCGCTGTCAAAAATGGTAGATCCAAATAAAAGGACAAAATTAGAGGATTATGGGTTTAACTAACTAACAGAATAGTTTTGTTACCGACAATAGAAGGTAAATCTTATTCAAAACTCCTGGTATTTACAGAATTTCATGTATGTATGTGCACAGTAGCACATTAGTGTAAAAAAGTGTTTGGTGATCACTCGTGTTGCAGAAGGAGAGCTAGAATCAGGTGTTGTGCGTAACTGGAATTTAAAAAATCCGACCGATTTGTTGTTAGATACTTGGGATATGTTGCGCGAGGGGGGTATAAAACTTTTTTGGACTAGGGCTCATGTAGGTACAATCGGTAATGAGAGGGCGGATCAATTAGCGAAAGAGGCGGTATCTAGGGGAGATAGCTTGATTATTAGATTTGGGCTAATTTCGGCTAGTGTAGTTAAAAAGGCGTTTAGGGATAAACTTGATAATGATTGGCAGAGTAGGTGGGATAATACCTTAAATGGGAGGTGGACTAGGAAATTTATCGGTAGCGTTACACGTTTTAGGGAAATGAGGGTTAATTTATCTTATCAGGCGGTAGAATTAATAACAGGTCACGGTAATTTTAAATCATTTTTATGTAGAATTGGTAGGGTTAATGATTCGCTTTGTGAGTGTGGTGGGGTAGATACAGCAGGGCATGTCTTATTTGAATGTCCACTCACTGATGAGTGGCGGTCGCGTACGGAGGTTAGGGCATTAGCTAGGGGGTTAAATTGGCCGCGACGCGAAACAGATATTAGAGATAATGAGTGTGGATCGAATGGTGGGAATTTTTTAGTAATGTTGCTAAAGAACTAGATAGGCTACGGCATGATATTTAGATAGTTAGTAGGGTAGCACGCTTATAAATGAATATTTTATGCTCTTTAGTGGTCGGAGTTGGGTGTTAAACATAAATATTTATTTAATTACTCTTGGTTAGAATAATTAGGATTAAGTTATTATTAAGTATTAGAATAGGTACTGCTGTTGTTTTGTTTGTTTTTTAGGTCATTATCTTTCCTGTTCAACATCTGAATGCGTGGAAAAGGGAGCAGCTACGCGAGAACGGCAAGGCTGTCGGAATTTGAGGAGACGTGGAGGCTGCTTCTTCGGCACTCAGAAGGATAATTGATAATTTGTGGCTATCAGTAATAAGGTCTGGGACTTCTACCCAGATCCTCCCAGAGTAAGGTTTTTGCCATGGTTTTCCCTTACTCCGTGGCCATTGATTTTATATAAGTATATTATATATAAACAGTGTCCTTGGCGAATGCTGGGAGATAACGAAAGTCGTTCCATGGGCGCATTTAATAATAACTGATAGCTGACTGATTTACAGTAGACTCGTGATTATGTGAACTAATCACATTTTACATTTTTTATCATTTTTCAAAAGTAATATTCGTATGGTCGCGAGGCTACTGTATTATATTTTTGTTATTAAAAATCATAGGGAAGTTATTTAGTTAGAGTAGGATCATTTCAATTGTTATGGAACCCATATAGTACTTAGAATAGGTAGCCTCGTGTAGTACCTTTTCAGGTGGAGCACGGGGTTAGGATGATTTGTAATAATTTAGTTTTCATAAATAAAGTGTAACTGGATCAGCATTGTCTAGGCATAGACTGAAGTTCAGTCAAAAATCCAATTCAACTGTGCCACAGAGGGACCAAATGCATGAATTCTGTAAATAAATCCGCACCCTATAAGATAATGTAGGATCACTGACAGAGAGAGCAATCGGGTCTCCATCACGCTACTAGAAACATCTGTTTTAACAACAACAATGCCATTCTTCTACATTAAATATCTATTTAGTGCTTTAAATATTTGCTAAATTTTAACATGGAGTCATTACCGACAGGTTAGTTAATCATTTTAACATTATACTAATTTATAATCGAATCTTACTGAATAACAATGTCTCAAAATTACATTTTATAGTAAAATTCTCCAATGTACAGTTTTAGTTGATATCATAGCTTATCATGTTTGTCATTTTCAGTTTATAGCGTTATTTATTAACCGAACTTACTGACAAATAACGAATATCTAGCGCATATTTGCGTCATTTGATATTATAACGTTTTAAATTATACTAGGTGAGTTTCTTAGCTTACAAGACAATATCACGAAAACTATGCATCCAATCAAAAAAGTGAATGCAAGTTGTTCGTTTTGCAGGAGCCTATCCTATGATACCAATCTTGACCATACCTCCCCCCCCCTCCCCTAGTGGTTGGGGCAGGGCCTAACTTTAAAATTTCGAATGAACCCCCATTTTTAACTGCAGATTTGTCTCCAGGAAAAAATACGTAACTTTTATGGGAATCATTTTGTCAAAAAAAAAAAAAATAATTGAATGAGCTACAATCAATTTGATTTCTTATTGAATTGTATTAGACTTGTTACAACAAAATAAAACCAGACCTAATCTAAACATCACGTAAATAAGGCCATTATTAAAGTAAAAATACAAAAATAGAGCAGAAAAGCTAGTGACTACTATATGCAAACCCAAAAATGGACTTTAAAATATTTTAAATTTGCAAAATATGAATATGAAACTTTCGCTCTCACAGCCAACTATCGGATTTGAAGAAACTAAATTCATGGTTTGATGGTAATTTAAGTAGCCGCTCTGTATTTAATAGTTTAGTTACTTTACTTCCCAAATATCACCAGGAATACCAATGCATTTGCGTATATCTGGTTGGTATCTCAGTAGGTACTAAATTTACTTTAAGCAGTAGTGCATAAAACTTTGCGCATGCTTTATAGTGCATGAAGTTTTCTATTATTCAATATGAGTACAAAAAAATTGACAATTTTATACGCGTAAAATATGTCGCTCTGAAACGAGCGAAGGTATTTTATATTTACTTTTGATATCATCAGACTCTCTCCTCACAAGTGTGAGAATTACACCCAAAAGAAAGGACGCAAAATTAGAAAAAGATGTCTCAAATGTCTGAACTCCACCAGTAGTCAATTTTAGGGCGCCTTTCAGACGAGGCGATTAGTAGATTCCACTAGGTTATTAAGAAGCATACTGTTATGCGCCCTTTCACACAAAGTCAACTTATCCGCTTTGGCGGCTTCAATACGTCTTCAATGACATTCAACTAGTTGAGAGTAAACCAGGCAACTTAGTTGAAACAACTAAGCCGCCTTGCCTTAGGCCTTGGTCGAAATCGACAGACATCCTAACAACCTTAGCCGTGATGACGGATATATCTTACACAACACCTGAAAATCTTTCATATCCAAGTAATCCAAGCGGCTCCAAGCTGCCCTTAAAGCCCTTAGTAGTTATAAGATCGCTTCGGGCCTAGTACTTCAGTGTCATAGTGCCTTGGAAGCGATCGCCATTGATAATGACTTGGTACTTAGATGGGTTAAAGGTCATAAAGGTAATCTGGGAAACGAGGCTGCCGATAGGTTGGCGAGACGGGGTTCGTGTTCTCCTCACATGGGACCGGAGCCTGTTCTTCCCATTTCTTCGGCTACACTCAATACCCTAATAAACCAATGGACCACTACTCTACACGAGGAGAGATGGGCATCCATAACCACCTGCTGTCAGGCACGCAAAGCCATCCCCAGGCTGTCGCCCAGGACAGCAAGATATTGTCTGCAGCTCTCTGTTGTGCATATTACCTAGAGGATGAGACACCAGAGCACATCCTATGTGACTGTTCGGCGTGTGTCCAACCTAGAGGTTCCATCCTGGGGGAGTTCTGGCCCTGTATGGCCAGCTTTGGTGGCGCCTCGCATGCTGCGCTGCTCGAGTTCATCCTTCGTTTGGGTTGGCTCGAGTAGGCTGCGGGTGAGTGACGCCGCCTAGGGAAGGTAGCACAATGGGCCCAGTTAGAGTGGCCTAAGTGCGCGTGGCTAGCCACACTTCCCAACCACCAATCCAGAATCCAATTCAATTCAAGCGGCTATCACACCCCACGAACTGTAGCCTTATTCACATATAAACTCATCCCTACGTATTAGTTTCTTTTTTTTTAGTTTTAAGTCAGCAACAATAGAAAGTTCTGACGATATTCCAAACAAGTGAGGAACGTCGGCCAGAAGCAGTCCCAAACCAAAAACCAAGAAATGTATATATTTGATGTAGTTCGTTTACTAGGATTCAATCACAAAGCAGAATTAATGTTGATTTCAAAGAAGAAATTCTTGAACGACATATAAATAGAAATCGTTTATTTTTCGATACATTCTGCGAAGCAAATTGTTTATTAGTTAAAATACATGCTTCTTTCAAAAGAATATTTACCAATTCCAAACAAAGTTATGGACGCCAGATACTTTAAATCAAAATAATTTTGAACATATTACGTTAATGTGATTGAGTACCTCTACCTACAATCTTGAGTAGTGTTTTCTTAATGTCGAATAAATGTTTCTCGTCCTATTGTTTGAAAGATCTTGGCTCAAAGTGTATATAGAAAGTATGAATATGAAGTTATACTACTGTGAATATAACAGAAGTGTTGAAAATTGAAAACATGTCTATCAAGACTATTTTAAACAGAAAATGATGTGTGAATAAACAAATTCAGCAGTTATAAATGTACTGCATACATTTAAAATACACAGAATCATTCATAAAGCTGCTATATATAAAACAATCTTATGCAAATGATTTTAAAACAATACTCATACCTACCATTTAAACATTAGCTTTCAAGTTGCCAGAATCTTTGAGAACAACTTTGTTTTATTATAAGCTGAGCAAAGTAATGTAAAAACAAAATCTGAGTAATTACTTCGAGATTCAATAGGAAGGGCATATTTTCATTAATTCAAATGCAATATTTCTTTTCATTTTCACGTTAAGTATTGATTTACGCACACAAAAGGCACTTTTATTAATTGAAATTCTTTCCCAACCTTCCTACAGAATAAACATACTTACAAATTTTCTTTTGCGCGAGATGTCAGCTGGCAATTGTGTCGGGTTCTTTTCGAGTCCAAGACGGCGTATTAAGGGATTTTCGCACTGGGAAGTAGAATTGCGTCACCCTGACCGCTTTCCAAATGTTTACACAGCATTAGGTTACTAAAATACGGCGGTAATTAGGATTAAGGTAGTTTAAGCTAATTTAAGGATTTAATTTTATGGGCTGCAATATATTTTTATGAAAATAAAACGTTGAAAATTTGCTAGACAGTATGGCGGGAAAACATCACGCCGCGTTAATTCTAGGAAGCACTTTTCGCTCCTTGAAAACTCCTTAGTTTTTGTAATTAACCCAATTTATAATTAAATGGCTTGGGTTTTAAGCAGCTTAAATCACTTCATTTTATCAACGATTTATTAAAAGTAAAAGTTCGTTTTCCAATCTTGAATTTAATTGTAATTTTTATTTTGCTACATTTTCCGGTATAATTCCATCATCTGGCAAACTATAAAATGAATAGTATGTAAATATATATGTTAAGTTTAATATTAATATTAAAATACTTACAAAAAACGTCAAATTGTAATTTAAAAAAGAACTCGTCATTAAAGCAATCTGTAGAGAGAGAAATGGAATTGTAAAAAATCAAACCAAACAACAATTAAAACACATCACATTAACATATTAAAATACAATTCAGAATTGTGGAGGATAAACAACAAACTGAAACTAAATCACATAATAAAAACTATTCATACAGACATTTTAAACACCAACGGTGTTTATAGCATCAAATGTGACAATTTCAATGTATTATATACAGGAGAAACTGGTCAAAAATCAGAAATACGAATTAACGAACATAGAAAACAAATAAAATCTACATTTAACCAACATTTGATAAACACGGGACATATTAGCACAAATAATAAAAACACAAAACTAATTACATAAATGCGACAAAAGTCATAAACTGAGATTGCTCAAGGCATGCGAAATAGAAAATCACGGGAGAAATAACAATGTATTAAACGATATCAAACGAATAATTAGAACATAATATAAAACCTCTATTCTCATTTTAAAAAAAGTAACAAGTAAAAAGTACATTATTTAGATATCTGCATTCAAAGAGTAAAATTTCACATTTTACATTAATTTCAAATGTCCCCATAATTAACAGTATTTTTCCACTCTTACATGTTTTCCTACACAATACATATACACAACTTTGTTCAAAACATTTTGAATAAAAATTGTTATTTTTCGTACATAATATATATTTCTTCCTCAGTGCGGTCGTTTCAGTCTGTTGTTTATCCTCCACAATTCTGAATTGTGTTTTAATGTTAATGTGATTATTTTAATTGTTGTTTGGTTTGATTAAAATTCCGTTTTTCTCTTACACATTGTTTTAATGACACACTATTTTTTATTGTACAATTTGACGTTTCTGTAAGTATTTCAATATTAATATTAAACTCAATATACAGGGTGGGCCACCACATTCGCGTCGGTTTATATGCGAAAAGTGGTAACATGTTTTCAAATTGTTTTTGTTAAGGGTTATCCGGGTTCAGAAGGACATATTTAAAAATTATTTTGAAGTACGCAGGGTGACTCAAAGAAAAGTTACACACCAAAGTTGTGAAAAATGAAATGGAACACCTGTATATTATGACATATTTTGATAGTACAGGCTAAATAAAGGCAAGTTGGTGTTAGCAAGTTTCTTATACCTAACTCAACTCGTTTACGAGATAATTAACTATTCTTCAAAATGTAGACAAAATTTAAACGGCATGCTTGTCATGCATATTTAAGTAAGATACTTTAAACTGTTATTACAGTTACAGTTACATACTTTTCATTTTCGTTATCTTTAAAGGCAAGTAGCTTTCTTATTTTAAACGGAACAGCCTATATTTTTTGCCTTATTTTGATTCTAATTTTAATGGTCTTTAAGATTGTATTAATGCTTACTATACCTATGTTTTATAGTTTCTTAGTAATTTAAAATTTTCTTTCTTAAATATTAATTCCCAGCCATTATTATTTTTTATTTTGAAGTAGGCTTGGACAAAACTGATGTTATTATTCAACATAGATAGACGATATTCATCAGTCTAACTCTTCAACTGGCTTTTCCTACGTACTAATTAAAAGTCATAACTAAGTAATTTCAGAAATGTACTTTATTAAAACGGATAAACTGATATGTTAAAAACTGCTAATGTTTTAGAAAGTGTTCAAAATGATGGCTGTGGTTTTCAATGTAGAGGCGTACTCTTCCTTGAAATGGGTCTTCAACATCATTCAAAACATTTGCTGTTATAGATCGAAACGCCATTCTTCTTCGCTCTTTCATATTGTCGGGCGTGGTTGGTAGTATGTCATAAACAATATTTTTAATGTATCCCCATAAAAAAAATGGGCTCGTTAGGTCTGGAGATCTTGCTGGCCAATTCTGTGGACCTCCGCGGCCTATCTACCTTTTGGGATACTGCCTTCATTCATCCCGAACGCTAAGTGCGCAGGAGCACCGTCTAATTACAACCAAAGTCTTTGTCGAATATTAATTGGTATATTTTCCAAGAGTATTGCTAAGTTATATTTTATAGATTGTTGAAACATGGCACCATTTAAGAAACCATCAAAAAGCCCTATCACGTGCTTTCCAACTATTCCATCCCACACATTAACATACCATCGATGTTGACGATTTAGGGTTCTACAGAAATTGGGATTCTCGTCACTGTAAGAATGAAAATTATGCCTATTAATTATGCTAATCGGTTGTTATGAAAAGTTAACTCATCCGAAAATAACACAGAATCGAGAAAATGTTCGTCATCTCCTAACTTTTCTAGAAACCATAAACAAAATTCAAGCCGCCGATGATAATCTACTTCCAAAAGTTCTTGATACAGTTGTATGTGGTATGCGTAAAATTTGTTCAAATTATAATTCTTCTGATGTTCCCTCTGTTTATCCCTGTAGTTTCATTTATTTTTTGTTGACTTCTATGCGAATTTTTAGCAAAACATCCGATAAGTAAAATATTATTCCCTTCATTTCCGGCAATCGGTTTTGTCGTTCTATTTTCTTATAAGGCACAGTTCTTGCACTTCGGAAAACTTGCAGCAAATTTGCTAATTGCTTATCGAGATGGCATCTACTAGGATATTTTTACGCATAAATCCTTGATGCTAGCAAACAATTCTCTTTACACCCTCCAATTATTAAAATCATATCAACAATGACGAACAACAATGATACATACCTAACAAGTTACCGTTAAATGCTTTTTGTGTATAATGAATAATAGCGATAATTTTGTCTAAGCCTACTTTTTAAAAAAGAATGGATAGGAATTAATATTTGAAATAGAAAATTCTAAATTACTAAGAAACCATAAGTGATAGGTATAGGAAGCATTAATACAATCTTAAAGACCGTTAAAATTAGAATCTAAAGAAGGTAATAGATAGAGGGTGTACTATTTAAAATAAGAAAGTTACTTGCCTGTAAAAATAGCGAAAATTAAAAGCCTCTTAAATTTTGGTCTACATTTTGAAGAATAGTTAATTATCTTGGAAACCAGTTGAGTTAGGTATAAAAAACCTAACACTAACTTGCCATTATTTAGCCTGTACTATCAAAATATGCCACAATATACGAGCTGTTCCATTTAATTTTTCACAACTTTGGTGTGTAAATTTTCGTTGAGTCATGCTGTATAATTCAAAATAATTTTGAAATGTGGTCCTTCTGAACCTGTATAACCTTTAACAAAAAAAAAATATGAAAATATGTTACCACTTTTCGTATATAAACCGACGCGAATGTGGTGGCCCAGCCTGTATATATTTACATACTATTCATATTATAGTTTGCCTGATGATGGTATTATATCCACACATGTAGCAAAATAAAAATTACAATTAAATTCAAGATTGGAAAACGAAGTTGTACTTTTAATTGTTAATTAAACACCAATCTTCTAGTTTACTTTACTTATTACTTCATTTTATGTTTACGTGGAATTAACTTAAGGCATTTAAGAAATAACTAATTCAATTGCTATAATTGTTTGCTACATTTAGTTTTATTTAATTTAAATTGTAATATTACTGTGCAGTGAGATCTGACACCTTTTGCTCCTATTGATAAGTACCATCCGGCTCTTCGTATTGCGTGGAATGCAATACGCCTTTGAAACTACGTCCATTTCCTTCTAATTTCTACAAATAATTAGAATTTAATTTTCACAAACACTGTAACTGTATAATGGCTTCCTTACAAGCTGGCTTCTGCGATATATTGCGGCGTTCTGCTTCATATGGAGAACATAAAGGAAGTGAATATCTACCCTGGTTTACATCTGTCATTATGAACTGAAAACTTAAAGAGTAATACAGAAGACGGTTGAAATCTACTGAGAGTCTAACTGCAAACATCACTTCAAACGCCCTTAGAGGTAACTACTTCAGCATATTTTGTGCTTACTTCCGACCGGTTAAAGTATCTCTAAAGGAGAACGCAAAAGATTTATATAAGTGCAGAAACTAGTGAAAAGGAAAACGTTGCGCAGTGTATTTTCTCGGGCCATTCGATTACTACAGCGAGTCTTACTACATTGAAGCTGCAATTCCTATCTGTACATCATTTTATCATTTTAGCTTTATGTGCCACTATACTTTGTTTGCCCAGATTTTTTTCTTTTATTTATAATTGATTCATTAGAATGTTTTTTTTTTTTCCATTTTGCATATACAGTATGCATTTTATGCAACTGTTTACTGAAAAATAGTATCACAAACTTCCACTTCCTACGATCAAATGTGAGGATTTTTAATGCAAGGTTGATAATGAAAGATGCTATTAAATTTTGTAAAGATATACGGATAGCAACAACGTATTTTCAACACAAGGATGTGTATAAAAGAACATGGATTGCATCCAATAGGAAACCTAAAAACCATATATACCACACAGTGGTAGAAGCAAAACAACTAAAATATGTAATAGATTCAAGAATTTACCGTAGAGTAGATGCAAACCGTGATCGCATACGTATTAGAGCGAAGCTAAAATATCGAAAATCACCGCGAGCTACAGAAGCGACATACACAGGCGAAAAGGTACGACATGGGAAAGCTTAAAATGAATGGCAAGATCAAGAAATTTCCAGAAATTATCAACAAAAACATCAAAATGGTAGCAAAAGCGCTAACAACTTGGTGCAGTATTGGAGCATATTAGAAAGAATTGTGGAAGAGAGAGCACAAAAATGAATACAAGAAACTATGCAACAAAGAAAAACATGGTACGATAAGAACTGTACAAAAGTAACAGAAAAGCAGAAAGTGAAAATGTGAATGGTAGAAGGAAATACTGACGAGAGTAAAATTTAGTATCAAAAGAGTGAGAAGAAAGCAAAGTAAACATAGAGAAGAGAAAAGTGGGAGGACAAAGACAATCAATTGAAGAAGTTAGAAAATATAAGCAAGGAAGCAAGGAAGCAAATAAGGAAATAAGGAAACGGCAGAAGAAAGGATACAAGCAGAAAACCAGCTTTGTCGAAGACAAGCATGGAGAATAGTCAGGAAGAATTACAAAGGGTGTAATACGTTGGGAAAGTATTCAGAGAGAAAGAAGAGGAACAAGAACTATTAACGGAAACTGAGAAAAACTGAAGGAGAGAGGAATCACCAAGTAAGGACGAAATGAGATAAATTATTAAATTATTTATAAGCGAAAAACGCGGAGAGAAAATTGATTAACGGCAAAGATGTTGCAGAAAGGAGAAAATAAACTAGAAGGGGAACTATATAAAATTATAATGGAGGCAAATGGACAAAAGAAATCATGGCAGAAAGGTGAAATGAATCCTTGATCTGCCCATTACCTAAAAAAGGAGATCCATTAGCACGTGAGAACTTTCGCGGAATAGCACTGCTAGATATTGGTTACAAGATACTGGACGCGACTGAGAAAGATGAGATGCTTAACAACATAATATTAGCAAATTAGGAGAATATTAACGTGGGTTTCGGAAAGGCAGATTAGTGACAGACCAAATCTTTATATAGAAACAAATCATGGATAGAGTAAAACACCGCAAGCATATGATAAAAACACCAAAAGTATATGAAGCACTAAAACTAGGCATTCTGGAAAAGTTAGTAAGAGTGGTGAAAACGTCGTCAAGCGAAATAGATTACAAGGTGCAAGTGAATTGACATATACGGGAAATTGAAGGGTCAAGAGAGGACTGATACAAAGAGACAACAACCTGTCAACGTTGCTTTTCAACGTAACACTAGGTAAGGTTGCTACAGATAGTAGATGCACAGCTCGAACAATATATCACGAACAGGTACAAATCATGGCATATGCGGATCACATGATAACTTTAACCAGAAACTAGGGAAGCTTAAGAGAAGTACTAAAAATAATGGAGCAAAGAGTAAAAGAGCAAGAATTAAAGATAAATGAAAGAAGACGAAATATATGAAATTCGGCAAAACTCGAAACCCACAACATGGATTCCTCGAATTTATAGCAGAGGGTGGAACACAAAACAAATGTGAAGAAATTGGACAGTTTAACTATCTGGGTGTAAGTGTAATAAATAAAGGAAAAGAAAAATTTCATCTCTTTACTAATGACTAAACTACCATTTCGCATTTTAGAACAAAATATTTAACGCGGGTTTTATCTTTGCTAAATTTTCCTATTGGGTTACTTTGTATTAAATTGAGGCAGTAAACTTTGCTTTTACTTATTGTGTTTTGAAACCTATATGCTTGTCTTTGATCTGGCTATTTCAGATTTTTAAACTCCTGTGTTCCACGTAATTCCTTTTTTTCTTTTTGTTCCTAACAATTCCAATATTTTTCCCCTTACCACTGTATTTATTTAACGTTTACTATACAGTACCATTGAACTCATAAGAGTTGGATAATTTCATAAGAAGTACATTTCAAAATTATTTCAAAAATTAACAAAATGACCTAAAAGAAAATTACAGATGAATATTATGAAAATTAAATAAAGGCGAGTTTTACGTTTTCTATATTTAACTCGACCCAGATGTGAGATAATTACCTATAGTAGTAGGTCCTTATTCATATCTTAAAATCTACCTCACACATGCAAGACACGCTTCTTTAATTTTGATTTACATTTTAAAGAATAGTTAATTATATCTGAAATGGTACAACAAATATAACAATTGTCTGTATTTAGTCCATACTATCACAATATGTCGTAATACATAGTGTGTTCCACGTATATTTTCACAACACTGATATATTGGGTATATTTTGAAAGAACTTCAAAGCGGGCTCCTTATAAATCTACACAATCCTTAATAAAAATATTCGTACATAAACTGACGAGAATTTAGTGTATCACTTTTTTATGTCCAAAACCCTATTATTGGCTAGACTATAAAAACAGTGAAACCTTTGCAACTTGCAAGCGGCAAGCACTTAAACCACTCGCATTAAAGTGGACGCTGGACGGCGCTACAAAGTTGTACGATTAATTATCGGGAAATTTTAAGGTTTGACAAAATGTTAGGTACCCATAATTAAATAATTAAATGTACCAATTGTGTTGTGTAGCCGTACTTAACATCAATAAACATTGTCGTGTTCCATCTAAATTTATTGCGGATACAAATGAATGAACGGTCAGTCTCGTAAAACATAGATTACCCAAACCTGATAGCACGCAAGTACAGCGATAAGTTGGTAATTTATGTTAGCGCTACAGAATTATTTACGTTTAAACTGTCAGATTACCATCTGGTACATAAAATGCAGCAAAGTTTAATACGACTCACAAAAAAATGAATCGAAAATTAGATCTAAACGCCATCCACACAAGTTGGAAGATCCATCTACATATCTGCTTTACACTTACTGGTATTTTTGTACAACAATAAATACTTTCGCGTGTTACACACAGATCATGATGTACAAAAATAATCCGTGCTTAGGTCCATTGCAATTCCCTAGAGTGGAATTCAAAATAGATCCGTTACACATTGAAGTGTTATCAATCAGACAGGCGCTACATAAACAATTTGCGTCTGCGAAATCAATTACACTATTTTTTAGAGGTGATAAATTTCCAACGGACTATTTTTGAAACGGATAATGCGACTTTTATGAAATTACGGCTGTAAATTTATAAATTTCAGACCATCACCTCTTTATATAAAATATTATATACACATAAATGTCAGTAATGAACTTATGATATTGGTAAGGCTATAATAAAACAAAAATGTTGGAGTTTTAAGATACATATTATACTCAAATAATTCTTACAATAACTTCGAATTAAAATACTGTTTCTAGGACCTTTAATTGTTTTAACCTGGATGCACTACGGTAATATTACTTCGATGCATACCTTACATCCAATTTTAATGCATTCTTATCAAGTTGAAGTTGGTGTTAAAGTAGACTTTCGAAGCACACTGTAAAGAATTCCACTCTGCCAGGTATTCAGGTAAGTAAGCGAAAACTCCTCTTGTATAATATTCTTACATTTTGCTCCATAAGTTAAATCACAAGTAGAGGTAAAAGAAAGATATTAACGAATATCCTAAACGCAAGAAAAGAGTGTTAAGGACAGAGATTGAAAGTATGTTGTTAGGAAGATCTTCTCTTGAATTTATACGTCGTATGGTTGACATTTAACAATACCTTTCTTGTTAAAATTTTACACCCTGTGTAAGACTTATTAAATTTTAATTTTGTCTACATATTGTACTAACTTTAGCTCTGAGGCGCACCTGGATTAACAACTAATATTTCTTCATACAATGTTTCGCACACGTAAAACAAATTCTATTTCCTTCAGTGCTGGAAGCATGCTAAACTATGTACCTAAAAAAAATGCAAAACTTTGAAGGTCAGTCACAAAGCTGAAATCTTGTCAAAACAACTGGCTGCATGGAAAAAGTCGCTGATAATCATATCGCCCGCATCTGTCAAAACTTCATCCTTTTCTGGCCTGCTCACTTTCCGGATTTAAAGCCGATTGAGCTTGTGTGAGACATGATGGGTCGCTACATAGGCGTTCACTACAGCAGCAAACGCCTTGCAGGAACTGCGTCGTCATCTACAACAATCCTGGGATGTGATCCCACAAGTTGTGATTGATCATCTCATTCAGAGCATGCCTCGTAGAGTTAGACAGTGCATAAACAATCATGGGGATGCGACATTTTACTGATAAATTTTTGCTGATCGTTGGTATTTTCTTCCAATTGTTATGATTTACTGCTGAAAGCTAGTAGTTATGATTTACTATTTGAAACCTGTAAAAATTTCAGTTTTGTAACCTAGCTCCTTCAAGGTGCTGCAATTTTTTTGGCACGCAATTTATCTAAAGTTTATACTATGTATGTATGTATGTGGGGAGGGAGATGTTTCACTGCGACCTAAGAGATCTATTGTGTCCCCTATTCTTGCTGTTTTACAGCTGGCCTTCCAATCCTATTCTTTTCAGGAAGTGTAGAATATCAGAAGGCTCCGGGGTTAGGTAAGCCTCCCTCGTCGATTTCGCATGCTCCCAGGTGCAACGCCCTTCTGCGCGATCTGAGAGGAGATGGATTGGTGTTTTAACCTCTTCCCCACAAAATCTATATTCAGATTCCTTTGCGAATCCAAGCTTACTCAGATGTCCTTTCAGTTTACAATGGCCTGAACTAGAAAGTATTCTTGTTAATATGCGAACATTAGTCTTACTCAGGTTGTTGCATTCTGTAATCCTCTTTTGGTTATAGATTCCCAGAAGAATTTTACTTCGCGTCATTTCCTTGAAAATATAGGCTCGATTTCTCTTTTCAGTTTCTTCAGTATTGTACTGCTATATATCCCGCAAAAGGGTTGAGGTCCCAAAAATGATATTCCAGCCCCTCTTTTGCGAGATTATCCGTTATCTCATTTCCTTCCACTCCTGTGTGACACGGAACCCATAGGAGGGTTACTTTATTCCTTTTGCCTATCTCGTTTAATTTCCCTAGGCAATCCCAGATCATCTTGGAACTGATTTCATGTGAACTCAGAGCCTTGAGGGCTGCTCAACTATCAGACATGATGATAATTTCATACTTCCATAACTTCTATCGATATTGAACTGGACGCATCATTCAAGAACGTGTATTTCCTCTTGGAAGATACTTGGGTATTTGCCCAAGTTTTCTAAGTACTTGGTTCTAGGTCCATATATTCCTATTCCAGTTCCCTCTGCCGTTTTAGAGCCATCAGCGTACCTTTTGATGGAATTTTATTCAATTTTAAGATAGTGTTATGATCCCACTCGCTCTTGAAACTAAGCTTAATGGTGAATTATTTCACAAAGCTGAATATTTCTGACATGTCGTCCCGAGGCATGTCCCACCGTCAGGCGATTGAGGCCTATGCCTAATCGTTCCTTCCTTGACCATTCTGAGTGTGGTTCTTTCTGTCACGCCCTCTACCACAATATGGAGAAGCGTAAGCTCTAAGATTCAATGGTAGTAAAAAGTGTGATGATCCATTTGAAAGGAAAAGGTTTTGTTAATTTAAAAGTATCCACATTAGACATTTTTGGACATCCCGTATGCGATTCAGTGATTCTTTGTATATCAGTGAGTACCTACACCCTTGTGCTGGTGTTTATATTAGCAGCACAACCAAATATCTGATTCTCCATGAAATATTCAATTTTATTTGAATGAGTGCAAAATCAAAAATTTTACAAAATTGCAAATATCTCTCAAGTTTACGGAAAAGGGATTTGTTGGGCCGATAAAAGTAGGGTCATTCCATTTAAAATAAGAAAGTTGAAAATATTTTCTTGAAGTAGATCTCCAATACAAGTTTCAAAACATAAATTTGTTTACTATTATCAAAATGCTGTTGATTTTTTTCAAATCATAGTGCTCATGAACTTGGTATATTTAATCTACAAATGAACTTTCTTGTCATTGCTGCAATAAAAATAGCATTCAGGTATGTATATGAAATTATACAGAACGGAATGTAAATATTTAGTAACATTTTCACCATTACAGAAGTGCCAATACAATTTAAACGTGTAGTTGGCACATTTATAGCAGAACATATTTATATTCTTTGACACATGTACTGCTAGCATCCTCGTCGTATATTTCCGTGTGCGATACTTGACCCATAGAAAATTTACATCTTCCCATCAGTTTATTGCAATCAGGCCTATTTTAGAATAGTAAGTCCAACCTTGTTTACCAAACACCGATAACTGCAAAATAAATATTAGACCAATTTGATTTTTATGGCCGAAATCAATAAACGCGATGTCCTAATTGAATTCTATATTTGTATTTATCGCGTCACACGAGAACATATTAAGAGATTTCCGCCTAGCCAACGTTGATATACATCTGGTACAACTGAAATTTGCTGACCCGAAATTTATAAACAATTTTAGCACATTCACCAGCGACGCTTGACAGGTATTTCATATTTTCGCAAGGTTAAAAAATGACAGGGATAGCCCTCTTCTATTTGTCATCCAAACTCGTGTAACGAAAACATAGCTTGCACGATATACGCACGTATATATATATATATATGCATATATTGCTCGAATACTCTCATCACGGTCCTGAACGATGTATAATACTGAAATATGAGTAACAATTTTGTCCATCGATATCTAGTTTGGGCTTCATGTATGTAGATAAATATGTAAGTGGAATCAATGTAAATATGTACACACAGATTGAGTAGGCGTAACGTAACCAATCAAGCAAACAAATGATAACTTCAGATTTTGCTAATTAGTAGTTAGTGCCCACGCAGTATTAAAACAATCTCAAACTGCTGGATATTCATTTACACAGTTAAAGCTTATGTAAACAAATCATAAGTTGATAAATTATCGGTAATACGATCTTCATTTCTATCTTCATTTTCGTATATATAAACAATGTTAGCCTGTAATTAGTTACAAAAACCTTAATAATCAGCTAATAGCATTCTTTTTCCTATAGTAGTACAAGTTTTGAATACATGTTATTAGTTCATCGTACTTTTATATTCTTTTATTTAAATTAGCTATTAACCTAACTTAAAAATGTTATTACATGGAAAATAAATATATAAATAATTTAAATATCTAGGCAACTGTTCGGTTATCTAATTGCAATTAGCTATTATGACTACTTTATTTTTCTCTGTGTACTACTTCCCTTATTTTACATATTTTTACTGATCTTAAATAGAAAGTGAACGCGATAACAAATTACATTTAGATGATTGAACAGTTGGTGAATTATCTAGATATTTACTTTTTTTATTATAATAATTTATGGTATATGAGTAGTTGATTTAACTACAAGAATCTTTAACATGACTAAACTTTAGTTATTGTACGATAATCTAGTAACCGGATTTCTTTAATATATATGTTAAAAAGGCTTATTAGATTGGTTAAATCACATTGCTTAAAAAATCTGATGATGATCTCTAAAATGTTTACGATGTGATACGGAATAGACCTAATTATTACATTATGGTATAATAACTGTAGTTTAGTCATGTTAAAGATTATTATCCTGAAATTATTATACCGAATAGACCCGGCAATTCATCTGCAAAATAGAAGTATTATCTGAATAACGGAAAATGTTCAGTAAGAGCTTTTGTTCATTAAATAGGTAAAACAAAAAAGGACTATTTATGGTTTACATACGTAGGGTAGGTCTATTTAATAATATTCATTTCCCTGTGTTACATTACATTACAAATATATACATACATAGGGGAAAAGTAGGAGGAGAATGCGAACCTATAAAATAAAATAATCATTTAAACTATAAAATGAGTTACTCAACAAATATGACTTTAGTGTACGCTTAAATAGAACACGTTTTTAAACATAGTATTGTTTAGAAACGTGTCTAGAACTCCCTTGAAAAAACAACCCTGAAATAATGCACATAATCCGTTTCTGCACCAGGAATACGTCCGACGCCGAGGTAGCAAGACCCCACAAACACAAACCATAGTTCATTCTAGAGCCCACCCGAGCGTGGTAGAGCGCCAACATCTGGTCTGTAGTTAGAACATTATAACTCCTGAACATATAGCATAATGAATTTAATTTATTTATAAGGTTATCGCAATAAGTCTTCCAGGTAAGACATTCGTCAAAATTTAAACCCAAAAATTTTGTGTTAAAAAGTTGTTCGCACACCAATCCGCCATCAAACCCAAGGATTTGTTACAACTCTCGCGTAAACTACGGCCTGAAGACGCAGAGACAAGAAAAGGGACATCGTCTGCGTACAGCACCAAAAATTCACCATTAAACAATAAATTTAAATTGTTTATAAAAAGGAGAAACAAGATTGGGTCCACCACTGAACCTTGAGCTACTACCAAATTATTTACTTTGACACCGGAATTGACTTAACAGAGCCATTTACATTATACTTAATATTCACATACTGCTGCCTATCCCTCAGTATTGAAGAGATCCACTCGTATACGACCCCCCTAAAACCGTAACTGTGTAGTTTATTCAGTGGTGACGAATGATCTACGCAATTTTTCGTAAAAACAAAAAAAAGAGCCGTACTTGTACATCTACTGTTGCGGAAACCGCGTTACTTATCAGTGATTAAAGTTTTTCGGTCAAAGAAATGAGATGTATGTACGTATATAAATGGAAGGGTGATGTTACACTGCGATCTAAAGGATCTGTTGTGTCCCCTATTCTTGCTGCTTTACAGCTGGCCTTCCAATCCTGTTCCTTTCAGAAAGTGTAGGATATCAGACGACCCGTGTCTAGGTAAATCTCTCTCTTTGATTTCACATGTTCCCAGATGCAACGCCCTCGAGTTGCACATTGCTATGCAGTTTGAGAGGAGATGGATGGGTGTTTCATCCTGTTCTCCACAAAATCTACATTCCGATTCCTTTTCCAATCCAAGTTTACTCAGGTGTTCTTTCAGTCTACAATGGCCTGAAAGTATTCCTGTTAACATGCGAACATTGTTCTTACTCAGATTGATGCATTCTGTAAACATCTTCTGGTTAAGGAAATGTGATACTCGGTCTAGAAAACAATACTCAAAAATTTCTGCAAAAAACGGACGATACCGTAACAGGTTGGTAATTACATGAATCATCCTTTTACGAATTA
Organism: Protaetia brevitarsis; assembly: GCA_004143645.1. Taxonomy (NCBI): domain Eukaryota; kingdom Metazoa; phylum Arthropoda; class Insecta; order Coleoptera; family Scarabaeidae; genus Protaetia; species Protaetia brevitarsis. The sequence goes on along the minus strand of RXPK01000287.1, from coordinate 3,829,850 downwards.
GGACAACTCTCCCTACTTTTAACTTCAAAGAAAATTCTCCCCTTAAAAATGACATTTACTTTTCTCATGCACGTTTCCGAACTTGGTCTGCACTGTCTTTTCCAAATTGAGAGCCCACTGTTATCTGCACTGAATTTGCTAGTGGCGGTTATTAATTGAAAGCTATTAACGGCAAAAGTAAATCATGCTATAAATAGATTGCGCGTTGTCACCTTTACTGGAAAATCTTGAGGATAAGTGACAAGGTAAGGAGCTGAAAATTAAGATAATCTAAATAAACTGACTTTTATAGGATATCTCCATTGGCATCATCGACTCAGCAAATAGGTTAAATACTGTTAAACATCATACTAGTGGTTGTAGATAAAGTGGATTTAGAAGATAAGAAGGGTACAAAGGAGAATTGGTAAGATATATTTTTTTAATTAAGTTAGGATCTTCAGAACCGATTATAATGAAAGGTAGAAGTTATCTTTAATAAAATCCATGTATTTCCCAAAATTTTAGATACTAAGATCGAAGTGGTTACCTTTATTTTAAATAATTTTAAAGTGTTGTTTCTTTAAACTTATGCGTTTTATTCCTTATTTAATATATGTTCTTGCCATTTTTTCTTAAGTTTGACTATTTACATTGCACTTTCTAATTTTATTTTATTTTTAAACCTTGACAATTCTTGACTGATTTTAAATTCTGGCCCGAGGATACTCGGTTAGAGCGAAACCGATAGGGTGATATCAAAGAATTTTGTGAAGATCTAGGCCTAGTTTGATTTCTTTCTCCCCTGAGATTATCTTTCTTTGAAAAGCAAATGTATGCAAATGTATATCCATGCTTTCTTTTCATGATGGTTGTATTTTATTTATAGCACATTAATTTTACTTTATCGCGGCTAGTACTTTTTGAGGAATTACTTTAATTGAAGGTATATATTTTAGAGCTTACCTTCGTTATTAAATAGTGTTATAATTGGTAAAATTTCAAACTGCAAAATTACAGTGCAGCTGAATTCTGGCATAACAGCAATGTTTCATTGACGTCCAACTTATTTAAAGGGACAGTAGATGAAGCTAAGAAATAACATCCTACTGAAAGTGAGGCAAAATATAAAGAATGTGGCTAGCTCCTACCATAGTAGAACAAACACTAAAATTACGAATATTGTCACTTGTGATGCTGCATAAGTATCTACCTGTTAGTTTAATTATTTTATTTGATAAATCATTTGTTATTAAATTGAAACCTTAATGAATACCATTAAATAGAAAATGAATGAATTTCTATTTAATGACTATGTGTTTTATTATTTTCTCGTATTTACACACTGATGTTACGGTTGAAATATTGCTTGAAAATAATACATATTAACAAAATGTGTAATTATATTTCAGCTCAAAAATGTGGCATTTCATTTCCGTAGAACCAACCAAGAGCGAAAAACAAAAAGAATAAAGTGTATTATTGTATGTTGTTATCGTTTAGATATTATGTCATAGTTTAGGGTTTTAGTATTGATGCATATGTTAAAAATGAAATTTTAATTATACCAATTAAACATTCGTTTGCAATAAACATCTAACCATTAAACATTCGATACGAAATCTAATTAATAGAATAACTAAATCTTATGATTATTTGAGAGCAAAATAACATGCAAACTCTAACAGCGCATCGTGTAATGTTAACTGCATAATTGCAGTAAACCGTAAACGTATTACTAGGCATTGTGATAAATGCATCTTCATCCATCCTGTATGCACAGTAAATGTCATTTGCAATTGAATCATAACGCTGTGTTACTAAAACCTAATTGATGCATACATACGCAAACGCGGCATATAATATCAGTACATATACATAGTTACACATAATATGCCAAGGAACCGAGCATACGTACGTTTTAATGTGGAATATACATGAAAGTCGCATTGAAAATGGAATAGATTATACATTTACTGATTTTGCAATGAATCTTCTTACGCTCAAAATAGCAGCATCCTGATTTGCTTTCCCTTACCTGATAAAATATGTATGGGCTCCCAAAAGGCAAAATATATCATCCGTGATTCTTAACAGACTCTACCCATCAAATCTTTACAAAAGCATCCTTGATTCACTGGCATTTTTACATGTCGTTTTATATATTTGGTGAATCGGAAAATTTTATGAAGGAGCCCCAATTTTGTTTCTTTAAATAAATATAAAGCTTGCTTGCTGGGAATTTAAATACAACGTTCCTTGTTTCTTAAATCATAAAATTTTCATAACTTAAAAATAAAAACAAAAACACATAAATACACTTACCTTAAACCAAAGAAACTTTTTTTTGTAACATATTTCTAAGGAAAGAATTTAATTCCTTAATTATTTATTTCAACCTTAGATACTATCGCTTTTATTAAAAGAATTAAATGAAAAAATCTATAGATTTCAAATAAAATTCAAAATTTTTGAATAATTCTTTTGATTAGATTTAATATTTTGTTGCAAAGAAGCGATTTTTTTTAAGTAAAGTAGAGATCTGCATTGAAATTATAAGAAAGAAAAAAGTCTTAAACGAACATTCTTATTCCTTTGTTTCAAAAGGTATTTCTAATTTATTTTTTTGATTTAACCTTTAGGATTTTTATTATTTAGGGCCGGTTTTATAATAAATGTCACAATTAGCACTTCAACGAAAGTCTGCGCATCACTTATGAGAACTTTAATTTAAAGTAATTTTAAAGCTTTAAAGTGATGTTATGAAACGCACCCTTAATTAGGTATTTAATATATTATCGCAAAGAAAGGTTTTTTTTTTTTTGATTTAAAAGATAAGTTAAAATAATAAAAATTCTGATCTAATAGCTCGTCTACCAGATTCTACTCTTCTATTCTTAAAAGATTATTTAGAAATGGTTGTAAAGATTCATACAGAATTTTAATAGTTTAAGGTGGAAGCATAAGGTGGACACAAGATACTAACAAAAACAGGTATGATATTTTAAAATATTAGAAAAAAAATCTGCTTTAAGGTCTAGAGGAGATTTTCATGAAGGATAGATTTAAAAATGTGGTTTTAATAATATCTGCATCGGTAAGTACGTACATACTAGGTCAAAGCGATCTCAAATTCTAATTTATATATAATCCGCCGAAATATCGTTTGTTGGCTTTTTTTTCTGAAAAGGTAAAAGGAATTTAAGCGATGAACAAGCCAGGGAAACCTATCATTAAGGAATCTGGATAAGCTCTTAGAAAATACCCGTATGCGATAACATAAAAAATTATTACCAAGTATACAAAAGGAATGGCAATTTCTTAATCCACGGCCGAAGGGATTATTTCTTTTACGGTAATAGAAATAATCCTTCTATCAAGTATATTCAGTACACTTTTGTTATGAAATGAAGATAAAAAAAAAAAGATTATTTTTAACAAGCACCATTATGGGAAAAGAATTGTATTTTACCTACATCGATTTTCTCATTTGGGCGAAATATATATGAACGACTAAGTAAATTCGTTTTTGCATTATATCAAAGTAGTTACATTTACTTAAGTACCGATTTTCTATTTTAAAGGAACAAGTTGTAAGATGAAAGGAGCAATATAAGGCGATTGTTTTATTCTCAGTGTTCGAATGTGTCACGAGGAATGTCCAAGGATCCATCTTAGGGCCTATGTTGTTGAATGTCCACACACTAAAAAATTTAGGTTATTTTCCTTGGTAAGAATCACTTTTTTTGATAATTTTCCGCACTGAATGGGAGTAAATGCACAGAAACTTAAGGAAAATGTCGAAATGTTTTCCCGTAATTTTACGTATTTTACGTGAATATTATAGGAAAATTTCTGTTCCTGCAAGGCGTGCATGCGTTAACTTAGAATGAACTATTACACTGATTATTAGTCGGTGGTATTGATTCATATTAGAAAATCTGTTTGTTGTTCTTTTAATGCTTTAAAGTCTATTACGCACTCTGCCACAATTTGAACATGGAATATCCGAAACTTGCATGAAGGTTGGAATTAATTCAGCATTATCTATTAAAAACTCACTCACACACTAAACAATTTAGGTAATTTTTCTTAGTAAAAATCACTTTCTTGGATAATTTTCCGCATTCAATGGGGGATAAACGTATAAAATATTTTACGTGAATATTAATGGAAACATTTCTGTTTCTTAGAAAAAAAAATCTTTAACATTGCAGTATTACTAAGAAAAATATTAACATCTCTCAGGAAAAACTTAATATTTCTTACAATTTGGAAAATTACAGTTAAAAATAATATCTTTTATTCAAATAAACTATCGTAACAACAAAAAAATATTTTTTGGATGTATGGCATCAAGTACTTAGGATTTTCTTAAAGAAACTATTTGTTTTATACAAAGTCGGTCCAGTTACAGATGCAGATTTACGTCAAAATTGTATTACAAAACTGCAAATCACCACGTCATATTGTTCTAAACTTATAATAGCAAAGCTTTCTGGTCTATAGTAGCAAATATGTTTAAACATATTCTACAAGTACAGAAATTGCCGTGAAGATGGCAGTTCTCCTATTTCACTACACTAACCTTCCATACTTAATATAATTTTTCTACATGGCAGATACAGTTATAAAATATTTATCTATTACTTGCCAGATAAATATTGTATTTATATATACGGTGCACATAGGGGTATTTCATAAATATAGGCGGCCAAAATTATTGCTTGGTGTTTATATACTTTAAATAGGCTTGTATGCATTTTTATAATTGTAAGACATTGGTTGTTGATTGCTATGATAAATGGAATTAATCCCTAATTACAATGTTGTTTACAGTTTACTTAATGGGATTAGTTGTCTTAGGGCCGGTTTATTCATCTCTGAGTAAAGTGCCAAGTTGTGTACTTGACAGATTAGCGCAACTAAACGTTTATTCACCTTTGAGTAGCACTACTCGTCGAGTAAAATTTCCTTACTGGCTAGATATTTTACTTGATAGCTCAAACACCGATTAAGATGTTACTTGACAGTTTGACATTTGTTAAGTCGTGTTTGAAGGTTAGAAAACAATATATGATGGCTTTTCTGAGTAAAAGATGGAGATATTTGAAGAATATGAGGGTCTATTTATGAACAAAGAAATGGACATTGTTAATCATATTAATCGGGATCGACGTACTTATATCACAGTAGCAGATTTCGGAAGGATGCACACAGTACTGCCGCAAAAATTATAAGAAAAGTTACCGTTGCATTAGCGCGTTTAAAAACAACGTTTATTCATTTGCCTGAAACGCCACATGATAGAAATGAAATAATAAATAAATTGTATAAAATGTCACGTTTTCCAAAACTTTTGGGAGCCCTTGACGGCACGCATTTGCGAATCCAATCGCCGGGTATAGCATAAATAAATTATAGAGTTATGTATACATAGTTACAACTTGTTTTACAGGTGGTGCAAATGCAGAAATGTACAGAAATAGAAAAGGCTATTTATCTATTAATTTTCTATTAATGTGCAAGTGGTCTGTGATGCTTCTAATAAAATTATTGATATCGTTTCTTGTTGGCCTGGATCGGCACATGATACAAATACTTTTTTTTTAATTCACTTGTTAGGATGCGTTTTGAAGCTGGAGAAAAGGGAAATGGACTACTTTTGGGTGATGGCGGTTATCTTGTTAGAGAATATCTCATAACACCTCTAAATAATCCAATTACTGCTGCGGGGACTTTGTAAAATGAAGCCCAAATACGAACTAGAAATGCAGTAGAAAGGATGTTCGGAATTTGGAAACGACGCGATGGTTTCCCATTCTTTCAGTAGGAATGAGATGTTGTGTCCTTTTAAATCAGGATATCATTATAGCAACAGCCAGATTGCACAATATTGCGTGTGAAAATAATGACATTCTGTTTGATGTTGGAGAAAAATGTAAATTTAGGTAATATTGGTGTTGGACAACAATTATTTTAAGGGCCTTTTGTATTCTTGGCATGAGTCCGAAAGCATTAAATTCTGTGGTAACCTTTCACCAAGTTGACTCTTTCTCTTGCCATGTGCATGCATCAGTTTTTTATTTTCAATTACTGAAGCATCATGCTTTAGTATAGTCCCGACCAGTCGATTTGTCTCTTCAAAATTAAAATAAAATTTGACGATCTGCATCTTAGCAGCAGTTCGCTTCATAATGAAATCAAATTATAGATCCTGCAATGAACATATGTAACTTCCTGTATGAATACAATTCAAACTTGGCTTAAACAATACTATTCAAACTAAATTAACAATAAGCTCGCGAATTCCTAAATAAAAATGTCAAAAATAACTTTGACGTTAATAAACGTCAAATTAAACACCGTAAACATGTGCTTTACATATATTTGCATACTATCCTCTTTTTCACGTGTATAAATTGATTTTTCGCCTCTCTTGCTGTCTTACCAGAAACAATACTACTGACATAAAAATGTTGACTTCCGTCAAGTAGGTACTTATCATTTAAAATATAGTGAAAAGACATAAATATTTTACTAGAGACAAGTAAGTTTAATTGTCAAGTACCTACTTGGCACTTTAATTGGCGGTGAATAAACCGGGCCTTAAAGGAATATAAATCAAGTAAAGGGTCAATACATCGTAACGTATAAAAATACAAAAAACTTATTATCGAAGGTGGGTCCCAAACCTCTTCATCAGAGGTCCATTCTCCAGCTTCTGGCACTGATTTTTCAGAAGAACTTTCGTCATCAGTACTGGGCCACCAGGAATAAGTATTTCCATTACTTCCTGGCTATGTGGGATTGATCTCCTTTTTGGTTTTGGCCTCATACTAGTAATTAAGGGACCAGAGCTGAGCAGTAATCTATTGAGAACATCTAAATTACACTGTTCTCTGGAGAATTGCCTGGCGAAATTCATCCGATATAGGCTCTGCTGCGGCTTCGGACAGTAACCCAATAGGCAACAGTGCCTGCCACCGTTGCACCGTGGATCAATAACTTGCGCATGGTAGGAGTCGTGGGATACCACGATTATAATTCCACGTAACGTTTGGCAGTCTCATATCCATATTTAGCAAATTTCTCTAAGTCAACTTAATGACCGCTGGAAATTAGCTCTAAAATTACTTTTAACCGTTTTGTGAGCCAGTAGTCGACACCCGTAGTTTCTGCTGTCATCTCTGGATTGGCGAAAAATCGTGTACGTGTGTTTCCATCGTTGGTGATTCCAAATCCAGCTTTGGGTACATCGATGGTCAAGCCTATTTTTTTCTCGAAATTTCACCTGTATTTCCACCTTCTTCTTTTTAACAATTTCCGCTTTTTTATGTGCTTCTGCCCACCTTTTCTTAAATTGAGATTTCAAATAAGAGAAACTATGTTTCACTTCCTTCAATTGCTCGTCACAATCTTCTTGCGATAAAATATATCGTTCAATATAATTTAATTTTTCTTCAAAATTCGGTGAGTCTGGCTCTTGCATTAACATTGAAAAGAAATCTACGGGTTACTACTCGAGCCCCAGAGGTACCCGCGGATCCTAAAATCCAGTAAATAAATATAGATCGCTTCATTTTACATTATCTTTGTTCAGAGCCTCAAAAACCACATTTTCACGGGAAATTACGGTCAATTTTTGTGTGCACGCTTAGTACCCATACTATTCTCTACTTTGAATCCAAGAAATCTACTGGAACGAATCCAAAAGTATAACTAAAACCTTTTTGAAAGTCAAAATAAAAATCAAAATAACGCAACTTGATGTACAATACTCTAACCGGAAAAAGCGTTATTAATAATTCAAAAGTTCTACATAAAACTGATTAATATAGATGTACTCTTACCTGCTACATTCAAAAACTTACGACAACTTTCGAAATTCGACTGATGGTACGGAGTGCGCTTTTGCAATTGGGTAAAGGGAAGAGTTGCCTCTTGTTACATACCTATTCAGGGTTGTGAGAGGGTAGTTTATTTTTATCTGGCTTGAGTTTTAGGAAATCGATTTTTGGCCGCCTAAATTGATGAAATGCCCCTATGTGCGGTGGCGCTTGATTTTTGCGAATTAACCACCAATGTGGAGAGGCAATGACTAACTGACGTGCAGTGGTTTTGAGCAAGCGTTAGGAATTTTCATATTTTGTTTGTCTTTTATGCTTTAAATTCCAATTTAATAAACTCTACCAGGGCATTTTCGCTTCGACGAAATTCCCCTTTTTGTTAGAAAAAAATCAGAAATACGGAACTTTCCTTTGTAATTTTACTTTTAAACAAGTAAAACTTCTATGGAAATTATCACTACTTTAGAAATATTATTTACTACGAAAAAAACTATGAAAAAATCTTTTAGAGGCACAAAATTGCCCCAAAATCGTACAGGAATTTTACCAAAAAGTGTTTAGTGTGCATGTTAACTATCTACATATTTCTCAATCTTGATTGATGTTTACTGGCACAGTACCCCGACAACACGAGCTGCATTTTGATATTGTTGTTGGATTTTCATGTAACGCGAATAATATAAAGCAGCAGTAAAGCTTTAGATATTTGTCCTAACACTTTGCGGTTTATACTAAGTTATATCGGTTGCAGAATTTTATTTATTGCTATGATACAAGCTTATCTGTATGCGATTTCAAATACGTCTCCGTTGGCTGTTGTTAGAGGTGTTGTAAATTATAGGGCCTCTCCTGTTCATCATTTATGCTTGTCTCCCGGAAACCTATGGTGCACAGTTATACTTGTTACACGCCAGAAATTGTTGGAGAAATGCTGTCGATTGAATCAATATAGATTTGGAAAATATAAATTCATCACACAATACTAGCTTAATATTTCGGGGTAAAGATGATTTTCAGGGAATATCCTTAAATAACCGTAAAGATCTATTGAAATACCTGTTCTCGGGCACAAAATCTGGAATGAAAAGTTAAACAATATCTGTAGTATTCTCTATCATAGGTGGGTCCACATACGCTAAAGCTGAAGGGTTTCAAAAGTAACAAATGATGAATGAAATGGACAAACTTAAATATAGTGTAAAAATTTTGCTGAATACAGGTTTGCTCATTGGTGTTACAGCGATTGCACCGGTGCATATTTTATCTTTCTCTGACGTATGTTTCTTTCTCAGATACGTCAAGAGTGCATCTTCTATCCTGTTTTAATCACAAGCCAGTGTAGAAAGTGTAGCACCAACAAACAAACTTGTGATTTATCATTATTGAGTATTTCTATTTGTTGGGAGAATAAATAATCATCCGTATACATATAGTCAGAATATGTAACTTCACGGGTTCCACAAGGATCAGCGCTTGGACATCTTATTTTTACATTATTTGTGAATAATTTAATAACTAAATTAAAAACGGGGCAGTCATATATGCCATGATACTCCAATTGCGGTTAGCGGGAGAAACCAACAGGAATAAGAAGTTGAAATTAAGCAGGTAAATGCAGAAGTTTTCGAAATGGAGTACGTAAAATGGATTCACTTTAAATGGAAATAAAACTAACATAATTAACTTTGGCAGAGCTGGGTTTCTTTTAACTACCCCAGACATCTGTTTTGATGGTAGAGTTAGCTTTTAGGGAACTATAGCGGGTTACAGTATCACGTTTAAAACATACGTGTAAAGTTTTCACTTTTGTACTGAATAACTTCATTTGTAGAGCCATATAATTTTAATGTTGCCAGTTTAAGTTTAAGGGATTTTCATTTCGTACAAGTAATGACACCCTTTACTTTAGGGTAAGTAAAGTTTTTGTGGACTATTATTAATAATATCAACTAGAACTACTGTAACTTTCAGTAGGCGGCGACGATGAATAAGAGGCTTTGTATATTAGTTACTCAACTCCCTAATTAGAAAATAATTTAGACATCATAAATTATATTGTCATTGTGAAGTTCATTTCGACTAGTAGTTATATATACATAACCACAACTACTGAGAGCCCTTATTTGCTTTATGAAATCGAAACAAAAATTCTTTTTCTCTCACGTGTAAATTATGTTTCACCATGAACCTACTAATATAATTATATCAAAATTAACACTAGTTTCCTCTAAGATCGTCGTTAAAATCGAAAATGGTCTGCTGATCAGGCATTACAAGAATCTGTGTACAGATTTGTTTTTCTTTATTGCACTTGTTTCCTGTAACTGTTTGTGCAGTTTGAGAATATTGACTGCGATATCGGCAATTTCTACAATGATTTTTCTTTTCAGCCTGGGATTTATAATAAGTTGACCTATAAAATTCAATCCAGCCTGAATACGTATTTCTGAACGTTCAGGAGAGATGTGACGATAGCGTAATCGCCCAAAATGTCAAAAAATATTATAGGAATTAAATATTCTAATCTATCTAATTTTTAGAATTTCGTGTATGTAACATAATATATCTTATAATGTATTGGAGATAACTTCACCCTATACTGCTTCTGCACTAGTATTAGAAACGAAGCCTTCACCATAATTCACAGTAAATCGCTCGCATCATAATGCGGCTTCAAGTAGTATATTTCGTTCATTATCAGTGTGAACATTCGTTATAAATGATCGTGTATCTGCGTGTATGAAATAAATCTTTCACATTGGATTAACGAAAATAAACGGGTAGTATTTCCATTAAACGACTTGATGTAAAACTAATCGAGAAAACTTGTTGGGTTGTTGCTAAAAAGAAAGGGCGGACTAGGATTTAAATAAGCTATTTATTTATTTATTGCAATGCGGGGGATATACAAATACAAGTTTATATTGTTAATTAAATAGAAGGTAAATCGAGCACTGTGAGATATACTGATAACGTAAAAAAAATTTACGGATTTAGTTTTTGACAATACACTTGTATGTACACCTGAAGATGTTAGCTTAGCTAACGAAATGTACATTGTGTTTTGATGATTAAAGAATTTGTGAGACTGAAGTTCATTGGTATTTCCTGTTAGTTATATTGTTAATCTGAACACTATCTTCCATTTATTTGCAATATTTTGAAATGAAAAGAGCGCTGGCCATTTTTTATACCCTTTTTAATGGAAACCATTACATTAGGGTTGTTAATTATAACCAATATGATGTTTTAGTTCTAAGTTATTTATCGGCTTTCCTTCAAATGTAAGAATATGACCTCTGAACGGAATGTTTCCGTTCAGAGAACGGAAACATTCCATTTTTAATCTGTAACTTAATCTAGAAAGAAATATTTAATGGTCATAGTCATAACGAAAAGATTCCAAGTAAGTAAAGTTATCAGATCTCTTTTCTATTGGTGATAAATATGCTTTATTTCGAATGACCGTGCAATTTACTATTTAATAAAAAGTAATACTGCAATTGTTTAAAACTTGAAAACTCCTTGCTCCTACTTTATCACGAAATATACACTGTTCCCGGATGGCTCTAACTGTATAAATATATGTATAACATATGTCCCAGCGTTGGAAGGTGTAGTAAAACTCTAAAGATCTTTTTAGTCTAATGATTTAGGGAAAACTTTAACCAAAATGTCCGTATTTTTATTTTATTTACGTTTTTTTTATGTAAATTTCAAAAGCAATAACTGTTTGTATGTCATCGACTCTAAATAAACTATAGGCTAATACTAAATTCAGGTTTTCAATATTTGAATGTGATTAAAAAACATACGAATGACTAAGAAATTTTATATACCGTATAGACAAATCTACGATAAACACATTAGTATTATCTAGCCTATTTAAAAATAAATAAATAAATAAATCGACATCAACAGATTTTTAAAAATGTTCTTTATTACAACTTCAAATTAGTAGCATTCTATTCAAACCTAGAAACTTTTTAAAGCGCCTTCAGATTTCGTCCTACCAGTCCTGATATGACCTCATACACACAAAAAATCTATTATCAATCTGAATATTTTTTTTTTCAGGAATCGAAACTTAATTTATATTTAAATGAACTAAATCTTGTTCGTTAGAACATAAGAGTAGATTTTCTGAAAACACAATATACTCTTAGGACAAATAGTGTAAATATTTGCACTGAAGTATACTCCCTGCAAATGAACATTGTTATTGTTGTAAGAATAAATCTATGCAATCATAGTGAGAAAGTCTGTAGATTCAAAATAAAATCCCTTATATGTTTGGTATAATGAATTACTATATAAAATTATTAAATGTTTTGTACTGAAAACATGAAATACCACATCGGAATTACCCTAATATTGAAACATTTGAAACGAATTTTACCCCACCATTTATTGCACTAAAACTTATCTGTCGTTGGTACATACATTGGTATAGTGCAAATTAAACTGTATTTTAATGTTGCCTGACAAACAGTTAAAATGCATTAAATAAGTAAATTACTTCATTAGTCGTGTTTAAAAAATACGGTTTCAATTAAGATACTCTACATTCGCTTCAATACAATGAGTGCTTAAAAAAGCTATTGGCACTAAAACTAGAGTCTTTAGCAATTGGATAAGAGCTTCCAAATCTTTTAAAATTGTATGATATCTACTCAAGTTAGTACAAAATATTAATGATTAAAAATAAAATTTGTCAACTAGCTTGACGAACTTGACGGGTGTTTTCAACTTCGTATTTAAAAATTAAAGAAGGTTTTATTTAACAAAAACATATTTGCGGGAAAAATACTTTCAAGTTGTGAGATTTAAAAGAACTGTAATATGAGGCACAAGTACCTACGCAGTAACAGCAGACTGAAATTCCCTTGAGAGAAATATTTACTACTACCCGAAACCACTTGATATTATATATAAAGTAACCAGTTTTCTTATTTCAAAGATAATATCTGTACATTTCACAGAGTACGTTTAAATTGCCATTGTCTATCACCATTAAATTTAACAGTCGATCGGTATGATGATTCATAAAACCGTTGAAATTGCAGTGCCGTTGGATCGAAATTTATGGCATTTCGAAAATAAAAAGAGCTTGAAAAACATAAAACAAATTTACAGCAAATATCCCAAGTAACTAGTATGTCGTTAGTGTATAATAAACTACTGGGTGTTCACACCGCAATCGTTAAACAACCTTTTATACCAAAATAGTTGAATAAACATTTATTTCTGGTTTATACCTTGTATAATATACGATAAAACATCTGAGATATGAATGTAATGTGGATTGAATTAACACGAAAATTACCAAGATAGGAAAGTTAGATTTTTGACTTGTAACACCTTCGTTTGATGATTTTGTCCACCTTTTTTTGCAGTTTCTGAGATTTTAAGTTCCACACAAAAACATATGCAATGTAGCACGTTATCTTTAGCAAGAAAGAGATCATTTGCTTCACTATAAGCCCAGAACTTGTTCTAAGAGTGCCTAAAAGCACAGTACAAGACCTTGGGTCAAAGAGAAACACAAAGAACACTGGAATAACAAAATCAGGCAAATTCATTGTGCTTTATCGATGCAGTATCGAAAAAGAAGGCTGGAAAGTTTCTGGAGCTCAGTAGCAATCATCTTCGCATCGCCTAACAGATCTCCTAACAGGATGCAGCTCACTAGTGTTGTGAGTTTCCGCATTAAAATATTCGTTGATTCCGATTATTGAAATATTCGTATGATTCCGATTATTATTATTATTATTTCTATATTAGATTCCGATTGATGATTCTATATTAGACAACCTTTCTTTTTTTTTTAGTAATTATATCTCTCACGATGTCTATTGAAAAAACATAACCTTTCTTCTTTTTTTTTTTTAGATGTCAAATCACATCTTCAATGTTATTCCGATTCGGTTATTCCAATTATTGAAATCATCCGAATATTTACAACACTACTGCTCACTAAAAGGCTATCTACAGAAAATTGGGATCAACACTGGGGATAGCAATTGCAAACTGTTTAATGAAATAACAGATAACGCATGAGTGTATGTCAATGTGAGCCCCTGTATACAAGAAGACAAACAATTTTTGTCAAACCAAAAGTGAACCCAGAAGATTATCTTCATTAACCAGCCAGAGACCTGTACAGCTTAGTGCAAGGCACTAGGATCTTGGAATGGCTGATATAATTTAATGAGTACAAGGAATAGCAGACTCAATAGAAAAAGCCAAGAGGCTGCAGTGTTTTCGCAGACTCCATGTCAGACGGTCCTCTCAACAGTAAAAAAGGAAATTAATTATACGTTTTTAGCAATATATCCCCATTGCAACAGCGCGTAATGTTTACCAACATAAGTAATATTATTATATGTATAGTAAAGGTTGAAAAACCATTCTAAACAAGTTTAACAAAATAAACGTTTAATGTTAGTATATTCTTGGTGTATCATTATATTGTGCTTGGTATCATTAATGAAATTTTCGCAGTATAAATCTGCCTTATACGTGGAAACGTGGTACAGTAAGTACAGTTTATTATATCAAAGAAATGTTTATAGCAAAGTAAAAAGAGTTTTTATTAATATATTTTTATTTATTTTTTTTAAGAGACAGGAATCAAAATTTATAGTAGTTATTACTAAACAAAGTTGGGGAAGACTATGAATACTAGGGTGTGGAAATGGATAGAGAAAGGATAGATCATCTAGCGGTAGAGGCAGAGAGAAGAAAATGTGTTAAATTAAGAAAAAATAGCAATCCAACAAAAAGATTTTGGTTAAACATAGGCAAACAAAAATCATTTTTAATAAAGTAACAAAATGCGAATGTTAAAATAATTGTGTAGATTTGACAATATATCTGGCATTGTTTTAACAATCAAGATAATTTTATTTTAAGCATTCAATATTGTTTGGGTAATAAGTGTTCGGGCAAAATAAGCAACTATTTCATGTTAAATTAACCAGAAGAATTCGTTAAAATAAAAAGCTGAAGTTGCTAGGTTAATAAACATTTTAAGTTAAATTGAGTAAATGTTATCTGTTATGTCAAAATAACAATTTTTGCCGTGTTAAATAAGAAAATTATGTAGGACCAAAACAGAACTGCTTTATAGTTAATAATATTGTATTGCTGTATGGAAGAAAACTGTTATACACGTGAACCCATTGGCTTTGTTAAATTAATAAAACGATATAGTTGCCTTCATTATACGGTATTCTTGCAAGATCAACTAAAATTTTAGTTAACTCATCAAACATTACAGAACATTTAATATACTTATATCAATAGAACGAGTTTTTTTTAAGTAATTAAAAATGTGTTTCAAAATATGCTACTGCGAAATGTTCTTCTAATAATTTCGATGTAGCTAAAATAACAAAATATTTTTAATTCGTTCAAACAAAATATACTGTTGGTGATCCCGCTAACAAACAAACAACTGTTGAACTAACAAAATATTATCAACATTTTTTTTTTAATTATTTTAACCTTATATTTTCTTCAATTTGATTAAAAATGTTGTTAATGCGATAATATTTTTCCACCAAAAGTTGGTTGACGGAATGCATTTTCTTCTCTCGTTGTGTGATTTGGAAATTGGGAGTTACCAAATAAAAGGTGAAGAGCACAATGTCTTAGCTCCATTTTTAATCAGGTATCAAATTACAATAACTATATTCCATGCGGTAAAAGGATGGTAAAAGAATAAGGAATTGAATAAAACACAGAATATATTAAACTATAATAGAGGAATTTACATTGCCCTTAAACGAAATTGCAAAGTTTCGAGAACTGATAAGAATATTCCTTACTAACTACGGTATAATAGATAAAGTGGAAAGAAAAATATTGATATGGTACAGATGTTTCAGTCAAATGAGTGTAGACAAATGGCCGAAAATGACCTAACAGTAGATTCTAGTTAGAAAACGTAGAAGAGGGTGAAAGAAAGCGACGGCAAGTAGACAAAACGGGCTATTGGTAGCTGGAAAAGAATTAAGGAAAATAAAAACATGCCGCTCAGATGAATACGAAATCCGCAATTTACCCTAAGTGTTGCAATTTGATGTGTTGTAAATTTTGACAACAAAATTTGGGAAAAAAAGAAAGATTGGACGTAAAGAATATTTTTGTGCTCTCACTCTTCGACAATCGAAATAACTGAGTGTTTTTGGAAAGTGGGTTGCCTCTGCTACTTCTGCATATTAAATAAATGTTTGCACATCTATTTTAATTAAAAATTGGAAAATATAATAGAAAAATTTGATATATTTTTCAATTTTGAGTATTTTACAAAGTTGCAAACATTCTTTTTACTGTGCAAAGTATTTGCAATAGAAAAACTAAATTTAGATGCAAATAAAAATCTATTATACAAATTTGCATTTTGTTGATATGTAAAGTCTTATTTCTCTTTTATCAACATCGCTTTAACTAAAAATCATTATTAACCATCAACTGATTTTTTATTCTGAGACGGTACCACCCGTACATTTTTTACATTTAGATCCACGACAGTACAGCTAAGCCAAATTTGACATTAGTGTAAATTAAACAACAAATTTGGTAGGCACTTTGACATTTTTTGTTAACATAAAACAATTTTCGGTATCATTATAGAGTGCTTTGAAGTGCTTAAAATGCTCGATGGTTACTGTAAAAAACGTGATATCCTTTTTTTTCATTTTTACTGTATACTCTATTTTAAAAACGTAAAAGAATGACAAAGACATTCACAACTGTATCACTGATGATGATAGCTTTGCTACCGAAACGTGCGTCCAGTGTGATGAAATTTGTTGTAAGGTGTTTTAAAGTGTGTAATAAAACCAATGTTCTTTTGTATTTTATTTCAATTTTTGCATATGGTAACAGGGTGGCTAGGTCATTGTAAAATAGCATGATGAACCACAGTAATAGTATGCCGGGCGAATGTTTATTAAGTAGAGGTTGTCAAAACACAAAATAACATCGATTGACATATTATTGTAAGGCGTAAGGTAACAAAATAAAGGTAATTCAGTGCTCTGCCATGAGTAATGATCCAATAAACCATCCAGTTTTCATTTGAAAAAAAAAACAATCAATTCTAGGAATTACGATTTTTTACGATTAAATGTAACAAAATGAGTAACAAAATTGTTGCGTATCGTATAATAAGTGACCCCGCCATAAACGTTAAATAACCGTTTATAATGAGCAGATTGTTGAATAAACGTTTAATATCGGTTTATACCTGGTTTAATAAGCGATTTTGATACATAAGATACAGTTTTTCATATATCAATCAACGCGATATTTTTACATGTGTGATATTGGAAGTAAACCAATATTTAACGTTTGTTGAACTACTTTAGGCATTAATCAACGTTTAGAAAACGTACGTTTGACTATCATTTATTATATTATTATTGACATAAATCAAAATTAAGATGCTTAGGAAGTGAATATTTCAAGTACTTCAAATTACTGGCGGATGAAAAATATATATACAAAAGTAAATTATGTCAAAAAATATCAAATATGGTATAATGTCCTTGAAATGTTATGGTGAATCAAAATATTAAAAAATATACTGGTGGTCCCATTTAAGAAATAAGAATCAAAAATTAAGAGACAATAGGAAAAAAACGTTAATGAGCAGTTAATTTAAGTAAATAATGTCCTTTACTATTTTTGTTTTTGTCATTTCCTAAATTAAAATAATTTAAACGAAAAATTTGCAATTGTTTAATGAGGAATAAAATTATTTATTGGAATGTATAGATAAATTTGATGATCACTTTCTATTCTAAGCAATTAACATAAGGAAGTTATATTGTTGATTATGTTTCCTCAAAATATTATTGTTAATACAATATAGATTTACTTTCTAATTCCACATGGACATCGGAAATATTTGTTCAATATAATCCTTGACGTTGTAACTTTTCTGTAGGATTCTTGTTAATTTAAAAATAATGGCTGTTTAAGTATCATACATAAATCCAGCAATTTTCTACAAATTTTCATCATAGGAATAATGTTTAAGAATATATAAATACCTTTCATACAATTTATCTCTAGAGGTTGTCAACTTAATTTTAATTTGCTAATTTCGCATGCACTATTTTTCTTAAATTAACGATTAAGTAACGCGGTACACTCTCCTTAGCACTAACATCTACAAAATTCAAAATTCACTTTTACGTGTCTTTCCGCGTCGTTCGAATTTCAAAGTTTTTCTCGCGAATAAGTTCGCGCGCCGGCTGAGCTTTCCGAATGCGTGGGCTCAGCTCTAAATCGCAGGAGTAAGGACGGGCAACTGGACAATTCGATGGAGCTTCTCGGGAGTTTTAGCGTCGTCGGAAAGCGCGGCATTTGGCGCGCGTAGATGGCGTGCTTTTCGTTCCGCTATGTTCTTTTGAGTCGGACCGCACGGTCGAAAGCGACTTTCGACCTTCGCTTTGGTGACATATCCCGCTTGCGGTGCGTAAAGTTTCAGGAGTGGATCTTTTTTCCTGAAATTTCTATTAGTCATGGGTTTAGAACCAACGGTTCGCGTAGCCGGCAAACGCAAACGGGGAAAAGAGAAAAAAAATGGAGATAATACAGGCGTGAAACTTGACACATTTATTAAGCTGTTGAATGATACATTGACGTGAAAAACTGATTTTTTTCTCTTTGTAATTAATACGAGGAGATGCTTAGGTTATATTATAATCAAATATTAAATTTATATGTTAAGAAGCAATCACTTTCAGAATCATATATTGTTATCAGTAGAAGTTTTCAAATGTGTTTTTACAATAGCTTATTAATAAGTTTACAATAACCTTTGTTACATTATTATTATGTATATTTGTTAAATTGAGGTTAGGAGCGTGTATCAAACTATGAATTCCCTCATTCCGTTTCGTATTTTTCCTACAACGTTTCGTTAGCGATTGCTAACACTCTCAAAGGAATATCTGTGTGGAATACAACGCTAAATTCATATTTTCAAGATGTAAAAAAATACTAAATGGATTAAATTAAATAAGTTAAACAATAATGAACCAAAATAAGAACCTTGCTCAATACCAGACTATGCAAATATCACATCTGAAGCGTAGCCGTTATAAAGGGAAAAAAAAACAATTACATATATCTAATGCAATCTAATAGTGCTTTTTTCATTCTGATTTATTACTATTGATAGTAATAAATATTTTGAGTATTAATCCGTAAAAGTAGAATACATCCAACATAATTATGTCTATCTCCTAAGTAGGATGCTATAAGATTTGTTAAGTTATTTGAGAAGACAAAATGATTAATTTTTTGTGTTAATAAGGAGTGAGCAACAACGTCAAAGGATCAGGATAAAATTGTGTATATTACATCTACTTGGCCTCCCCCAAGTAACACCTTTGGTCTTTGGAATGTGGCGGCTACTATCACAGGAACCTTGTTTTTGCCACCAATCGCTGGAATGTGATAGGAACTTTCTTCGCGTACCCGTGAACAAAATGGGAATAATTAGTGCTGTTATCCGGATCCGGCTAATTTACTATCCGAATTTCAATGTCATCCAGCTCCACACACAAAAATTCAGAACCGGATCTAGCAACCGAAACCTCAGATCCGGATCAGATATCCGAAACCTCGGGTCCGGATCCACTATTTGAAATCTCAGATCCAGTTTCGCTATCCGAAACCTCGGATCCGGTGCCGCTATACGAAACCTCGTATCACTCAACTTTGTTGAAAACCTATATATTGCAAATCAATTTAATATAATTAATGAATTTTAAAAATCATTGCACATTTTCTATAAAAGATAAAATCTTCTTCATTAAGCATCGCAAAGAAATTTTGATTTTTTTTTGGGAACTAAAAAAATAAGATCTTCAATATTCTTTTATAACTTTAAAACCGCATAAAAGGCGATGCGCAGCTTAAAATATCTGTATATACTTATACAAGGTGGGCCACCACATTCGCGTCGGTCTATATACGAAAAGTGGTAACATATTTTCTTTTTTTTCTTGTTAAGGGTTATACAGGTTCAGAAGGAGCACATTTCAATTTTGAAGTATACAGGGTGACTCAACGAAAAGTTACACACCAAAGTTGTAGAAAATTAAATGGAACAGCCTATATCTCATAATATATATTGATACTACAGACTAAATAAAGACAAGTTGGTGTTAGGTTTCTTAACTCATTAAACTTGATAATAGAATAAAAATAATGCAAAGAATTATAGGGGGTGAACAAAAACATACTCTTAATTTTCCCTATCTTTAAAGGCCAGTCACTTTCTTATTTTAAATGGAACAGCCTGTATTGATTACCTTATTTAAATTCTAATTTTAACGGTCTTTAAGATTGTATTAATGCTTTCTATACATATCTGTCATAGTTTCTTAGTAATTTATAATTTTCTTTTTCAAATATTAATTCCTAGCCATTATTTTCTTTTTAAGTAGGCTTGGACAAAACTGCTGTTATTATTCAACATAAATAGACGATAATAATCAGCCTAACTTTTCAACTGACTTTTCCTACATACTAATTAAAAGTCATAACTAAATAAACTTCAGAAATGTACTTTATTACAACGGATAAACTGATATGTTAAAAACTGTCAATGTTTTAAAAAATGTTCAAAATGATCGCCATCATTTTCAATGCAGAGGCGTACTCTTTCTTGAAATGAGTCTTTAACATTACTCAAAACATTTGGTGTTATAGATCGAAACGCCAGTCTTATTCGCTCTTTCATATTGTCGGGTGTGATTGGTAGTATGTCATAAACAATATTTTTAATATATTCCCGTAAAAAAAAATCTGGACTCGTTAGATCTGGAGATCTTACTGACCAATTCTGTGGACCTCCGCGGCCTATCCACCTGTTGGGATACTGCCTCCCGAACGCTTATTTGAAAGTGCGCAGAAGCACCGTCTAATTGCAACCAAAGCCTTTGTCGAATATTAATAGGTATATTTTCCAAAAGCATTGTTAAGTTATATTTTATAAATTGTAGGAACATGCCACTATTCAAGTGACTATCAAAAAAGTATGGCCCTATCACGTGCTTTCCAACTACTCCACCCCACGCATTAACAGACCATCGATGTTGGCGATTTAGGGTTCTAAAGAAATTGGGATTCTCGTCGCTGTAATATTGAACATTATGCCTATTAACTAATCCGTTGTTACGAAAAGTCGACTCATCCGAAAATAACACATAATCGAGAAAATTTTCGTTTCTCCTAACTTTTCTAGAACCTAAAAACAAAATTCAAACCACCGATCATAATCTACTTCCAAAAGTTCTTGATACAATTGTATGCGGTATGGGTAAAATTTGTTCATATTTATAATTCTTCTGGTGCTCCCTCTGCTTATCCCTGTAGTTTAATTTATTTTTCGCTGACTTATATGCGGATTTTCAGCAAGAGATTCGATAACTAAAATATTATTTCCTTCATTTCCGGTAATCGGTTTTTGTCGTTCTGTTTTCTTATGACACATTCCTGTACTTCGGAATACTTGCAGCAAATTTTCTAAAGAACGCTTATCGGGATGGCGTCTGTTAGGATATTTTTGCGCATAAATCCTTGATGCTAGCAAACAATTTTCTTCAGACTCTCAGATTACTAAAATCATATCAATCCTTTCTGCTTAAGGGTAATTTCTCATTCTAAATAATTAAAATGCTTTTTGAATAACCACGAACAACAATGATGCGCAACTGAAAAGTTCTGTTATTGCCAAATGACTTTTGTGTATAATGAATAATGGCGATATTTATTTCGGTGGAAACGAGAAAAAACTTTGGGTATATATCGGAAGGTGTAAACCGAATACCAGCCCGGAAATGATTAAAAAATATTTAGAAGTTAAGTTCCCTGGCACGGAGTACGACAGAACCAAGCTGGAGACGAAAGGTACAAACTCTACTTTCCGGATCGGCATGGACATGCTGCCTCGATGCTGTGTACGACCCATCTCGGTGGCTGAACGGTATCTTGGTGAAGCGTTTCCGTGTCTATAGAGGACAGAGTACAATCGACCGGCGTGAAATGGAGGCGACTTTTTAACGATTCAGATGTTAGTTCAACACAAAAATGTAAGTCTAATAAGGTAACTGAACTTTTATTTCCTGTATATAATAATAATAATAACAATAGAACTTTATTTCCAACATTACAATATGTGGAAAACGTCAACAAAAGCGAAAAAAAAATGTAAAAGACAGAAGAAAAAGAATGAAAAAGAGAAATATAAATAAAATAACTGTTGAAATACAATCTTATACAAATTATTAAATATCAGTATTAAAGTATTCTTCCAATGAATAAAAACATTTTGTCAGAAACTCTGCACAATAAACAATTCTCAATGCTTCAAAACTTACAGCAGCTTTTAGTTGTCGCAGCTTAAAAATGACAATGTTTAACTTAGATATTAAGCAGTTGCATTGTTCATCCCATGTAAGCGTAGAAGTAAAGGTTACTCCCAATATTTGCAGCCCTAGTGCAAGATATGATATTATTATTTAAATATATACGAGGATACGAATCGAACCTTTTTTGTAAGGTGTAAAAAAAATACATTTAGTTTTGTCTAAATTCAAGGAAAGACCATTTGCACAGCACCAATCGTTCATTTTACCTATCATGATTTCAGCAGCACAAGCAGTATCCTTTTCATTAACAGCATTGATTAAAGTTGTATCATCCGCATAACAGACAACATGATGATCGCACAAAAAATGGATAACATCATCTAGAAATAGGGAAAATAAAGTTGGTCCTAAAACGGATCCTTGCGGTATCCCAATACGGTTGGGCATAAGTGAAGATCTGACGGTTTGTTTAGTATTAACATTGTTAATTGTTATTTCCACAAATTGCATTCTATTGCACGGAAAAGATTTTAACCAATCACTAACTTTACCCCGTAATCCCATATAATTCAATTTGTTAATTAATAATTGATGACTGCCACAATGGGAAAGCTTTCGATAAGTCACAAATAACGTCAGTTGGTAGTAATTTATTTTCTAAATTATTATTTATTTATTATAGTACTGTGTATGTCTAATAAAGCAGAAGTTGTAGATTTTCCGATTCTAAATCCATATCGCTATTGAGATAACAGGTGATTTTTTTCTAAGAAAGTGTTAATTCTGTTTAGCATTGCATATTCAAACAATTTGGAAAAGGACGAAACTATGGAAATTGGCCTGTAATTAGATAGATCATCGATATCGCCTTTCTTATATATAGCCCTAACAGAGCTAGTTTTCAGTGAAGCTGCGAAGGGAATACACCATCAGTAAAAGAAGCATTAACTATATGTGTAATAAGTGATATCTGAATTCCTTACTCATATAAGCTGGAACACTGTCAGGTCCGCTGGTAAATTTGTAATTAAGTTTATTAAATATTGAAAGCATTTTGAATTCTGTGTACGAATGTAAAAACATAGTGTGACGATTAATATTAATATGGTTGTTGGTTATTGAAATATTTGGAATAGAAGACGCTGTAGCAATTGGTGCTTGCAAAAACTGTTTATTAAACTTCTCAGCAACATCCTGAGGGCAAGTAACTATCGTACTATCAACTATTTTAGGGATGTTAACTGGTTGTATGCTGTTATTCCGTAAATCATTGATGATGCTCCAAGTAGTCCGTGTTCTGTTATCCGATATTGCAATCTGATCATCAAAAAAATTTCGTTTCGTATGCTCAATCAATTTCGAATGTTGAATTTTCTATGATTTATATAAATTTTGTAACATCGGATATCTTTTTTGCAAAATATAAAGATCATTAAGTCTAGCACTATATATACTTTTACCGTAATAATCACAGTTGTAATAATAATAGTTATAATATATATAGTAATTATATATAATTTCTAGTATTACGTACCTGTTTATAACTAACAGCTTCTTGCGGGTTTCGCCGTGTGTCAAAACTCTCGACGTTTCGCTGTTCATACTGACAGCTTCTTCAGGATAACTGAACTAACAGTTCACACCGGCCGTGAAAGCCTACGCAGTGTTACGTACCTGTCTTTTACTTATTTCGATTTTTTTAATTTAACTAACTTTTGAAATAAAACTTTGAGAAACGCTAAAATCAAGAAGAAGATTGTATTATATTACAACTGATTCCTTAACTGTTAAGCGAATAGGGCTATTACCTCGTTTCCAACATTTACCAAATATTGCATGGCTCGTGAGCAAACATATCTCCCCTAAGGATTCCCACATCAACTAGAAGTCACAAAAGCGGAAATGTCTATAAAATGAAATGGAGATATGCAAATGCGGGGGATACAGTTACCTGGTGGTATATGTCAATATTTAAGCGGAGACGATTAATCTCTCAGTATATATTTTCCTATCAAAATTGTATGCATTATTGCAGTTATAATATAGTATGGATTAGGTACAGCATATTTGCTGTAAAAGAGAAAAATGACTTAATTTGTAGGGCGTAAATGCTTATAATGAAATAAAGAAGATCTAACTGTTATACTCTACTTAGCTTTCGGATTAGTACCGCGAGTCATGCTTCGACTACAGCTAGTCAGCTTTTCCTAGAATATCTTTATATAATTTCCTAGCCTCAGTTCACAAAATTCTTCTTTATGTTGTTGCAATGAAAGAATATGCATTGTTGTACGTCAGAGGACTGTCTTAAAAAATCGCAATTTAAAATTAAAAAATCAAATATGGATATTCAAAGTAAAACAAGATGAACAAAAGTGACTAACAAAATAAAACAACGAATTAAAAGTGAGATATAATATCAAGGGATATAGAACCAAGACAGTCTTGTTTTTGTATCCTATTTATTATCCTATGTGGAAAAAACTTATACAAACTTATCAAATATTCATTAAATATAGCAAGCATTTCTTTTCAGATTTTTTCTGATAGAATTCATCTGTACTCACTGATACTATATACCGAATTTCTTTCAATCGGTTCATTCGTTTGTGAAATATTGAGTTTCTGGCCGCGTCTCTATATAACTAGAATCGCTGTGCATTGGCTGAATTTTTTTATATTAATATCAGACGCCACTTTGAAAGATATTGGTAGATGAAATGGAAAAAAAATGTGTTTCTTAGTTTCTTCAGAGTTTGTTCGTTGGTTTCAGTGATGACCATACGTAATTCTTGAGGGATGTTTCTAATTAGCATTTGTGGACAAACTTTTTTTTTACGGCAATCCTATTTTATCCCTATACTACAGACAATGACAAAAATCAAAATTAGGTATCAATCTTTCTTCACAGAGAAAAACAAGTTAGTCTCAATAGTGAATTGTAGCTTAGATGACCAAACCTTTATAGAATTTTCGGGGTTTAGTTTATTTATACATTCACTTTGAATTTATTTAACGTCACTCAAAATTCTGTTCTTTTATTTTTGTTTATACCTTTTCAATTTTTGGGGTAATTAAAATAAGTCAGATTTCTTTCACTCACTTTTTACTTTTCGTGATTAGTTTTAATTCGCGAGGGTAAACCCTGAGTTTAATTGTTTTTTTGCGCCCTTTTAGTTTTTATCCGTTCAGCTAGCTAATTTAATTTTTCATTTTTAATAATCATTTTGCATTTTCATTAGTACTTACAGTACACAGCACTACGTATCTAAACTTGCTTGGCACTTTAATAAATTAGATTAAAGAAACGTCAATAATATTCGGTAATCAGATAATAAAAAAAAGTATTTGATAAGCAGAGTCATCTATCAGTAAATGGCTAAACTAAATTTGTAGAACACTATAATATTCAAATATCCGTTTTATCGATAAATGTGAAATTCCTATTATAGATAGACCATTTTTTTTTCCGATTTTATGCCAAAATAATAATAATTTAAAGTTTCTAATATAAATAAATACAATGGCGGTTCATACAAACTTAACCCCAAAATGAAACGTAGCGTGAACATAAATGAAAAATTATAATTTACTGGGGGGTAAAATTGAATGAAAACTAATTAATAGTTTTCTTTTTTTAGGTGGAATATACTTGACGAAATACCTTGGTATGTATGGACAGCTCAAATTATCAATGTAGTGGCAGATAATCTCTGGGCCAGTTCAACTTATTCGGAAGGATCAAATCTTGAAATAATATTCAGAATTCTTCTCGGAAAATTTCATAGGAAGTTCTCGAAGTTCTAATGATATGGATTTACATACATTATATAGGTAATATATGAATAGTTTTAAGGTGTGGCGCAAAAATTATTAGAACAGCGAACGTGACATCCGTCCACTGTCGTGCTCACAGAAAGAACGCTCATTTAAACTAATTCTAACTGTTATTTGGCTTCGATATTTATATGCCAACATAAATTCAAATAGAAAACCTTAACTACCATATAGATACCATTATTCACCCTAGATGGAGGGGTACAGCAGTCATTCCCGAATATAAACATCCCAAAGAAGGATAAACCTCCCAGAGTGAAATATAATAAAGATTTTAAAATGTACCAGGTAGGCTTGAATTAACAAATAAAATACAGTCCACATTATATATAAGGCTATAATTAACACTTCGAGCTAATATGGTCTCTATAGAAATTTTTAACAAATTCAAAATTTACTTGTTGATTAGGCAACCGAGTATGCATCTCAACTTAAAAGGGCCTCTTCATTAAGCTTTGAGACCTGTTTTAAATGATTCTAAATTAGATTAAATTATGAGCATTTATTGATTTTTTTCTTATTTACGTGTTACTTAGTGGGGCCTATAACCGAAAAAGGAATAAAAATATCGCTGTGAATTATAAAAACTTTCTATCGAATATTATTACTACTACAAGAAGTAACGTCAACTTGTTAGGTAATAATTGTCTAACCCAAAGGAAGAAGAAAGCACTTCGAGAAAACGATATGAACGCAATCTTCGAGAAAAAGCTACAAACAATGAATATCAAAGATTCGAACTCTTGATTGCAAATTGGATGTTATTATCATGCAGGAAAGGACCGTCAGAAGATCGATTTCAATGAAAGTCTACAATTGCTTTGTTCTGTGACCTGCAGCCTTATAAAATTAAATCTGGTTTCGTGTATTTGAAATTAGTTCTAAAAATAAGGTTTGAATTTTTACTCTTAGGTGCATATATACTAACATGGATACATAAAGATAGCAAATCAATAATATCACTGCTGTTTTTGCAGTATAACATTAATTGTGAGTTATATATGTAAACATTTCTACTAGGTGCTCTAGCATACGCAGAAAATAATATTACAGATAACATATTTGTACAGTGGCGTAAAGATCAAAGATCCCATGCGCTAAACTAAACATGAAAATCGTTTGTAAACGGTAATAGATGAAGTAAGGATAGGTACTTATCTATTTGCGTTTTTTTCCCATACAAATGGAGTTTAGTCTTCCTTTGCAGTTCTGCGTGCAATGCCCATATTCAATTTATTCAAGAGCAACCGAAATCTATTCGAAACTCTCTCATATAAATTGAACCAACAGCGATAGGAATGTTCGTAGGATTAAGTGAATTAACTACTGATATGTTTATAGAGATACTTTTATGTAGAGAATACTCGACAAGTAGAAACAACATTTTCAAGTTATGATTGTAATTGCATTTACAAATATTAGTAATATGTTTAATGAATATTTACATTAGCATGCATTAATTATTAGTAAGTTTTCTGATAATTACTAGTTTTTCATTTACATTACGGCCTGCTGTAAATAGGTTAACAATGCTGCTAAAGCACGAAAAAGTTGTAATGGGTAGGCAGGGGAAGTTGTTACTGTCTTACAGCGCAACACGAGGAAAACTCCAATACTTTGTCACCTCTTGAAAAAGACAGTAGATAGATAACCAGTTAACCGGCTGCACACACAAGACGGTTATAAATTATCGCTTAACCGATCACGGTGGTTAATCGTCCAATTCGATTGAGTGTTCAAGCTACTTTAAAATATTATTTTTGTATTATGGAATCTTTTGTAGCTAACTACCGTAGCTATTGATAATAGCAGTTGTAAACAATACTCTGAACCACATATGTATGTAAAATATTGGAATTGTAAGCAAAGTAGGAAGAATGATAAGAATACAATTCGCTCGTGAGCAAATTCTTTGTAAGGAAAATTATTGCATAAATGTTATTATATAAACCATAAAATAGTGGTCGTTTTGAAATCGTTGCTAAATATAATTACAACACGTATGTTGTCTTATTGTCATTTTTTGGCGGATTTTGGGAGTTAAAGGGAAAACATAAACGCAGTAGTTAACACTAAATTGTGGTTTATTATATTATACCGTAGTAGACAAAACATTTGCAAACATTGCAATACGCGCCAATGCCAATGTTAAAATAATATTGGGCGTTAGGCATGTGGTGGGAGATATGGATGCGTGTCTGTTTCCATTTTAAAGCGATACGCTCTTTCTTACCCTCTGCTTTCCTACACACTAAAAAAATGTTACTAAAATTCCTGTACGATTTTGGGACAATGTTATGCTTCTAAAACCGTACAGGTATTTTACTTTTAGAAGTAATATTTCTATAACCATAAGTAATGTTTCGAAGGTTTTTTTTTTTTATGTAACCTGGAATATTCATTGTGAAATTTCGAAATGTGGATAACCTTTCCAAGATTTTTTCATCTATATATGAATACTCACAAATAAAATGTCTAAATTAGTGATAATTTCCAGTAGAAGTTTTATTTGTTTAAAAGTAAAATTGCAAAGAAATGTTCAGTATTTCTGATGTTTTTTCCTAACAAAAGGAAAATATCGTCGAAATGAAAATGCCCTGGTATAGTGTATTTAATTAGAATTTAATGCATAAAAGACAAACAACATATAAATTTCTAATACTTACCCAAAAAGCCACTATCCGTTGCCTCTCCACATTGGCGGTTAATTCGCAAAACTCAAGCGCCACCATATGCAATCGGGCAACTGTTGTAATAACAGTTCCTAAGAAATATTTATCTGGCAAGTAATAGATAAATATTTGATAACTGTGTCTGCCATGTGGAAAACTTATATCGAGTATGGAAAGTTAGTGTAGTGAAATAGGAGAACCGCCATCTTCACGACAATTTCTGCACTTGTATAGAATATGTTTAACGTATTTGCTGCTATAGGCCAGAAAACTTTGCTATTATCTGTTTAGAACATTATGACGTGATGATTTATAGTTTTGTAATACAATTTTGACGGAAATCTGCAACTACTTTATCTGTAACTAAAATACTAAAAGTTTCGACATTCTCCTTAAGTTTCTGTAAATTTACCCCCATTCAGTGCGCAAAATTATCAAAGAAAGTGATTTTTACCAAGAGAAATTACCTAAATTTTTTAGTATGTATACTTTAGTTAAATTTTGACGATTACAGAATATGTAAATGAAGAATAGTAGTAGACTGCTACGTAAAAGATCTGTTGTGTTTCCTATTCTTGTTGTTTTACAACTGATCCAGCGGAAAAGTGTAGAATATGAGAAGACCTCAGGTTTTTTTTTTTGTTGTTTTGGAAGCCGGCGTCTGACAAGGTTTCTCCGGAAATACTACATCATCTTGGTTTTTGTATTTAGCTTCTATTTCTTTTACCCGTGAAATTGTACCAGCCATTCCAGTATCTTAGTACCTTGTACTAATAGATTTCTGGGTGATTATTCAAGTAACCCTTTGGAGCACTTGGCTTGGCAAAAATTGCCTATTTTTGCGTTCATTCACACAGAATGTGGTAAATATTCTCTGTTATTCCGTTGCACAGTCGGCAGGAGATATCGGCAATATTGATTTCAATTTTCTGAAGTATTCTGCTAGGACATCTGTTGTGGTACGAAAATGATTCCTATTGATCTGAAATCTCCAGTTTCAGTTTCGGCTTTCTTATGGTCCCTTAATAAAAGTTTTTCCATAACTTTGTGTTCTTTGTATTTGTATTATCTCTTACCTCCTCTCGTGCAGTGCTTTTAGACAGAACAGATCTTGAACCTACGAACTCGATGACGTCTTTCTTGCTAACTCACACATCGACTCCTTTATTTTAGTAAAGTGACTTTATTGCGATCTACCAGGCTATTCAGTTCTCGAATATATTCTTAAACCGGTTTTGATTATATCTTAAAGTTTACTACTGCCCTCAGCGTCGTCTAGCTGTCTGTTGCAATATAGCTTCGCTATTTTTTATAAGTGTTTTGATTGATTTCTGCTACACAATGTAGTATTGTGGATGTCTTTGCTTGGAAATGCTAGCAAAACCCGTTGTAGATTTCAGCTCCATGTCCATTTACGCCTTTTGATCCATCTGTAAGCCAGAAAAATCTCTCGAACCTGTCTCTGTAATTAAAGTTAAAAAGATCATGTAAGCTGATATTATTCATAGGTTGCTTTTCACACAGTGGACAATATTATTGTGCCTCAATCCGCTCTATCTACCATTTGATAATTCTTACAATCTGAGGTGCCCCATTCTTGCCTCTCCCATTATCATCAAATAGGAACCAAGTTAGATAAATCTTCCTATTCGATTTCACATGCTCTTAGATGCAACCCCCTTGAGTTGCATAGTGCTGCGCAATTTGAGAGCAGCTGCACGGATATTTCATTCTGTTCCCTACAAAATCTACAACCGGGTTCCTTTGCTAATCCAGATTACTTAGATGTCCTTTCAGTTTTCAATAGTTTGAAAAAATCTCTGTTAATATACGGATATTGTTCTTACTGAGGTTAATGTATTCTGTAAATCTCTTTTGGTTATAGGTTTTCGAAAGTGTTTAGCTTGCCTTACACCTTGGAAATTCCAACTATTGGGAGAACCAATAGTTGGAATTTCCATCCTTAGATCCGTCCGTCAGCACGACAAATCTGTTGTATCGGTACATGTCAGTTTCAGATTGCCTGATATACCGAGACGCCTAGGTAGAAGTTAAATGGTCATTCACCCAATAACTTGTTGTGCGCCATGTTGCTTGACTAGCACTAACGCACCATACCATTCAGCCAATCAAACTATGCATACAACAGCATTAGATAAAATTAATTAGTAAACCAACGTCAATTTTAAACAAAAATATACCAAAACCGTTAATAAATAAATATGTTAAAGTAAGCAAACTTGTTAAAATAAGAAAATAATTTAAAAATAAGAAATTATAACGGTACCTGCATAAACGTTTGGGTACAAATGATACAAATTCTATGAGAACTTTTATTATAAATTTCCCTGCTTGTGGCCTTGTAGAATTTAAAAGCTCTCTTATACACCGTGGCTAAGATAATGGATACCTGAATACCGTTGTATATGGAAGTAGCGTGCTCTTTGTAATTCGCCGGCTGAGCAGCACGTTTCCGTTTGATTTCATTTGATAAAGACGGAATAAACACGCAGGTAAACATAAGCATTTAATTAAAGTATAAACAGAAACAATATGATCGATAAATAAAAGATACATTGTTAGCTTAAAAGAAGACAGTCTCAAAGATTTTTGTTTTCAACGCTAAAACACTTTAAATGTGTATACAAAACTCCTACAAATATTAATTAGCTACCAAGCGTAACAATTTCCTACAAAATTACATACACATTTTGGAGATGTTTTAACAGTAATAGCAAAAATCTATAGGTTTGACCCTTCCAAGCTGACGATATATTCTTGTTCAGCATAAATTATCTCGTTTTAACTCAAATATTCATGTCGCTTTGTCAATGCAAATTTAATTACTGTAATATTATATTCTATTACAACAAAAATCAAAGTTCTTTTTCTTAACGTTGCCGACTTATTTCAGTATGGAATTAAATGTAGTGTAACCGAGTTATTTTCATTACATTAAAAAAAATAAAAATACTAATTACTCGATTATACCGCTTCTTCCGGTTGGATACATTACTGAGGGTTTACAATTCGACTAAGCTCCTTATTATTATTATAATATAAAAACGAGCTAGTTTAGAGAGCATGAGTTGTAGTCTGATAGATATGGACATTACTGAAGGGTCATTCACGTTTTCAAGGAGGCGTATTGCATATTTTTACTGCAAACTTTTTGATATTTAGAAAACTCGACTTATTAATATAGTATTCCATGATTATAGATATCATGAAGTATGTAAATCGATAAAATAATGATTTGAAATTCATTTCATTAGTATAAATACTAACGTATAGCATATGAATAGGAAAATATAAATTGAATAATGAAACAAAAAAGTAAACTCTTAACTCACAATTTCTAATAGTTATTTTGGTGTCAACCAAAATTTGTAGAAGTAAGGTTAGAAAAAATATTTAATGATAGACAATGTTGAATTAAAATACTTAAAACGAAAAAGCTTAATTCAAAATTAAGCCGAATAAAATTCAAAAATTTTCATGATTTATAAACAAATAAAATTAAAAAAAATAAAGTCAGAATTCTCATACATCTAGTAAAGAAGACCCTGAAAAAGTACACAAAATTCCCACTTAACATGTTGAAACCGTTCTCCGTCTGGTTCCAATAAACATGCAATTTGTATAGGATTATACATATATAAAACAAAGTTGTCATTAGAAATGTAAAAAAAAAGTATTTGGCAAATGAGTTGATCCACTGAAGCTTTTTAACATTTACTATATACATAACTATTACATAGACAAAAAAAAACAGCAACAATCCAAAAAGAAAACTGGCTAGTTTACTAAGTAATTTGGTACCTCAAACTAAGTATTCACGATTAAACCAGTATTATCCTTCTTATTGGAAAGAATAAAGTCCTATAAGATTAAATTGAGTGCATGTATGTATGTGGAGTGGTTGATGTTATACTGCGATCTAAAAGATCTATTGTGCCCATATTCTTGCTGTTTTACAGCTGGCCTTCCAATTCTATTCCTTTCGGAAAGTGTAGGATATCAGAAGGCCTCAGGTTAGGTTAGTCTCCCTCTTCGATTTCACATGCTTCCAGGTGTGACGCCCTTGGGTTGCAAAGTGCTACGCAATTTGAAAGGAGATGGGTGGGTATTTCATCTCGTTCCCCACAAATTCTACATTCAAATTCCTTTGAGAATCCAAGTTTACTGAGATGTCCTTTAAGTTTACAATGGTCTGAAATTATTCCCGTTAATATGTGAACATTGTTCTTACTCATGTTGATGCATTCTGTAAACCTCTTCTGGTTATAGGTTCCCGGAAGAATTTTACTTTGCCTCATTCCCTGGAGATTCTCCCAATAATTAGATTTTCTTTGATCCATTTCTCTTTTCAGTTTCTTCAGTTTTATACTGCTACTTATCCCGCAGAAGGGTTCCGGCCCTATGAAAGGTATTCCAGTCCCTTTTTTGCGAGATTATCCGTTGTATCGTTTCCTTTCACGCCTGCGTGACCTGGAACCCACCCACAGGAGGGTTACTTTATTCCTTTTGCCTAGTTTGTTTAATTTCCCTAGGCATTCCCAGATAATCTTGGAACTGATTTCATGTGAGCTCAGCGCCTTGATGACTGTTTGACTACCAGACATCGTGATAATATCCTGCTTTTGATAATTTCTGTCAACATTGAACTGGGCGCATCTTTCAATAGCGTCTGGAAGATACTAGGGTATTTTCCCAAGCTTTCAAAATACTTGGTTCTAGGCCCATATTTCCCTATTCCAGTTCCCTCTGCCGTTTTGGAGCCATCAGTGTACCATTTGATGGCATTTCTATTTAATTTCAAGATGGTGTTATGATCATACTCGCCGTTGCTAAGCTTTGTGGTGAATTCCTTCACAAAGCTGAATTTTTTTGACATGTCCCAGGTTTGATCACTGTCAGGAGATTGAGGCCTATGCCTAATCGTTCCTTCCTTGACCATTCTGAGTGTGGTTCTTTCTACCACGTCCTCTGCCACAATATGGAGAGGGATAAAATCCGATATTATCTCGATAGCTGCTGTTGGGCAAGTTTTCATTGCCCCAGTTTTGTATACGCATGCTAATCTTTGCACGTTCGTGAGGTTAATTCTCGCGGTGGCCAGATTAGTTCTTTTGCTCCAAGCTACTGACACATAAGTGATGATCGGTCTCACTATCGCTGTATACATCCAAAGCAGTATTTTTGGGTTGCATCCCCAATTTTTCCCCGCAAAATTTTTGCACACCGTCAGAGCTTTTTTGACCTTGTTGGCTACTTCAAGTTCATGTTTGTTCCATAGAAGTTTACTGTCTAGGATAAAGCCCAGGTATTTAACCTCCGTTCTCAAATCTGTATTTTGCCCATCCATTCGTTTTGATTTTGAGATTAGATTTTCTTTTCCTAGTGAATGCTACTAAGGTAGTTTTGGCGGGGTTGAGATTGAGTCCCCCCCCCCAAATTTGCAATATATCACAGAGGGTATTTTCAAATTTGCCTCTTGCATATATGACAATATCATCAGCATATCCTTGGCAAGGTATGCCTAGATCAGTCAACCCGCGTAAGAGTTCGCCTGCTATTAAGCCCCACATAAGTGGAGATATAACTCCCCCCTGTGGGCATCCTCTGGTTGTACTGACCGAGATGATCTTATGTCCCACCTCCGTCTCCACCGACCTGGTAGACAGCCCTATCTATCCTTTGCTAATTAATGCCTTTTTGACAGACTGGTGTGGGGTGTTGTCAATTTGTTGTTTCATTATTCGTCAGTGCATCTTGAATTTAATCCGTCTCCTGCACTAAGGCAGTCACATTGGATTTGTCCGTTTGATAGGCACAGGGATACAACGGCACCCGCTCCAAGATATCTGTTCTGATATAACTATCTAATGCCTGTTCGTTCGTTTTCAAAAAGAATGATGTAAGGCTGATGGAATATAACCCAGCTCCAAAGCTGAAAAACTCCTGGCGTATTTAAAGATTCAATCCTCATCTTCAAATGATCGGAGGTTATCTTGGTTGTGCTTGGTTTTTACTTTCCCCAAATATTGTGACATAACTTGAAGCAACTCATTCATATTCTAGAAACCCAATTCAATATCTTCTTCTTTTAAACACCAAAATCTTCACACTAATGCAAATCTCTAACACTGATTTATAAAAGAAACACGAATCATGTACGTTGCGTCGGAACTCATTCTATCCGATATGACAGTATTTTCGCCCAAAATACACACACATACATCGTCTAACTTTACATTTTTTTTCCCATGAGAAACAATAGCCGTGTATAAGTTCAGATTATTACCATTTCTTTGATGATTAAATTATACGTGAAATCACGTACGGATCTAATGTGTTCGTATATATTCCAGGACGCCGTTGCAAAATTAACAACGGGTTGTCTGGAGACGTATGTATGTAACGCTGAACCATCAATGCCACCTGTTAAAGGCTACTTCATCTGCATGCAAATTTAATAAGTTTATATGTAGGTATAGGTGTAGTAATTGATTATCCACGTACATTAAATATAAGTAAGTAAAATCTTCATACAGTCATGTAAATTAAATTCGTGTATTTATGATTTATAAATCTATAGATATTTGATGAAGTACAGAGAAAAAACCTGCGTACCAGAATAATAACTAAATTGGATCCGGAATACGTGGATACGAGATACAGCTATAAATTAATATACTTTTGTGCATTGGATTTTTAGATATTATGGAACAATGGAACGGTTTCCTTTTAATTACATTTATTAACATGTTACGTTTCGTTGCATTTTTTTATCAACTTTTCCAAGCACTTTTAAATTATTCTCGCTCTATATTTCCTGTTTCTCTCTATCCTTCTCTACCCTCTCAGTACGTAATGGATATTAAAATTAAGTTTTTCTCCATGTTACTGTACGTGTTATCACTTTGTCTTCAAAGTGTTCGTCAGAACTAATTTACATTTAACATATAACCGTAGTACATTAACGACGAAGGGACAACGGCAATCTCATAAAATTTTGAATTTGTTACAAATAGACCATCTAAGCAATAGGTGCTAAGTATAGCCTTATATATAATGTAAACTTTATTTTATTGTAAATGCAAGCTTACCTAGTATATTTTTATTATATTCTGCTCGGAGAGATTTTTCAATCTACAAGAAATCTGTATTTCCCTCAAACTAGAGTAAATAACGGTCTCTTTATGTCAGTTACCGGTTATGCATTCGAATTCAATGTTGGTTTACCTAACAGGAATAAAAACCGAAGGCTGATTGCTGGTAATTTAAGTTTAAATCCTCAATCTGCCTGTAGCCACGATATTTATGCCACACTCTCAAAAATATCAAAGTTCTACAAAGTGTTTACCTAAAAGGTATCGATACAACACCTGAATAATATAAATCCGTACTTTGACCTGTATAATCGCCGAGAAATTCCTACAAAATTTCCTATGAAGAATCCTGGCTAGAATACCATCCCATGCTATTCGTATACCGATACGGGGGCTCTTCGAACCGAAAGTCCAACTTGACCCCGAGAATTACCTGCCCAACTGCCTAGAGTGTCCATTCGCACCCAAATACTTCATCAAGTATATCCCACCTAAAAAAAATAATTAATTAGTTTCAATTCAATATTAACGAGTAAATAAGACTTCGTAATTTGTTTCACAATACATTAATTTTGGGGTTAGATTTATATGAACTGCCATATTTGTAGTTATTTTAGGAATTGTAATATTTAAGGCCCGTTTTACATCATACTTAATTTAGTATGAAATTTTGTTTAAAATTTTATTTTGAATTTATAAAGAAATTTACCTGCATGTCATACATAAAAAAAAATTACATCTGAAAATTGGTACAAAATATTTGAATATGTCTGTTTGATATTTAAAGTAAAAAGGATTAATATTACCGTAAAATGGCTGGCCAAGAAGTATTGCTGTTATGGCTATCATCTTTAAATGTAACTATGATAGCTATTCCGTAAAATATTATGTAAAAATTGGATAAGTATGTGACCTGAAGGAAGATGCATTCTACATTTATTAAATTCGGGATTAAGGACTGACGGTCCATTGTCGAACGATTTGATGAACTTTGTCAATTTCCTGATTGTCTAGGTGATCTTGACGGACGTGGATAGACCTGGATCTGATAGATTTTACTTCTTCAATTATAAAGGCACAAATAGTCTAGTAGTACTTAAACCTTCAGATGGTGATTATAAGCTTATTTCTAGTGTTCTACTAAAAACTTAAGCTACATCGATATATAGATGAAGTTGCAGAGGAAAATGTTGAAATTTTGGTAAGGTGCAACGACCAAGTGGCAATAGATCTGCTAATTTTGCAAGACAAGTTAGGGATGGAATATAATTCTAAAAATAGAATGCAATTTTTTGTATGTATCTATCTTTTTTTATAGATTATAAAACTGAGTATGTTCAACAAATTGTTATACAATCAATCAATTTTAACCTTTTCTAGGGTAGTTTTGAATACTCAATCAACAATTCAACCTGCTGACATGACAACGACATTATTCTAAAATGGATGGTGATACAGCGATATATACGATAGACAACAGAACTTCCTTATTCTTTGACTCAACTACAAACTACATCGTGTATTTTTGCGTTGTCTATGTCAACTTAGATTGAGCGATCTGTATAGTACGACAAACACCGACCTATCCCACTGGACTTAACCAACAATTCACATATTGCGCATGCATATTTCGTTTGTAAAATTAATGAGAAAATAGAACAGGTTCTAAATATTTAGTACAATATTTCGTACAAAATTTACAAATAAATTTTTCTGTATGATACTCTTTGAAACATTGAATAGCAAATTTATAACAAAGTTTCATACTAAATTAAGTATAATGTAAAACCGGCCTAAGAATTGTCTTAAGTGTCCCGTGCCATTTAGCAGGTAGAAGGTCACTTTTCACAGTATTCATTCGTTTATCAGAAAGGTCGCTAGGTGAATAGGAAAACCACTATATTATTGTATTTTATTTTTATTTGAAATAAAGAAAAAGAAAAACAATTGTATATGAACAAAGACATTATCAATAATCTGAAATTTTGGACTTCATTATAATAATAATAATAATAATAATAATAATAATAATAATAATAATAATAATAATAATATCATTTATTGGCATTATACAAATTATACCTATATACATATTAAACTCATATATGCCAAAAAGGCTAAATCATCGTAAGATGTTCTTCCTTTAACATCCAATCACTTATAACGTTCAGATTTTCGCATGTTAATGTTGGCCAAATGTTTAATTTATGCAATTATAGTCAACCAATTTATACTTAATTTCATTTTTCGAAGACCCAAGCAATTTTCAACAAAAAGTAGACCAAAGGTAAGGTTCCTGTTATAATATTTCATTTTAGTGAACTAAACAAAATTAAAATTTTGAAATCCCGGGCAATTTGTTTTGTAAAACAGAGTATTTATAGTGTATAATTATAGTGCTGAAAGTGAAATGCCATACTTACTATAACGTGAAACGAAAAAACAAATTAAAATATTGTCAGTAATTAAAAATGAACTGCAGAGAAATGTCATTAAATATAAAATTACTTATCTTATCAATTTCAACAGAGGAATAGATATGAAGTTAATATCAATCTATTCTCTACATATAAAATGTAAAAATTTAATAACGTTTAAAATATATGTGAGTTTGTAGTTAAAATAATATTAAAAGTAAGGTGATGGTAAGAAAATGGTAAAAACATATTAGCGAAAATATATAGTAAGTATAGAATAAATTCAGCAATAGCAATATTAAATAAAATGTTTATACATGTACATACAGGGTGACACAGAAAAAACTACAATGCATAGCACCACGAGATAGAGGAACGAAATATAACAAAAAAAGTTCCTATACACTAATGTCCGATTGCTTTTTTTTTTCAAGTTACAAACTGTTTTTTATATTGTTCTTGTATTTTAGTATTACCTAGGCAATAAAAAATATTTTAAGGTAGGCTGTGATTTTATGAAACAAAACATTTGGTAAATGTCAAACCAAAATTAGCACAGTGTCTTAAAAGTTTTATTTCAAAATGGTGCGCCATACTTTCGTAGAATACAGGGACATGATCAGGTGTTACGGCTCGTTCAAATTCTTCCGAAGCTCAACGGATTCATTGAGAGAGATGTTAGGACATTTATTGACATACATAGGCATTTGGGAGAAGATGATTGCTTTAAAAACCAAAATTTAATTCTGGCGTTAACAGAACTTTTGCAAATAGTAGAAGACAATTCTAGAATAAGCACCAGAAGAATAAGCGCAGCTGTACCGAATGTCAATCGTGAATCTGTTAGGGAAGTCCTCAAAGAACAACTTCTTCATCCATTTCATTTCCAAAAAATCCATCACTATTGGAACAGGATTTCCTACCGCGTTTACAATATTGCGAGTGGTTGCAAAATAAAGGGCAAAACTTTCTGTCATTAATTTTGTTTACCGATGAAGCAGGTTTTAGTCGCGATCGCATTTTGAATATTCACAATATGCATTATTGGAGCGATGAAAACCCTCAGCAGAACGTAATACGGAATCACCAGTATGGGTTTTCCATTAATGTGTGGGCAGGTATAATCGACAATTATCTAATTAGTCCATTTCGAATGCCCAGACGATTGACAGGCGAACTCTATGGAAATTTTCTGGAAAATGAACTGAATACTTTATTAGAGGATGTTCCATTGAGTATTATAAGAAGAATGTACTACATGCATGACGGCGCGCCAGCTCACTATTCTAGGAGAATAAGGAAATTTCTGCAAAGAAAATTTGGAAATAGGTGGATTGGTCGGGGGGCACCTATACCATGACCAGCTCGTAGTCCCGACCTTAATCCCCTCCATTTTTCATTTTGGGGATTTATGAAAAGTGAAGTGTATGCCGCAGAACTAAATAGTGAAGAACAATTATGAAACAGAATTGTAGAGTCTGCTGACAAATTTCGTAAAAATGCTAACATATTTCAAAGATGCCGTCAGTCATTGACACGAAGATTGGAAATGTGTATTCAGGAATAAGGTCACCAATTTGAACACCTTATGCAGAACTAATATGTATCTTATATTTTTGAATGTTGGTTTTTTTAATAAAGGACTTTTAACTTCTACAGCTTG
The DNA here is from genome assembly GCA_004143645.1 of Protaetia brevitarsis. Taxonomy (NCBI): domain Eukaryota; kingdom Metazoa; phylum Arthropoda; class Insecta; order Coleoptera; family Scarabaeidae; genus Protaetia; species Protaetia brevitarsis. Next base: position 3,789,918 of record RXPK01000287.1, on the reverse strand, counting down.
TAACTTGAAAACAAAAAGCAATCGGACATTAGCGTATAGAAACTTTTTTTTATTATTTCTTGGTCCTCCCATGCTGCTATGCATTGTAGTTTTTTCTATGTCACCCTGTATATGAAAATAAATCTTTGTCAATACAATGAAAATATAAAGACGAAAATTTTAATTTACTATTAAAGAAATTTACCATTAAACATCCTGTACTTTGAAACTTAACCTCTTAGGATAGACATTCGTAGTATGAACTTTTATGATTAAAATAATCTTAGGAATCAGTTTATAAAACTACTAGATATTTCCCGTTGTTCTTAATTAATTATTAGACATAATTGAATTTCGAATTTCTGCATAAATTCACCCTTCAGTTGACTCCTGCAAGTAAACCCCGGATGCTTCCTTGTCCTGTCTATTTCCATATTTCCCCTTAGAATTTAATTATTCCATTATTGAAAATTAGCTCGAAGGCAATCCGTGATATTTACCAGTAATTAGTAAGAAAACGGCTGCGATTTTAAAATATAGATAGGTAACGCCACGAACAATCAGACGTTTAGCTCGAAAATTGAAAATCGCTTCAGTTTGGCAAGCACGTCTCTAATTGCAATTAAAATGAACCGTTAATAGTATTCGTGGGCGCTCATCTTAGTTAGTTTATTATGTAGATTGTACGTTTTAAAAGTATTTTCGCGCGAAGTTGCGGATTAACTGCGAAATAAAATTATCTCTGAAGAGCTCGTTTATTCCCGGCAGGGTCGCAGCAACCACTTGAAGAACTCTAACAAGTTTAGGAGGTCTTTATCCGCACTGATTAAATTAAAACGGACTCAGTATTTGAAATAAGCGCATATAGCGATACGTACGATGGTAACTCTAGCGAGCAAGACAATTGGAGAAGAAAAATTATTTCTACAAGAAAGTGAAACATAAATTCGGATGTAACCAAACTAATATAAACCACATAACACATATCAGTAACAAAAATAATAATAATTTCTGGTCAAGTGGATTATTGACGCTTTCAACATTCATTTGATGGTTAATTGTGTAGCCACTAAAAGCAGCTAGTAGCAGCTTAAGACCTATAGCACTATTCCGTACCTACTGGTGTATTTCTTTACCTAAGCAGGTTAACCCCTTCAACTAGGTTCAGTGGCCTGCACTAAGAGAAGGCGTTTAGTAAATTAACAAAAAAGTGCGGGTCCAACAAAAAAAATTGATTAAATACAGTCAAACAAAAATGTTTGTTAAAGTAACAGAATGTAAATGTTGCACTGAACCAAAAATGGGTCCTGAAACAATGAAAGATCAATGAAAAAGATGTTATTAAATAACGAGGAAATTTATTGAGTGGTAAATCATTCATTGTATTAATAACACTTTGTGAGGAAAAAGATCTTTTTATTTCACATTTCTTCGCCATTCATTAAAAGAGTATATACCTGCATTATTAAAATTTTAGGAGGTTGTGATTTTGGTAAACAAGGACAAATTAATCAATATACCAGAACACTTTGCAGACCCTACATTTCACTTTACAACGCTTTGCTTTGTTTTTATACGACAATAAGTACATATTTTGTATGTATTTTTAACCGATAAATCTTTGCCAGCGTCTGTACAATGAATGGAACTTACTATAAATTTTCTAGCTTTCTTTTGGGTTCTTTTACACTGATGTTGGTATAAAGCCCGATAATTAACTAATTGGGCAGCATTTTTCGATAATTAAAAGCAATGTAGGTTCTATTGGATCACTAAAAATGAATTTACTGTATAACAGTATTAGTAACGTAAGAAAGAAAAAAATCATGTATCATATTCTAACAAAATACAACATTCTTTGATTGGACGTCGTCCATATACTTGCTATAATCAAATATAAGGTAACGGACATCTTCCCTGCCTTCAGTTTTATTATTAAATTATTTATTATCTTCCGTTATAACAAAATCATTTTCGTCATGTTTTACACGTTTTTCATAGCCAGTAAGTCCAGCCATTGGTCACCTACACAAGGTACAAGAATTCTCAGCCGCAGCAAATCTTGTTTGTACGCAAATGGAAGCATAATAGTACATAGCGACCTATTCCTGCTGCCTTACAGCTGACTGTCCAATTCTATTCGTTTTCAAAAGACCCAAATCAGGTAAATTCCCTTCTTAGATTTTAATTGCTTGAAATTTTTTGGTTAGCCTAATTCTAATTCCATGATAACGAGTTTGTGGATTTTTGGCTTTAAAATTGTTCAAGTCTTAATACAAAATTTAAAAAAAAAATTAAATCCTTCCCTCATATCCCCGTCAGAAGCTACATATTTAAAAACGCATAACGCATTACCACCTAAAAATTATGGATTTCCTAAATTACATAAACCAAATGTTCCACTCAGATCCATAGTTTCTTGTATGCAGAATCCTTTCTATAAACATTCAAAATTCTCAGCGGTCTCTATTTCCAAAATAATAAACCAGAATAATTTTTATATAAACAAATCATTTGATCTAATTTTAACCAATTTTAAACAAAACCAAAATACATAATAGTGAAATATATTGTTCTTTTGATGTTGTATCTATGTACACTAATATTCCGATAGACCTAGTCAAAAATATTATCACAAAGAGACGGAATGAATTAAAAAACTATACCAATTTACCATTAACAGAATTTTTAAATTACCATAACTTCTACATATTTCTAACGTAATGCCAATTCAACAAAGGTGGGAGCAATGGGAGCGCCCATATCTAGCGTAATTGCACAACTAGTGTTAGAGGTTTGGAAGTTTCTGTAATAAATTTCGATTTAAAACTTTGCAAAAGATATGTAAATGATTTAATAATAATAATATTACCAATAAATAAATAAAATTAATTACACATTAACTCAATTTAATATATATCATCAACAAATCTAATTCACTTTAGAAACAGAAAAAGAAACAATGAATTCAATTACTTAGATATCAAAATCATAAAAAAAGAAGACATTTGTCTTCTTCACAACTTGGTATAATAAAGCAATATCTTCAAATAGATATCTGCATTACGGTTCCATTTTACCAATTAATTATAAAAAGACCGTTGTCATAACATTAATTCACAGAGGCTAAAAACTTACAAATTCAGAATACAGGCCTGAAATTTTGAAAAACATCTAAAACATTTTACAAAATAATGGTCATCTTCAAAAAATTATCAGTAAAATCCTTAAACAACGGTTTCATAAGTTATACTATGAAACTAAAATAATTAATAAAAAGTCGAATTAAATAATAATATAAAATATATTGCAATTCCCTACGTAAAAAATTTATCTGAAAAAATAAAGTCTATATTAAAACCTTTTAATATTTCTATAGTACATAAAAATATCAATAAGTAAAAATATTGTTTCACAAAATTCAAATCAAAAACAACAAATTCAGAAAAAAACTCTCACTTGGTTTATTCTATTCCATGTTCGAATTGCGATGGTGTGTACATAGGGCAAACGAAGCAATACCTTAAACATAGAATACAAAAGCATTAATCTTCCACTAGTATGACAGGTTTAAAAAACACGAAATAGACAACAACCATAGAATCAACTTTACAAAACTAAAATTTTAATAAAAGAAAGGAACTATCATGCAAGAAACATTTTAGAAATGATTTATATATAAAAAGGAAAAAAAAAACAGTGTGAATTTAAGAACTGACACAAATAATTTACCAAAAATTTACTCATATTTATTTTAAAACTACAACAAAACTTTCATATTGGCTGTGTTCGCAGAGGAATCACAAACTAGTCAGAGCCAATCATATATCGTGAAATCAGTCAGAAAACTGTTTCGGATTTCTTTGAGCCAATCGAATCGCGTCTGACTAGTTTGTGATTCCTCAGCGAACACAGCTATTGTCTTGTATTACTGACCTACAGGTATATTTTAACTTGACAAAAATTTTCAAATGTAATCAAAAATTGTTTTGTTTTACCTTCATCGTAGATACTTAAATAACATGCTCTTCGATCTTAGTGTTTTGTAAATGTTTGTCAATGATTGTTACCGTGATATCGTCCTTTACAACTTTTTAACATGTTTACATATCTTGACTAACAGCATTATGTTGTAATGTGTTGTAATGGATAAAATGTCAACACAGCATTGTAATTTATTTTCACGTGTTTTTTATTTTATTATTTTTTTTTTTCACTGTCCTATATTAAAATAACATGCCTCTTTGTGTATTGTAGTAATTCCTACAAACTTGAAAAAGACAATAAATTGTCGAAAAGGCGTCATTAATGATCTGAAAATTTGCTTTTCATTTTAAAGCCAAAAATCCACAAACTCACTATCATAGAATTAGATTTTAATAGCGAATCTTACACCCAAACTAAACATGGGGCCATGTCTTCTTCTCCGTCATTAGCATGTGGGAGTAGAAACTGTTCTACTCCCACATTGTTGTGGAAAAGGAAGCGAGATTATTTACCTTACTTGCCCCCTAGAAAACGGTTTTTTGGGAATGCCATCACACATAATAGGTACTTGATCCATGATCAATGCATTCCTCACTATCCTCTTCTCAAACAGAGAGGAATGAAGACGCAAGGAAAAATATCGACACGTTTAGACACCTGCTGGTACACCTACTAATTTACGGACACTTCGGAGATAGATCACCGACATCTATTTCCGAAGTGTCCGTAAATTAGTAAGTGTACCAGCAGGTATCTACATGTGTCGATGTTTTTTTCTTGCGTTTTCATTTCAAAATTTTGTCACAATGCAAAAGTTGGAAAAAATACAATGAAATTGAACAATACACGAGCCGAGACTTATTGCATTGAGATGTGTGTTAGAAGGATTTTGAATAAAAACATCTAAAAGCAGTTCAGATGAATTAACACTTTTAGTGACAGTCAGGAGGCAAATGATTTGGAGCTGTAAAACCATTCTAAATATACTTAGGACGGCTACCTATCTATCTGTAATCTGAGAATCTGAGAATCATCACTCGCGCAAACCAGAAATGCTCAAATGTTTGAATAATTGTGCTGGTTTGGTAGATGCTAAACACGTTATTTATGTAAACAGGGCATTGCACCCAATCATGTCAGAACCAAAAAACTACTTGAACCGGACCATAAAAGTGTCAAAGTAATTATTTCTTACATTTATATACACATCATTATAAACTGAAAAACAAACCACCAGTCTCTATGATAAGGCTGAATGACATGTGTTTGTAGAATGAGAAAACAGCAGAGCATATCTCCCACCACCACCCAACCGTCACGAAAATTAAGTTGGTTCAGAAAGTCAGTTTCAGAAAATCTGAAATAAATCTCACTCAATAAGATTATGAGCTATTTCGCTTGGACTTGTTAGATGAAATTTGAGATTATACCAATGGGCGCTGATGGAGTGACTAACTGAATCAAGCATGTTGGCCTTTCTTACCAATCAAAGAATGTAGTATATTGTGCTTCAAATTCACAAATCAAATTTCATACTATAAAATGACTAGAAATCGTCGGTAAGTATTCGATACACTAGAATTTATTTCCTTAGTAACTTAAGTGGAGAAATGCTTGAGAAAACAATCAGAGGAAAAATAACCAATATTTAAAATTTGGTAACTTTATTAAAGCATGTTAGTAAACATATTGCTCTTAACGATTTCGGAGGTATGGTCTGAAATGCTAGAGTTCCTTAGTTTCCAACAAATGTTCATAAATAAGTTTGTTATTATTAAGAATATTAAACTCAAAACAAAATTGGCGTTAATACAGAGATTAGTAACTTTCACTTCTTTCCGATTACCTCGTCCTCAAATCCATTTTCGTGGAATAGAAGAAGCGGTCGCAAAAGTTGGAAACCGGCCCTCAAAGTTCATTCATTTTGATTGAATGTGCCAAGGCGAAGTGACGCACGGGTAAAGTTCGTAATGACGTTTTCAGGAGGGGAAACATTCTTTTTTTTTTATTTACAATGCTTCGGGTCGTAAAACGGCGGATCCGTTTGCATCCAAGTCATCAGTTCAAACAGAGGAATGCGAAAGGGAAATGGTAATTTATGGAACTACATACATTTTTGCAACGGCAAAAATAGCGATAAATATTCGCGTAAAATGGTTTGCGTGTTCTCGCGTAATGGTGATAAATACTATTGCGCTTTTTAGTTTAATATTGGGAGTTATGTAAAACCTACTTCTTCATACAAACACTACTTAAGCTGTTCAACATTAGGATTTCGTAAACAGTGAATCGAGATGCGCCATTTTGCAAGCATCAAACCACATTTTCTTTATATGCCTACCAATTCTGAACAGGTAACACTAAATGGTTACTTATGCGACGTAATTATTGGCAAACAACTTAGAGTTTAATAAATTATTGTATTAAGTTTAAGTCAGTATAACAACATTATTTAGCACACCATACTCCTAGGTTTTCAGCAGCTCTGTATGTATAGGTATATTAGTTCTGTGGAATGTGCTATCTATATGCTTCTTATATATTCTCCTGTAATTGATATTTAGCTTCATCCATGCTAATAAGCAAAGCATGTAAAAAATATCGTGATTACTAAAGGAAGGTCTGATGAACAAAATGATGGAAAACTGAAAAGTCAAAAAATAAAAGTATATAATAAATATGAACAAAACTATTGGAATACAAATAATTTTTGGGATACAATTCATTTTATAAAAAAACTAAATTAATTCTGGAGGCACCTACCTTATCTACATTTTAAAATTTTGCTAAAGTATAAATAAGTTCAAATAAGTCTCAAATTTAAGTATACGATATAAAATGGTTACAGATATACTCACTAAATTAACATTTAGCGATTAGCTATCTCGAAATACATTAATTTAAATTATAACATTATTTCTACGGCTTTTATTAATTTATAGTAATATAATAATGTTATATAATAAATACAAAAATAAAAATTGTTACTTATATATAAATTTATTTTAGCAGTGCTTAACAACATTATTATAATCTTACTTATTTTACTTTCATCCTAATAAGCTGTTAGAATCTATTTGCACTAAAACAGTGGTTAATTTTACATTTTAAATCAATCGTTTTATTCATTTTCATTTTATTTATTTATATATTATTTCATCTATTTGATCTCAACTGGGATCCGGAAAAGGTGATTATTGGTGCAAGCAGGAAAGACTCCTGTATAACAATCCTTATCTGGAGCATTCTACCCGAGTGATTACTCGCTAAAATCGCATCTACCAGCTCGCTTGGTTTCTCTTATCTTACAACACTTTGTGTAACTTTTACTGAATATACAGGCTGATTCAAATTAAGTGCGCATCATTGTTATCTCTGTTATTATTGATTCTAGAAAGTAGGTTAAATTAGCAAAGTATTAGGGTTTTTAACGTTGATTAATAAGCAGTATACGAAAAAGCAATTGAATGAGGCATTGCAAGAAATTTTGACATTAATTTTTTTTAATTGAACACTCTGTAGGTATATTGTTAAAAAAATGAAAGATATTTTAATTTATGATGCAAAAGTATCAATACAATATTGTCTTAAAACGAATAATAAAGAAGTTATGATGGTTTTTATTTTGTAAAATGTAGAGCAGATAAAGAATCCACTTTTAACAAAACAGATACATGTCTTTGTGGTTCATGTTCATTTTAACATACTACATCTTAAAATAATATTGTTGAAATTAAATTGAAAAGGAAAAAATAAATGCACACTTTATAAATACTGCTCAAAGGTATCACCTTCATTCTCAATACATTTTCGTGCGCGCTTGAGTACACTCTGGGTAGCTTTTAAGATTGTCCTTCCATCCAATTGGCGAAAAACCTCCCTAACCTTATTTTGCAATTCGTTCACGTTGTTGCACCGGGTTCTGTACATTTGATCTTTTAAATATCCCCAAAGAAAAAAGTCTAAAGGTGAAAGGTCAGAGAGCGTGCTGGCCATCGAATTGGCCCATTTGTTTCCATCCACTTCGACAAAGATGATGTCCAGATAGTTGTGAACTATGCGGAAGTTGTGTGCCGGAGCATCATCTTGCTAAAAGTACAAATTTTGGCGCATCAGGTAATTGGCGTTAACAAGGAAATCCTCTAGAACGGTACGAATAAATTCCAGATATCTGTGGATGCATTATTAATAAATTTGCTGCGACCAGTAGTGTTCATTCTTCTTATTAAACATTCCCTTATTGGAGAAATTTCTTTCATAACTCCATAAAATACATTGTGCTCCATTCAAATTTTCATCACAAAAACTAATAAATCATTCACAAAAACCCAACCTCCTGTTCGAATCTCCTGATTGTAATGTTTGTGAGGTTAAATGGGTTATACTTATGCTTTTTCAAAATCCTCTGAACTGACGCGTAACTTAAACCCAATTCCTTGGTAGCATCTCTAATGGAAAATTCGCGATGGGCTTCAAAATATGCTAAAACTGTAATTTCTACCTCTTCGTTGATAATGATATGTTTTTCTTTGTTTTTTCTTCTTAAATAAGCAATCGTGTTGCCTAAATTGTCAGTAAAGTTTTCGAAAGTAACGTCGATCTTGCTGCTGTCGTAAAGGATACTGTTCTGCATAATATTCGACAGTCCTTATTGAATTTTTGCCGCATACAATGTATGCTTCCACCATATCGCATTTCTCCAAATGAGAAAATACCATGGTGAGATATTACCTGTTACTTAGAACTAAATATAACGAAAACTGTTCAAGCTACTAATGATAATAATGTAATAATGACAATTGGAAGTAAAGAACACAACACAAAAATGAAATAACCGATCATTTTTTTAAGAATTAAACGTGTAAAGCTCAGTGCGTTTTTGACAGTTTCAAACAACATACCATTTGTTTTGACTTAAAGTGAAAGAAGCCTACTATAAATTTTACATATCTTTGGCAACAATTAAAAACCACCATAACTTCTTTATTATTCGTTTTAAGACGATATTGTATCAAAACTTTTGCATCACAAATTAAAATATCTTCCATTTTTTAAACAATATACAGGATTTTCAATTAAAAAAAAAATATAAATTTCAAATTCCCGGAAATGCGTGATGCAATTGTTTTTTTCGTATATTGCATATTAATCAGTGTTAAAAACATTAATACTTTGCTAATTTAACCTACTTTCTAGAATAAATAATAATAGAGATAGCAATGGTGTGCACTTAATTTGAATCAGCCTGTATATAAATTCTGTTCTGGTAAATATCTGGGAAAACATCTAATGTAACCAGCAAAAGAAATTGCTACTTTTATTCTACAATGATATTATTGCCTTATAAGGTATGTACCGTAACACACTAAAAAGACACTTTTTTAAAAGAAAATAACTAGTAAATTATATCTTGTGTATTAAATTTAGTTGTTAATTTCTTAACCGAAAAAAGATAAAATAAGAAAAGTATGTAATACAACTGAGTATCAAAGATAACTTACGACGTTCCTATTTTATCTAGACTTTGAGAATGGCATAATTAAGCACTAATTAAATGCGCAGTCCGTAAAATTTAATAAACGGTCACTTGGAAGACTTAAAGTCGGTATAGAGACCTAGCAAATTGAAAAAGCTCCAATAGCTCTTTTTCTCACAATTATTTTTCACCTGGTTACAGTATTTCAATAGTATATTTCTTCATTACAACCTGGAGAAGTAAGCATCAAAATTTATTAGTTTCCGTCAGTGATTTGTAAGAAGCCATTCCATCTGAAATATCTGATCGATAACATTCGGAGACATCGGGGATTCTATTCCTTAAATGAAGGGAACGGTTTCATTACAGAATTCCGACTTGACATCCGAAAGTTATTCACACCCTGCGCTAAATGGATTCGTTAGTGCGAAAATCAGTGGGGAAGAATAAGCGAAAGCAACATTAGCACTGTGTCAGTCAAAGAGAGAAAATAAACCGAATACAATATTCTATCGCAACACAAAAGCTGTGGAATCATACTTTTTATATAGGTACCTATATATATGTAGGTGTTATGATGCAATCAATGCGTGTAGGTATTTTTTAAAATAAATATAGGGTGTTCCACCAAATTGCTTCATTTGAATACCAAAAATAGCTATTGCTGATTATATTCCAGCAATATGGCTACTAATGGGTAATTGCAATGTAATTTGCAATTCAATTTGTAATTTGATAAAAAGAAAACAGTTATAAGAAATGCCTTAGGGAAGTAATCTCGGAATCATAAGAAAAGAGTTCTGCGTCCCAAATTGTCGCGTCTAGTAACGACACACATTTGTAAAATCATTAATAAAGATACTTTAGAAGATAACGCTAACGTATAAACGTGTTTACAATAAAACGACTTGTATTTTTTACTTTCGTTGTTTATTATAAACTTCACTTTTCTCTCTATATGCACACGTCTCACATCATTTCATATTCCATAATGAATCTCTTACATTTTAAAAGTGACTGCGCGTTAAGCGGTAATTATAAAATGTATATAAATATTTTGCGGGAATTTCAAATATCTAACATAAAATATCTAACAAAACGCATCATTCGTTCGTAACATATACAAACAGGTGTATACTTAGGCACTGCTCGCACTGGTCCTTTAAATTGTAGTTATTTTTACAAAAATATGTTGATATAACTAAAGTGTATTTAAAAATAATTAAAACACATAATAGTCAACTGTTTTTTAGGTAGCTCAACGTAGTATCCGGACGTCAATTACTTGTAAAGTGCAGCAAAGGCAATTAAAAAATAGCCCAATTGGCAATTAGTAGCCTAATATGGCAACCCTGGCCTTAACATTTTTGAAAAAACTGCCGGAAGTATGATATCTAATATGACTCTGAAGTACTGATTTAATTGATATGTTTATTCGGAAGTACGGATTTAATTCATATGTTGATTTGTTGATGACGTAGGGCTCTTCTTTTGTGATTCCGATTATATACATACCCAGCAGCGGCGGAGCTACCGGTATAGCAACTGCCGCAATAATGTTAGGAACCCAAGTTAGTGTAGTGTAGTGTAGTTTATTAGTCAAAAATACCTGACACGTTCAAAAAAAAAACAAATAAAAAATATAAAAATATAAAATTTAAAATTAGGTGTGAAAAGGTATACTTAAAAAGATTAAAGAAAAATTTCAAAAGGTAAGTCCATCGTAATAAGGCAAAAAACAAAAAATAAAGTGAAACAAAAACACGCATAAAATAAAGAGCAGTGACAGGGCATGAATCTCAACAAACGTGTCAACATTCACAGTATAAAAAGGGTTTTCTTGGAGCATCTTTTTAACAGTCTTACCAAAGCATCTCACACTCATTCCCCGGATAGCACTAGGCAGTTTATTACATAGCTTTGGCCCCCAAAAATCCACCGACTGCTGCGCCAACTTCACCCTGTGGTAAGGTGTAATTAAGGCATCCTTATGCTTTGTTCCATAGGCATTAAACTGCGAGTTGGTCTTGAACCGCGAACGGTTAACGTGGACGAATTTCATACACAATAATATATACACCTTCAGCACAATCAGTATGCGCTGCACTCTAAAAGCAGTCCGGCAGCTCTTTGCGCACCCCATGCCACACAAAGTTCTTATGGCCTTCTTCTGCATTATCAACACGCTTAGGGCCTCTGTTGACATGCCCCACACCAAAATGCCGTAATGTAGCAACACTGTGGAAGTTAGCATAGTATGTCAGCTTAGCTGTTCTGAGTGTCGCTACACTCTTAACTCGCCTTATGCTATAAATAGTCGAGCTTAATTTTTTATTAATGGAGGTAATATGTTGTACCCATTTAAGGCTGGTGTCCACCTGCAATCCCAAGAACAACCCGGAATCCCCATTCTTTACAGTTGAGAAGGTAAGCACTTGAGTTTTATTTTCGTTTAATTTTAGATTATTGGCATCACATCATATTTTCAACGTATCTTTAGTGTTTTCCGTTTCAGAGTAGCTGGATTATAAAATTATTGTTGATAAAGTACAGTACAAAATACTAAAAATATATGGACATATATACGCGTACTTGCAAACAAATTATACAAAGTATACAAAATCAGACATAAATCTATCCTCTCTGAATTATGGAGCAAGATTGTAACAACCTTGTTAATCTCATAGATTATGTGTAGCACGGATAATATTAATTACATTATGTAATATCATGGCCTTAATATTAAACAGATTCACGCTCTTCAGTATTAGCAATTTTGCTATAGTAACCGTTTGTTGCAACGTATATTGTAGATAACATAACGTGATACTAAAACATTATTCCATAAGAGCAGATGGCTCATTTTTCGATACTTTTCCTTAAAGTTAATTAAATGAAAAAAAGCAAAAACAATTTGTCAGGCAATTTATGAACACTTCAACTGTTGAGAAATTGTCATATCATTTTAAAATTAATTTTTAAAGAGATTTGGAGATTCGCCAAATATAAATATTACCTTCGTACATAAAAATCGGATTTTCTGTAATGTATTTGATGAAACCTATCTTTTTAAGACACATCCTTCTAAGGGTAAAGTTATAAAATCTTATCACAAATCATACATTTATAAAAAGAAAATGAGATTTTGGCCTGAGCAGTCCGGAGCAGTCAGCAAAATTTTATTCAAGTATAAGTTATTCCGGAAGACTTCGTCTTTAAAGAAAAAAAAAAAAAAAGTAGGTTCCACCGAGATTTGAACTCGGATCGCTGGATTCAAAGTCCAGAGTGCTAACCATTACACCATGGAACCTCGATGCTTCGAATTTTGCTTTTATAGTCTTTTAATTTGCTCCTATATGTATAATGTACATATTAAACGTTTTATTTAATTTTAGTGCTGATTTGTTTTAAATCAAAATATGTATACATTTCTGTATATATAATAATAATGTAATCATAATTATATAACATTGTTTTTGATAAAATTTAAATTATACTCATTTAACAATATAAGCAAAGAACTAAATAATATATTTCATGAGAAACTTCAGTACTTTATAATATATCTAGCAAGTAAAAAAGAAAATTATACTTAAATTCATTCATAACATTACTAATGCCAGGCAACCAATTTGACATTACGTAGCAGCACTAACATTAGCGGACCTCTATTAGATAAAATTGCAAACACTTTACTGAGGAAGATAGGTTACTGTAACATTTCAATTTAAAATTTTACTTCCGCAAAATGCTTATTTTGTCTATATTTTTCTCTGTCATTGCATTTAAATGTTACAATATTAGTACAACAATAATTAATCCTGATTGAATAATACTTTAGCCTGCATTAATAGATGGCGCGTTTGATCAATCAACGGCAAACAATTGACTTGCGCACAATAGACAGTGACGTTTGTAATGGCAACCACCCCTTGTTGTTATTCGTGATTTGTATGTGGTTAATTTTTTGTGTTAAACTCCCGATATGAGTTCAAGAACGGAAAAAGATAAAACAAAACAGTTACAAGAAAAATGCCAGACAGTATTAACGGAATTATTGAGGGACGAAGATAATAAATATTGTGTTGACTGCGATTCAAAAGGTACGTTGTGGTTTAATTAATAACGGGTATGTCGTGCCTTCCTACTCTCCAATTCTAAATACATAAATAGTTGTTACATAAATCAATAATTTTAACAAAATTTTAAAATATAAAAGTGTTTGATGATAATCCAACACGTTTCTTGTATTGTGATACGTTGCTTGCTACTAAATATCTTACCCTGATTTGCGAAACGAACGGAGGGTGTAATTCAAAAACTTACAGGTATCGTAGTATTATAATATACTTAAGGTAATGTCATAATTTTTAAATATCACTTTTTTTCTGATTGAGAGTTTCTAGTAGTGATATGAGTAATACAAATTTCACAGAAAAAGAAATTTACTAGAAAATATGTGTTCTGAATGTAGTTTTTCAACCCTTTTTTTCTTTTTAATTGCTTCATTTAGTACAGTAAAAAATACGGCGAAAGGCATTTAAATAAGGTGTTAAAAATAGGAGTATTATGTTCAATTATCATTCCTCATAAAGCAATAGTTGGCAATTATGTCTTATCTTTGCTTATACATAATATAAATGCGTACTTCAATTGTGTGTTTTAAGTGAAGATTGCATAAATAAACAGTTCCTAATGTTTATAAGCATACGCATGGTATCGACATTTTATAAAGTTTAAACAAAAGTTTATTCTCCTGCAACTATAAGGTTACAAAGTTGAAGAGCTTACAATGTGTATAAGTCTTGTTATTTTAAAATTTTAAGTTTTAGCATTGCATTTTGTTAATATTGCCCTTATATTTGCTCATGCTGATTACAATTAATACACACTGAAATATTAGATCTATAAATACAGTGGGTTTAATAATGTATGTTTTATCCCACCTAATACTTACAAACACTAATACTAAAAAAGATGGTTACACTATCTCGCTATTTTAATTCAGATCACAGATTGTAGATTGTGAATAAATTAATTGTAATTGTCATTCGGAGACCTGATATTAGCATCTGGAATCGATTCCAATGCAATACGAAGCGTCATTTTTATTTCAGATATGAAACGTTTCAGAACATACTCATAATGTTAAGAACTGTTTAAATAACTTATATTACTTACAACTACTGAAATAAGCGTTCAAACTTTTTATGTTGCATTCAACTGCAAAATTAAACCTATTAACTGAAAAATACTCAATAATGTTTTATTAACTATGTAAAATGGTGTGTGTACTTGTATGATTAAAGTAATGAGTGGTATAGACTGCCCTTCATATGACGATTTGACTTATTCACCAGCACTCGAACTTCAGAAAAGAAATATATATGCCACAGCAGGTAGTAGATAATCCCCGGCGAACATCATTATTAAAATCGATATATTTATGAACAGACTATAATTTTTCAGTTATATGTAAACATGTAGGTATATAAATTGGGTAAATGTGTAAAGAACCTTCTTGCATTTTTTTTGTTCATACTAAACGCGCTACCAGCAAAGTATTGGAGTGTCCTTAATTAATAAACTGAAATAATGCTGATAACTCTACTAGTTCACAGGTTTTAGTTGTAGGTGGAAAGCTGAAACCAATGCTGTTTCTTTTTTAATTCTTTTTTTGCTAAAAATCCCTAATAGCCAAATTTAAATTTTCCGCATTTATTCTTAGTAACGTTACCGTTGAAACATAAAATTACCCACTATTTTGTAGTACCTGGTAGAACATTAGTAGTTATTTTAATGCTTTTACGTTGAATTCACTAAAAATTGTGGCGGGAAAATTAAATTTGGCTATTAGGGATGTTTTTAAATGTTAAAACATGTTAGTCGGCTAATGATGGAACTATATGTAGATATCGTATTTCTCGTGTTGGTGATAATAATAGGCAATAAATAATTTACCAATCTGTTTCTTCTGAAGTGGAACACTGTCTTCATATGTTCTAATTATTAATAAAAAAATGAATGAAGTATTATCTATTTCCGTTTCGATATCTACATATACATACACAACAGCTCTCATAGAATACATAATATGTAGATGTTTTTATCTGACTGATACAAATGACGTTTTCCTTTATTCTGTCAGCTGATGGAATTTAATACTTTTTTTTTAATTTTTAGGTAAAGTAAAACAGATGTATGTGGACTTCTTTTGTTATATGTAATAGATATTATCAATTGAATTTACACAATTACATATTAAACTATTTCAGCTTCATTGTATCATTGAAAAATATCTTTTATATTTACAGGACCGAGATGGGCTTCTTGGAATCTGGGTGTGTTCTTATGTATTCGTTGCGCGGGTATACATCGAAATCTAGGAGTACACATATCGAAAGTGAAATCCGTAAATTTAGACACGTGGACACCAGAGCAGGTAGTTTCGTTACAACAAATGGGGAATTCGCGTGCACGGGCGGTGTACGAAGCGAACCTTCCTGATAATTTTAGGAGGCCACAAAACGATTCGAACTTAGAGACGTTCATCAGAGCGCAAGTACGAACACAAAAAGTACATAGCTAGGGAATGGGTGCCGCCCACATTACCAAAAGTAAATTGGGAGAAGGAAATCGAAGAGGAAATGGAGAAACAAAAGCGGAAGAAAAAGACAGTGGTGGAGAAGAAGAACATAGGTAACGTTGATGTACCACAATTACCGAAACCGAAAAATCCGAGTCCCAAACCTGGAAGAGCATCGTCTTCTTCATCCGGATCCTCAAACGTTAATAGCTCTCAAGCAACAACTACTAGTACGGACAGCAGCAAGCAAACAACTGATCTTTTGGGGTTGCAAAATGGCGAAGACGGATTTAGTAATTTTTTATCTGCCCCATCGGTTAAAGAAGAGAATAACGGGGAAACTAAAGTTGATAATAGTAAAAGTGAAGAAGAAAGCTTCTTTAATCAAACAGCGCCTACGGAGAAGGAAAAGGCGAAGATGACAAAAGATAGTATATTGGCGTTGTATGGGAGCACACCCACAATAACCAATTTTAACCCGACATATCCTAATCAACCACAGGTTCCTTACAGTGGCGGGTTTCCACAGCAGCAGACTTTCCAGGGTTTCAGTTATCCCCAGAATTACCAAATCCAAAACGGCATGCAGCCCCAGTACCCCTCTCAGAACGTGTACCCCAGCCAGTTTCCTGTACCAAATACCGCTAACCAATTCGGCAATACAGTACCAATCCAAAACATGCAAATTCCACCGGCGCAACCCATATCCTCACAGTTCCAATACCCCGCGCAGGCGCAATTTCAGCCAAGTACTCAATTCCAATCTTTACCGAATCAATTTGCGCCGGCAGCAAATCAATTTCAGCAAAGTTTTGGAAACCAAACCGGCGTTCCTAATCCATTTTTCGCAAATCAAGCTAATTTGCAACAGCAATTCAGTACGCTGTCACTAAATAGTCAAACGGCAACTAACGCTGCTCCAACGTTGGCCACGAATATATGGCAATGATTATATAAGTAACTTTACGTATCATTTTTCATGCTCATAGGTTTTAAGCGTGTCCTATGTACAAACTATCTCTCATTTATATACGTTATAGAACAGTATCACTACTAGAGGGTTTCTGTTTCATAATGATTAATGTACATAAACAGGGTACTAATTTTAGTTTCCTTGTTTAACAAGTACTACGAGAAGTGAAAAAACAAAACATTTTATAAATAATTGAGTGGATCAAACACAACTGTTCACATTTTTGCGTTGGATGTACGAACTTTGATTTCATCTTCGTTTATAATGTATGAATGCATTAGGTAACACCTAGTTAAAAAAATATGTGTAGCCCCCTTGTATGTCGGCCTTAAAACGTGAAAACACCACTGATTTAGTCTAAGACAGGGTGCGCTATTTCATTCTCCTGTAACTTTAGACTATAGCTCATTTCACTTCGACCTAAAGGTGCAAAATTTACTTTCAACTCGAAGTGAGGCAAGTTATACTTGGTTTTTTTTTTCTTTTAGGAAAATAATTGCAGTTTATCTATTATCTCAATCTTGTTTTATCTTTGTACGATGAGTGATTACAAATGTGACAACGCGGTGATATTCAAACTTATTTAAATAGCAACGGAAAACGGTTTTATTATTATATTTTTTTTAATGATCTGTGGTGATGTGATTCTATAATCTGAAATCAAATTTTTTAGGTACAAAAATTGGGTATGATGCAATACATTTCAAAACTGACCATTCTTAATAATTGAAAATTTCTATTATAATGTCAGTATACAAAGATCGTTTTATTAAAAATAAGCTATAATTTTGTACTGTGAAATTATTTTGTCAACAGATTTAGATGTTCCCTCCATCGTATAACTTCATGTAAAGTCAACTTGATGTAATTCGTGCAATTGTAAATTGCTAAGTTTTGACTTTTTTTTTTGAAAACAAAAACGTGAATTTATTGTCGATGATTATGTATGGAATGGATAGTTGACGTTATAAAATGAACTGTCCTGATTCTATACATTGATTTGCTTCTATATGTTGTATATTTATATCAGATCACGAAATAAAATCTATACCAATATACAAAATTGTTTTATACTTAAAAATCATTACAGCTTTTTTTACCTCGGATGGCTTTATGTATACTTTATATATAATATAGTCTCCATCCGTTTGTGTAAAAATAGTCAGTGTATTTATTTTAAATGCCGAAGTTGAATAATGAATTTTGATCGAGTAGTTGTACATTGCTGCATTTTGGAATTTTTAAAGGACGTATCTTCTGCCTTTGAATCAAGGAATAATAATAATAATAAAAGACTTTATTGCCATAACATTCATAATAATAAACATAAAACAACAATACTAATATTCTCCAAGTATTTGATGTTAAGCTTCACATTTATGGCAGTCCGTTTTGTTTTAATGATACCGCTGTATATATATTTCTAGTAGTTTCACATAATCGGAAACATGGGTTTCAAACATGTCGCCCAGCAGCACATCGCAGTGTCGCATACGTGGGTGAAATTGTAACTAAAACTATTTGAATTTGTTTACAAGAAAAAATCTAACCTACAAAGCCGTTCCATTCTGTTATAGGAACGTTATTGATGACATTAGCCGCGTTCAGTGAATGAGCATGATATATATTAGTACCGGTTTCCGCTACACAAAATGGCGACTGCTCCATTGTATACTACTGATGTAGCGCAAATGTAGCGTTGCGTTTTTGAGACGAATTGTCAACAGTTTCCAAACCGTTTGGGAGCAGTTACGTATTCTGAACGCGGCCATTGATATTGTGCGATTTTCTGTCAATTGTGAGTCTGTTCCAGTATACAGGTTATTTTCGTACTCGTATTGCAATTGTTAGTTGCAAGCAAAGCCGCCAAAGCACCATCGCGTAGTTCCTTAAATTAATAGACAAAAGATCAAAGGCGTCGACACTAAGTGAAACTATTACTTACGTTTATACTATGATGATACTAAGTAAATATCTGTTTTTATTGAGAATATGAATTTCAACTGAACAAAAAGAAAAATATTCAAGATGCAAAAAGTGTGATATTCTACATATTTACGTTATTTGATTTTTGGAATGCTTCCCCCATCATCCCAAGTGAGCAAGTGCAGCATATGACGTCAAATTGATAGTGTCACAATGATATTTATTTTTCCATGACCTTTTCCGTCTTTTACTAAAGGTGAATTTCACATTTCAAATAATCTACATGAGGCCGCATATTTTGACGCATAAGAAAGTGTCACTCAAAAATCGCCTCGCATTCAATCACATTTTTTAAAATATACGTCAATCAATTGTCTGTCAATAGTATCAGCAAGGCACATGAAACGAACCGCCACCAAATTTTAACTATATCGTAGTCGCCACTTTTTCTGAGTTGTAGCCAAATAGGAAACAAAACTCAATTCTTGTCAAAACAGTTTTTGTAGTTTTTATAGCCTATAAATGTAGATTCAAGCGAGTAACAGCTATGATAAAGGAACATTTCAACCTGATGGCTAGCAAATTTTCGCTATCTTTTTAGTTCGTTCTAGCCAATAGCAGTCAATAAGCGAACTGAAGGCCACGTTGGGACCTTTTTAGTTAAATTCTTAGTCGTTTATCTTAATTGAAAAATCTTCTAACTTACACCTTGTGTCTACACGAAGTCTCAAAAGTGTCTTATTTAGTTAGTTATGTGCATGTAATAGAAATGAGATTCCGACAATGCGAGAATATCGTGTTCGCTACCCAAACTGGAGCGATCCTACAGCAAATGCCTCGAAGGTTCAATGGCGTCTTCGTTCGAAATACTGGAAGACCAAGGCAACGGCTCACTGTATAAGTGGCAGAAAATATTTAATGTGATCTTCCTGCGTTAATTTGTGTTCCTTAATTCACTGAAGTACTTTAAAAAAACAAAGGAAGTAGACATAATCAAAATCCTCATATGATACTATCTATTTGCTAATTAGAAAAGACCACTAAACATGATTCATAGAATGCTTACAATGCACACAAAAATGTTCTTAATTTTGTATGGAAAATATTAGTGCTATTGCAATTTGTTTTTAAATCAGTGCATTGCAGGAAACCAATTCAAAGACAATACTAGTTATAGTTTAAATAATCAATAATTATTCTATATAAATATAATAAAACTAACAGCCATACAACATATTATAAGAAAAATGAAAAATACACAAATCAATCAACATTTTTATACAGTAATTATAAAACATTTTTGGTACAGATTCATTGATAAAATATAAATATTTACATGATTGTAGTTCAAATAACAAACTAACAATGCATTTCTATAATACATATTGGTCTGTAAATACACAACACATATTTGGAGTTGTGTAAGTGTCTACAAAATAAACTCAATTCTCCAAATTAATTTATTCTACGGCGTTTCGTTCCTGTGGGTGTAACAGTTAATGGACTAGACTTACCATTACTATTACTGTCTTCTGGCTTTAAGCTACCTCTAGTCGGTCTTTTTGCTGTCCGAGGAGTATCGTCGTTTTTATGTTTTGGTGTTTTATTTTCTTCTTTTGGCGTTTGTACTGAACTTTGCCTACCTTTAATCGGTTTGTTCTTTTCAGGCTCCTTCTTTATTTCTTTCTTAACGCTTATAGGTTTCAATTCTTTGCCATCTTTACTATCTCTTCGCTGTCCTTCTTTGATGATCCGAATTGGTGTTTTTTCATCTTTCTTTATTTCTTTCATATTTTTCGGTGTTTCTCGACCCTTCTGCATTTTTTTATCGTCGACTTTTTCATCTTTTTTCGCTTTTAACGAACCATATTCTGATTCAGGTAAATAAAATTCTTTTTCATCATTTGGAAAAGGTAGAGATTCACTTTCGTCTAATGCTTCTAGATTGTACATTGTCTCTAAGTGCTCCCATATCTTCCCGGAATGTACTTCCTTGTTTATATTGTCGATAAATTTATCACAAATGAATGCCATTTGAAAATATTTGTTTACACCTGTACAATTTCTAGGTTAGGTCTTGGATTGTGTTGAAAAGGTATTAGAAAATTATACGTACCGACCGGTTTATGTCCTACCATAGCATCTAATAACTGTCCTTCGTGAAATACGTTCCATTCAAAGTCGTCCATTAGTTTATTTTTAAAAATTATTGGGAAATTTACTCAATTTGCGATGTAAAGGAAGCACAGGAAATATAAATGAAGTCAGGCAGGTATAGCAGTTTCAGGTGTAAATTATTGGCAAACTTTAAAAAAATTGTTATAGCAGAAAAATAAATACTTTATAGTGCTTAAATAATTAAGTTGTTTCTATATACATACTTATAAGAATTCGCAATGTAATTATATTATAATTAAAATTAAATATGTATGTATAATGTTTTAGGTCTTGGATAATAGATGCAACCCACATGACCAACGTAATCTTAGTTGCATAGACAACAGATTACTATAATGAATTCTAATACCTCCAAACTTTGTAGGTATTATATTTTCGGCTTATATTTACTTTGTATGAAATTACTAGTAAGATTAACCAATAGCTATTCGGTTTTATTGGAGTATTAGTGAAAAACTACATGCAAATATGACCTCATTTTTGCAGACATTCAGTTTTTTTAAAATTATATATCTAAAGAATTTGGTTATTGGTTAGCAGTTAATTTTCATGTGCTTATGTATTTGTGAGTGCACTCCTGTGTCGCGTTTCCACTGAAGCAACATTAAAAAACTTCTTGTTTTCGAATGTTGATGAACATTTTTGCATTAGGCACATTCCGGAAACAAGCAACAAAGGAAAAAATAAAAAAAGTTTTTAAATGTTGCTTCTGTGGAAACGCGGCTTTAGGAACATTCCGGAAACGAGTAATAGAAATAAGTTCCAACGTTGCTTAAGTGATAAGCATAATCGAACGAAAGAAAACCACTCACTTGATAATTACCGGTCATTCGAGAATTCGCTTATGTATGACCACTTTTTATTACAATGAATAAACATATCTATCTATCTACCTATCTTAATGATATGGGATTATTAGTGTAATCGAATGAATGGTTCATAATTGATAAATCATTCTTAATTTATTAAACCACTTAAATCAACAGTAGGTTATAATGACTGAACATTAACGGATGTGGATATATATTTTGTGTATATAGAAAGTATAACAATAAAATTCGAGGAAAAAGCAATTGAAATGGTATGAACATATAGTGATTATAGTGAGGATGGAAAATAAGTCATTGATTAAAAAGATGGTAGATGCAAAAAAAAGATAAGAGAAAAAAAGGAAAGCCTAGGAAGAATTGAACGATAGAATAGAGGAAATAGGACGAGCAAGGGGAAAGACGATGAGTACGTGAAAGGAAGGAACTGGCTAGGAATCAAAAAGCATGGAGGGAATGGGTTGACAAATCCAAGTCGTGACCAAACTCATATCCGACCCTTGTAGTGGGCGTAAGGATTTTGAAAAAAAGAAGAGTGAATATTTCAGGACAGCGAGAGAATAATTTTTAAAATGTTTGCCCAAATTTTTTTTATATATTAATTAGGTACAAAATATGTAAATAATAAAATATAAAGTTTCAATATAAAGGAAAAGTTATTTGTGGTTCCAATAGTAATACTTAATACTTATTTGTATTTAAAATTGTCTGCTTTTATAATTTTGATTCAAAAAGTACGTAAATTGTTTTCGATAAATAACAATGTGTTATTACTAGCTTTTTCTTCGGTTTGTTAATTTTTTTTTTTTTGATGTACCTACCTATTCTGTGTTTTGTGTAAAATATTGATAGATGCCGATAAATCCATAACTAATAGCCAGGCCGTAAAGTAAAGTGTAGATAGTTTAATTTTGCTTTAACCAGTGGCGGCTCGTGATAATATTGAGTGGTGCGGCCAATCTCCGGCCTATTCTCTCCCTTGCTATATTTATTATTTCATTTTTATGTTTTTTACCCTAAGAGAGTTAAGAATGGTTCATTTTGATTTAAATTACTACAGTTATTAATTTGCGATGTCATCCTAGAATACTACACTTTATTACTGTAATTAATAAATATTAAAAATTCTAAAACCTAATTTTTATTGCGGGGAAGTGTCTAAACCGAAGTCCGTATGTGACAACCCTTTACATGTGTTTCTACCTTCAATATCCGGTCTTCTATTCTCTCTTAATCTCTCGCATCAAGTGTTGGGGCAACTAGGGAAGTGAATAAATTTCCTACAGCGATATACATACTCGTGTTTGTCGGCTCTCAATAAATCACTAGTAACACTGCTCCCCACTCAAGGCGCGAAAGAACACGAGTGTATCTAGTTGCTGTTAGAAATTTATTCACTTTTATCTTGCCCAACACTGTCTCACAGTGCCGAACACTGACGTATACTGATGACGCATGACTCAATCAACTAACGGGCAGCGGGTCAGGATACCGCTGGCCCCATTTCAATATAAATTTTTGCGTATACTGCGACTACCTCCTCTTTCGTTAGCCTCCGCGCGGAGACCTATGAACGTTTGAAATCGGTGCGAATCTAGGCATGGCACCAGTTCGCCGTTTGTCTGCATAAATAGCTACAAAACGCGTTTCGTCGCATGAATGAGAATCGCAATGTTCATTCTGTACTTAGATGTGTGTGTTTGTGTACGTATTTTTACGGTATTTTTACAGAAATAAAAGCTTAAAAATACAGTATTTATTTACAAATGTTTAGAAAAGGTTATTACAATTTACAATAATTTAATTTTTGTAATAAAATTTGCAGTAATTTTTGCATTTTCTTGCATTTACTTATATCATGGAATATGATACTTTCCCGTAGCGTTTTTATACCTATATATATGCATGATATTAAGGAAGATGTAATTTTGGTCATGGCTGTAGTCACATATGTTCATTAGCGTTTTAAGCATACAGTACCTTAACTGAACAAAAAAAAAACTGTTGTGTATTCAGTTCTGATATACAGCTCCACCTTTCCGTTTTTAACGACTTTCTTATTCGATAATTAATGTATTAATTAAGTTGAAGTATTGTTAATTAACTTTTGATGCAGTAAAAATGTAAGTAAACGATTTATTATCTCAGGTAAGTATTATAGCTAACTAATAACGCATAATTATGAGTTCTGTTATTTTAAATACTTGTTAAAGATTATTATATGGTTAATTATATATTATTGTTATTTGGCATTTATGTACGATTGATAAATAAAGGAATTTGTGTGTATTGTGGGTTTTTGTTATCTTTTTAAATATGATCGTGATTTGTGTGATAGATGGAACAAGGTGATACGCTATGTAAGAGGGCCGTTAGGTTAGGAATTTTAGGAACTATTTTGCAAGCATCGCGATAAAGCCCCATTTCGGTTCAACGAATCAAGCATCTGTACGTTACATCTGCACACACATAGAGATACCTAGCGAGTGCAGTCCATTGTAAAATCAGACAAAATAAACGAGCAAAACATCCCGGAACTGAATTGTCCGCTCCGGTGAGATGGAGGGCTGCGGTCATTGTACCGCGATTGCGGTCATTGCCTGGTTATATCTTGTCAGTTTGTTCTTCGGTAGTCTCTCTTGGCTCGCCCTTCCACTTAATAGTTATGTAAACTTGCGAGTTTTTTCTTGCACATATACACACGCGTACAAAAAGTGGTCAAAAATCGTGTATACGTGCAGCGATCAAAAGGAAAGGCCTGAGGAGAGATACCAATTAAAGTTTACGAAGGAACCGGCAATTGTGTGCGATGTAGGTGTTTATCTGCGAAAGAAAACTCGATTATTTTTCATCGTGGAACAAGAACAAAAAAAAATACAGCGAAAGAGCTTGGAGATTAAGCAGCTTTAATTGCATTGGATGCAAATGAAGTGATTCTTAATAACGGATGTTGAGGCCATCGATTTTTCCGTTATAGATTTAGCGCGTAACAGTTTTATAGGGCGACATATAACGTTCTCCATGTACAGTTGATTTTGAAAGGAAAAAATTAAAATTAAGAAATGAAGCAAAAAAGTAGATAGCAGCAACTCGGTGGAATGTCCATTACATAAATTTATTCAGGTAAACACGCTTCAGTTTATTTTGAATTTGATGATTATAATTTCGCCACTGAAAATATACTGTTGTAATATATTAGTTTGAAGAAGTAACACATTTTAAACTTGAATGTTGTTGTTCAGGGCCTAAATTGATGCGCAGTCTAGAGTAAAATACATAATTTAAGTTAATGCATAACAAAGGCTCTCATTAACATAACCTTGGCAAAATTTGTGCAGAATACAAGAAGATGGCTATGTATATGAAAATATTTTCTCCATCTCTCATGACACTTCTTCCATAGATCTATCATATAAGCGATACCTTCGAAATGTATTACAGAAATAAAAAAAAAAAAAAACATCTTGCTTAATAAACGTAAAGTATTATACATTTTGGTTACAAATTTTAGAACAATATTAGAAAAAGATTTTGTGCCGAAATTACGAATAAAAGACTGCATCAAGAATATCTAAACTGTTTTTAGAATTTTTAAATAATAAATTATAACGCATAATAGAAATTGAAAAAAAAATCATTCTTATTAATATCTTGAAAACGGTAAGTTAAATTTGATTTCACCAATGATTTTATCTGTAAATGATAGCACTGAACTATCTATCATTCTTTCGTAACTCCACTGCAAAGTGTATTCAGCCATTACTACATGGATTTTGACCTACCTTGTATATACAGGTGTCGCATGACGAACGTCTGCGATCTATATATGAAAAACTATTTACCAGAAAAATTTAGTGTAGACAAATACGGATTTGGCCTAATCGAGCAAAATATGCACAGATCTCTAGCACTTTCGGTTATACAGGGTGTGACATTAATTTTCTGGCAAACTTAACCTAGACCCCTCATCACAAACTGCACTAAACTGGACGTACGTTTCGATAGCAAAGCTATCATCATCAGCAGATAGACTGAACTGAATAATTACACCAAAACTAGTCACTAATCCTAACTCCGTCTGATCTACTACTTCTACTTAATAAACTATAAAGACAAGAATTTAAGGGTTCTAAATCTGAATTCATTAAAATATGTTTGTTTTTATATATTTCCATACCCTCATAATAATTTAATTGCACATTGCCTACGTTTTTAACTAACTTTATATTGTTAGTTAAAGTTACTTTAGTATATATTTTTATATTTCTGAATTGCCCTTAAAATTCTAGTTAAAATTTATGTAGGAATCTCTATACCTAAATTCATTTGTTTTCGAGATATTTCGATTCTTTGCAGAAAAGTGACATTTGCAGCCCCTTACAAAAACGTTAATATCTCATATGCGCTTCCAGTTTTCTTCAGTCCAAACTGGCATACTTATGGACTGAAGCTAAATGCACCAAGATGGCCTATAAAAATTATTATCTCTCATATAGGGGGGTTGTTAAAACATTAATTCTGAAAAATGCAGAAAAGTCAAAAATTTCAAATAATAAATAAATAAATAAATACCCTATTTTTCTATCTTATCATTATCGTTAAAAGTAAGGACACTTTGTTATTAAGATCCCTGTACCCATCTGCACAAACGCAGACTATTTAAATTTATTTATTATCTATGGGGAATATAACAAAGTAATATCAAGAACATGTGAGACTTTCGTTCTACGGTACCTAGAAAAACAAGAAGAAAACTTCAATTTTTTCTATTAAATAGTTTTTCATATATAGATTGCTGACGTTCATCGTGCGACACCCTGTATATATTTTAGAAATTTGTATTAATTGACATAAATCAAAATTAAATGTTTGCTCAATATTTATAGCGTTGCTTAGCACGGTAGGAACTTTGAAGTTAATTAATGAATTGTGTAGGTATGTCAACAATTAGCTATGGTCGTTAAAAAATACCTTTCGTTAATTAATATTTCTTTTCTGGGAACGAAATTATTCTCTAATCCTTCTGCTTATGTAAAAGCATCGAGACTGACTTGCATCTGGAATATGAAAGATAGCGCTATCTGTGCGCATTTGCATTAATGTGTTTGTTTTTTCAGTAATTCGAAATAAATTTGCATGCATAAGTTTCGAAATGTCGACCTACGCCTTTAATATTTCTTTCCTTGTGCGAACCGTTTGCGTTTGCCAAGAAGCCATTAACATTAAGTACACAAGCATAAAGACTAAATAACTATAATAAAATTTTCGTGGTTTGTTTGGGAAGATTTCTACAATACTAACAATAGGTCATAATTTTCTTCAATGAACATGAAAATTCAATGATGATGATTTAAAAAGTGATTCCTTAATAGAAATATAGATTTTATTGGGTTACTAGTCCAAGGCAGTTTGTGTTG
This sequence comes from Protaetia brevitarsis, assembly GCA_004143645.1. Classification (NCBI taxonomy): domain Eukaryota; kingdom Metazoa; phylum Arthropoda; class Insecta; order Coleoptera; family Scarabaeidae; genus Protaetia; species Protaetia brevitarsis. Next base: position 3,762,569 of record RXPK01000287.1, on the reverse strand, counting down.
TCCCTTTGGCTATTTATCTTCTCAGTCAACATCACTTTTCGAAAGAGGTTGATCTGTTGCTATATAAACATTATTTCTCCCCACCTAAATGTTTTTTCGCCATATTTCTTTTAAGGTTTCTCTTTTTCATGCCATTCTAGATCCGATAATAGATATGATCAATTCATTTATATTTGGTTTTCTACCTGTGTACTCTGTTTTCTCATTTTTCGAAGCATATCAGAATCTATAATTGCCTTGTTACTCTTATTTTGTCCTATTCCATATGTTCCAAAGTACTGAAACGTTTCGCCTAATATCAGTTCTATTGTCATCTGTACTTCTTTTGATCCAGTTAGTAACAAAAAAGAACAGTACCTCTTGGGAGAACATGAATACTAAAAGATTATTGATCATAAGATTTGTGGATCTCAAGCAGAACATTTTGAGTCAAATCTTCTGGGATTGTTGTTACATCCATTTTTTACTAAAAAATTCAATCGATTCAATACATTAGTTTCATCTTTATTTTTTAATATGCTACTTATTTCACCATAATATTCCACTCACCACTATAATTTCTTTGTTTGCTTCCCTCTTTTACCTCTTTAGTATGTTTACTGGTTTTATTTCCATTTTCAAAAGGCTTATTATTATTGCATAACTTCTTCAGAAGTTGCAGAAAGAAAGGGAGTAAATGATATTCAATTTGCAATACAAACACTAACCTTACATATAACAAGGCTTTAGAGTAAGAAGAAGAAGAAGAAGAGTTTGTACGCAAATGTTGCATATATACAACCCTGTCTGTCAGGAACTGCATTTAAATCGATATGCTTTATCGAAAAGTAGTTATAATTCAATAATTCTTTTTCATAAGTAAATAAAGAAGTAGGTACTTCTACCTACTTCTTTTATACCTAATTAGTAGAGAAGAGCAGAGCATCGAACCACAGATTTGAAGTCCTTGGATTTCTCATTTAGTTTGAAACAGACTGTACATACACTGAGAGAAATATCCTTTTCATTTAAAAGAAATTGCATTAAACCAAAAGTTTTGCGTTTTCTATATGGCCAACATCATTTGGTGTTTCCTTGAAAAGGAATATAATTTTAAATTCACGCATTTCTTCGGAAATAATATATTTTTCGTAGAAACAGTTTATTCTTTTAAGTGAAAGATATTGATAGTTAATTCAAGTCCTTTTTATTTTGAACTTGAAAACTATGCAGATTGGCAGAAAACCGTAAGCATTCTGATTGAAGAGGTTTTTCCTTTTCTTATAACATTTATTCATTTTAGACGCAAGCGTAAATACAACAAAATGCAGCGATCATTTTTAATTGAAATGAAAATGAATTATCTTCAAAAAGCCGATGCACTGAAGAGGGATTTGTCGTTAGAATGTTGTAAATCCTAGTAGTATTGGGAAAGTTGGTCGCAGTGACGATCCTAAGCACTCTAGGTGTGCCGCTGAAGAAATCGTCCTTTCAATGGCGATAACTCCTATCAGATGTTGATCTGGTAAATATATCAGATTAGTATGTTACGCTTGTAGTTTCCAGCATATTTTGTGCGAAATATTATCGGTTACTGAAATGAAATAGAAGATGCGCCAGCTATGCGACAATTTCTCTACTACGCATAAGTATATCTGCTCATCTGCTGTACTGTATGGGGAGAAAACTGCTACACGAAAATAAAATGCCATATTTATTTTTACTTCCATGTAAATATTTAGTTAAATTAATAAATAGCTAGCTTCAAATAAATCTACTAACCAAATTATTTGTTTGATTGAATACAGGAATATTTTTAATATTCCTAAATCAAGTAATAATTTAGCAACTGTAACCAAATGCATGAAAAATGGTTGAAAGCAACAAGATCGTTTTTCCCGTGTATAAAACCCGTTTTAAAAACTTCAAACACTATATACTGCTGTAAAGTTCTTTGGCGTATAGTAAATCAGCATTAACTGAAAGGATTCCAATTATCTCTGAAATTTCTTTAACCTCGCGCGAAAAATATTCACTTTTGTTCATTATTTGTGTATTTGAGACTTATGCACGTGGGAATATGAATAACACTGAAATACTTCCGCGTAAAAAAGCACTCAGCTTGAATACAGGTGCTTGCATTTTCCGTTAAGAGGCAAAAGTTTTAAAGCAATGTATACAAGCATGTCCACGCAAATAAACCAAAACGTCCGACATTTTTGTTTAAAATACTGTTTATAATTCAATAATACTTAAAGGAAATTAAAATATGTTGTTAAATATGCACATAATAATAACAATATAATAAGTAATGTGTATTGTCTTACTCAAACAGAAGTTATACAGACATTATAAAATATTAATCAAAACTAAGGTGCATTCCATTTAATTACGGTTACTTTTCGTTGAAAAGCATGTACTTAAGAAGAAAATAGTCTTCGGCAAAACAGCACGCTTCTTTCAATTAAAATAAACACTTTTCGTTGAACATGATAAAACCAAAAGTTATAAAACTTTTCATTCAATGCAATCTTTCCCTCAGTGTACATAGCATTACAAATGAAACTCTAATTTCATATTTTGTAGTTTAAAAAATAAATATTTATTTGCAATAAAATAATAAATTAAAGAAAAAGAAGTACGGAAGAATTTAGGCTTTTTCGACAGGTATAAATGCTTTTTTAAACGTAAGGAAATAAACTTTCGTCTAAAGTTTATGTGAATGTCGTTTTAAATCAGTTTTTTTAATGAAGAGAATAATCGAAAGGAAAAATGTTTTTCAGTAGAAAAATATGTGTTTAAGTGCAAACAATGGGGCTTTCTAAGAATAAAATATGTTTATAAAATTATTTTTGTAATTTTATCGTGATAATAAACATCTTCTGCTAAAATTACTACATAGTAGCATTTTTTTTCCAATCTTCATTAAGAAAAATGAACATATTTTTTCGACTTCTTTCATATAAATAAGATCATTAAATGTAGTCGCTACTTGATACATTTAGTGGCATTGCCTCATTATTTAAGATCCATAGATGTTATGTAAACTATTTCTATGAACAACTAATATTTCATTATATTTCATGGGCCGCAGCTAAATTGAGAAAACCTATAAATGAATTGATATCCATGATAATTATTATAATTTATTGTTGGATATATCTAATTTCTAAGCATATGTTGCTTAACAACTTCATTCCGGGTTTCTGCAATATGCCGAAGTATGTTGGTGGTATTAGTGGCGAATGCTCAGAAACCGCACAAAATTCAATATAATGAATTTTGAATTATTTACTTACTTAGAAAAACCAACAGAGGAGGATTGTAATACGCACATATGTAGTTGCTAAACGATTATACAATTTACAATTTATGTAACGCAAATTACATGAATTTTATATTTTAAGTACCTAACCAGCATGTGTATTATCTTGAGTGTTTCTTACTTTTAGATTTCCTGGAAATTGATCATAATATAGAATTTACACAAACTCATTTACAATATATGTATTACTTTACCACACAAAATTCTCAAAATGTGCAACCCATACACCTTTCATCCTGAAACAATTCACAAGAAGATATTACTCGCCTATCACCTTGTGAAGCACCCTATCTATTCATCAAACGCGAAACAGCTGAATATAAACATGAATTTCTAATGTTATTTGTCATTTCGTTCACAATTCCGGTCAGATACCAACGTCGTAAAATAAAATAACTGTTAAGTTGTTAACCTGTATTCGGTGAAAGGAACTACACAGCAGGTACCATTTTACATCAGGTAAATATGTTCGCATACGTCGTAAAGACGAACTCAATCTCGAAAACCTCTTAAGTATTGACTGTTATTTGCGCATCCTAACTGTACCACTTCTTTGAGATGTAGCTAAGTGGCTTCAAAATTAAATTAGCTATTGGTGCGTACATAGGTATGTACATAAAATAAAATTGGAATGTGCTAAAAATTGTACGCGTAGATAGATTATTTGATAAAGTGCTTCGTTGAAGTGCCTTCTCAGCTGGAATCCATTATGTATATGAATAAAAAAGCTATATGTTATTAAATGATAACGCTTTTAATAATCTTTTTCAGTAACCGCCAGTTGCAAAGCGTGTATGTGAAGTGCCTTTTCCTGATATTCACTCGTCCTGTTCTAGTTGTAAATCCTGTATTACTAGATTATAATAATTTCTATTTGTCTAGAGAAAATGCATGTACAATATATGTGCATCTTTAAATATTGTAATCTTACATAACTTGTAGTTAATTAGGACTCATTCTTACGTCCCAGATTATTCAAAAAGCGCAAAGATTTGGTCAAAGACGCCGAAGCTCTATTAAATTTAACCCATGATAACGACATCGAGAAGCCTAATTTAGAGTTTCTAGACACAAACATATAAAAACTTGAAGCCGGCTCTATATAAGCATAATAACGACTAAACAACGATTATTTTAATAATTAGAAAACCTTTCTTTACTATTTTGTAACTAATCCTCATACTGAAACAACTGCACCTGCATATTGACGTGTAATGATTAAATTTTTATTCCATTTAACATAAAGACTTACTACTGGAACAAAACGCACCTCTTTATTTACCTTATGGAATTAAATACAGCAATTTTTATGAAAAAGGGGTACATACTACATACGCATAGACTTTGACATTATTGTAGGCTTGAAATCAACTTTGATTTTAAATTCAATGACGTGACACTTTTGAAACGCATTGTTATTTGTAAAGTTCACATTTCTAGATAGATGATTCATATAAGCAAAATAACACCTTACCAAAACGAACCTGTCCTGACAAAGAAAAATAAGTTATTCAACTTCTAATTAGCCTTCACAAGGGAACACGCGGGTTCCCCCTTCCATTTCGATGAAACTTAACAGATCGAAAGAACCTTAAAATAAGAGCACGTATTTTTTTTATCGGCGTATCCGCACGATTTTGGGGTACAGCCCCCTCCAAAGTCTGGCAGATTTTTCAATTTTTGCAAATATTTCCTAAATTATAACAGATATTAAATTTTCTTCTTAACATAATTTGCAGCATATTACATGGCCCTAAGGGTGACGTCGTCCGTATTCGCAAAAAGTTAATAACGGGGAACGGGGTACCCCGTACCCCCCATTTTACATTTTTTCTTTTTCTTATTCATAAAAAGAAGGCCGATTTTACATAGAATACGATGATGTATAACAAGTTTAGAAAATTAATAATTGTAAAAATAGAAAAATAATAATAAAGCTTCAAAATTAATAAACTTGTCTATTGATATAAATCAAATGAACTATAACAGAAATAAGTTTTTATCCTTAACATAATTTCCAGCATAATACATGGTCTCAAGGTAGATATCTTCATAAAAAGCTAATAACGGGGGACGGGGTACCCCACGCCCCCGCATTTTTTTAATAATAAGTTTATTCATTATTCATCAAAAAAAGATCGCTTTTACATAGAAAACAATGGTAATAAATTTGGAGGATTAATAATAAAAATAATTGTAATAATAATAATATAGTACATTAACAACATTTATTTGTTATCGTTACTTCAATGCTCTCCTTACTTAAATATTTCTTAATTTAGAATTGCATCTACTCGACAAACTATGGTCAAACCTTTCTATGGATACTAACTTATACTATATACCTATACGAAACTTTTATCGGTGGTAGCAATATAAATCGTTTTATCAATTGCAGTTAGTGACAGCGTTTTATATATTTCCTTAATAAAATGTTATTCATTCTTAGAATATCATAATTCTTTAGTGCGTATATATGAACAAATTTGCTACACAGGACGAAGGATTAAATAATACATACATATATATTTTTTAATTTATTTCAAGTTTTTCGTGCAATGTAGGTGTACAATGTAAGTATTCAATGGAGCATAAATATAACTAATGTGTTTGTAACGATTATAACATTTCGGAAACAATAGAACAGAATTAGAAAAACATTATAATGCTTATAAATGTTTAAATACATGACATACTGTAATGCGATTATTGGTATATATGAATTTTTGGATGACACCTGCCAAAGTACGTGGCTTGGATTTACCACTTTTCCAGTAGTCGACAGCTCTAGTTTTGTAATCTAGGTCTATAACGCTACCCCCTTCTTCAGGAACACATGCAATATCTTCATAATTGTCTTCTTCGTCTTCTGCTGTTTCTTCCACAAATTGCGCTTCGTGTGGTTCTGCTAAATTCTTCAAACTCTAATCCCGTTACATCTTGAAAGAAGAACATGGCGTCTTGTTGAGCAGATACAATTATATTTTTCAGGACATCATGCAACTCACTTTCTTGCGGTGTCAAAGGAATTGTTGCGATGTTAGTAACTTGAAACGTTGCAAGTAACATGTTCAACACATTTGCTATATTTACGACCACCATTGTGCGAAACTATAGGTACTGACCTACACTGCACGAAAAACGACTTCTAATGTTCTCATTTGGAATACTCGTCTTATATACCTATTTCCTAAATGCAGACGTGACCACTTAAACGTTCGTGGCTAATTACTATGCATTCGGGGATTTATTTTTATCTATATAATAATATGTTATCAATGTAATTAAACTCACGTATGCGTAGATAAGTGCATATCAAATTGCTGCAAATTATGTTAAGAAGAAAATTTAATATCTGTTATAATTTAGGAAATATTTGCAAAAATTGAAAAATCGTCCAAACTTTGGAAGGGGCTGTACCCCAAAATCGTGTGGATACGCCGATAAAAAAAAATACGTGTCTCTTATTTTAAGGTACTCTTTCGATCTGTTAAGTTTCATCGAAATCGGAGGGGGACACTCGCCGGTGTTCCCTTGTTAGTAAGAGCAGTTTATATCTGATTGAAGCAGACAGAGAAATCAGGGCTGAAAGTGTTACGGAAATTCATATTGATAAAATGGTAGTATATTTTAGTCTGTTGCTTTTGGAGTAATCGTACACTGGAAAGGTTTTGTCTGCAGGAAATTTGCATGCTTAATGTATAAAAATCCGCACCTCCAGGATAAGACTGTCTGCCATGCCTAGCCTTCAAGCTTAGTATTATCAATTATTTCCTTTCCTTTATTTGTTTAATGTTTAATATGCATGTTAATCCAGCTATCAATTCTGCATTATTGATTTACTAATGAGTTAACTCTCGTAAAACTAATTGACACTATTTTGGCTCCAACTCATAGTAATAATAATAGGACTCCACTTCTTCTTTCTTTCTTCTTTTTTTTACTTATGTGTGTAGTGATTTCATATGGTCACATTGTCACACAGCATAAAATGATCATAGAACTATTACCAATATTAAAAAAAAGTATCTCTGTAAGTTATATGAGTGTATTATCATTTCTAAAAGTGTACTTATTTTCTGCTGTTGTAAATCGTTTCTTGTTACAAAAGTGTCATAGCGTTCACTTTAAATTAGAGCCTTGATCTCAATAAGCAAATGAGTAGTTTCCACATTATTTGTTATATTGGTAGTTTAATGTTGTAAATTCTAAATTGTAATCGTAGCAACTTTATAGTGACTTCAAAACTATTTGTGGTTGCATTCTCATTGCATTAATATTGGAATAATACTAAAACAATTCTATTGATAGCCGTTAACAGATTTCCCCTTCACCCATATACTGGGTGAGATTTTTATCTTGACACAACGGAATATCTGTAAAACACTGCATCAAATCAAAAAAAGATCTTAATAAGATTTGTTATAATGTAGGGGGCTCACTGAATGGTACCGAACTCGATATGTGTTCGAAAATGTGCCCTTTCACTTCAATGCATTTATTTATTCTCAATTGAAATGATTGCACACAACTGAGAAGTGTTTTCGGCGTAATTCTCGAACAAGCGTTGGTGATTCGCTCAATCATGTTTTCCCTCGTGGTTGGCACTCCTGTATAAATTTCAGACTTTAAGTGGACCCACAAAAAGAAATCAGGGGAAGTAAGATCTGGCGATCTTGCAGGCCAGGACACTGGACCACCTCCCCGATCCATCGACGATTGTAGGCTCGTTCTAATACTTCTCGTGCTATTCTTGATTAATGTGCTGGACAACCGTCATGTTGGAACCACATTGTTTGTCGTACGTCCAAAGGAAGACCTTCAAGTAACACTGAAAGTTCGTTCTGCAAGATGTTTCGATATTTTTCACCATTTAAGTTTTCATCGATGAAATAGACCAATAAGCTTATTGCCAATTATTCCACACCAAACATTTACGTTCCAAGGATGTTCAACTTGGCGCAACCAATGGGGATTTTCGATACTCCAGTAATGGATGTTGTGCCGATTTACCGTACCGTGATTTGTGAATGTCGCCTCGTTAGAAAGTAATACTCGAGCAAAAAATGGGGATTATCTTGTATCCGTTGAAGCGCTCATTGACAAAATCGCACTCGATTTTGAAAATCATCGCCATGAAGATCTTGATGCATGGAAACTTCTAAATGGATGATATTTCCTACGCTTCAATATTTGGCAGATGGCAGTGGACTGAGAAATTCCTGATTCGCGAGCTATTTCTCGAGCACTAATGTGCAGATTATTAGCTACTGCAGCTAATACCGCGATTTCATTATTTTCTCCAGCAATTGTTTTTCGGCGATTACGTTTTCTTGGCTGTACAGTTCCTTCGCTAGAGAACTGTTGAATGACGTTGTGAATAAAGATTAACAACATCATCGATATTCCTACCACTTTCTCCATATATGTAAATCATTTCAATTCTCTCTTGTAATGTTATAGCCTCCATTACTGTTCAAATATTCAACACTAACTAATTTGTATTGGATTAATAATTAATAATCTAAATGGGAATCGGACAATGTGTAAGTATTCACAACTTGTCAAATACTGAATAAAGTACGGTTTTGTATCGTTGAATAGCATTCCAATTACGAATAAATAAATGTATCGAAGTGAAGAGGCACAGTTTCGAACACATGGCTTTTTGAAATGTTAGTTTATATTAACACATATCGAGTTCAGCACCGTTCAGTGAGCCCCCTACATTATAACAAATCTTATTAAGGTCTTTTTTTGATTTGATGCAGTGTTTTAGAGATATTCCATTGTCTCAAGATAAAAAACTCACCCTGTATAAGATATTGAAAAATACAAATGTGAAATAAAAAAATCCGAAACACAATAATAATATTTCCAATTTATTGAACTAATTATTATTTTGTCAGCTTGTCCGAGTCCACAATCAAGAAATTTATTTCTGTACCAACTGAAATTTACAGTATTCATGTCATAAAGATATGAATGTTTCTTAATTATTATATTTCTATTTGGAAAACAACAAAATTCCGAAATAATTGTTTTCTTCAATTTAATATTTGACAAATAAATATTTGAAAATGAATATGATAATAATGGCATTCACACGTATATTGCTTGCGTACAGTTATTGAATTGTAAAAATTTAAATGTAATGGCAACTTGAATATTTACAATGCTTACATACTTCTGTATTTAAATTCTTTCACACCCGGTGAATAAAGGTTAAATAAACAGACCGAATAATTTTGAATAGAGTTGCTGTAAATGAAAATACCACCAAGTTACGATGTGTGAGCACAAATACTGCCATTTCTTAAATAACAATACCAGCTATACAGAGTTTTCCATATTATCTGTAATATCCTGTATGCATATTTACAATTGTCAATATACGAATTTTTATTTCAAAAGAAAAAGAAATAATGGATAATGCTTTGCTACGATAATATAGTTAACTCGAAAATAAATTGATAATAGTTAAGTATCAAAATATGCAGTGAAGGGGATAGGAACATATGTGGGTTGGGAAATATTCTTCGTTTCCAGTTTGAGTTAATCACTCTTGTTGACTTGGTTTCATCCTTACTGATCACCACGAAGTGGAAGCGGAGTGTGAAGGAAAATTAATGGGCGAGAATGTTATAAAGGTTTCTGAGAAGTTAAAATATATTTAGAAAAGCCGCCAAACGAGGAGCATATAAAACAAAGATGAGACTAAGTGTAACATATTGTGGTTGCTATTGTTTTGCCGCATACATGCGTAATAATTGCTAATTCAATCACTATAACAGCGGCGGCTGATGCTTACGTTTTACGAGGGCCATTACACTGATCTAATTTCTTCGTATAAGTTCGTAATATGTTCGTATTTCGGTCGATAGCACACGAACTTCAATCATTGTATTGGCCCCACCTGTTACGTATGCACCAGCCACTACTGCATTATAAGCACATTATTATTAACTATAAGCCGCGTCCGCATATGAGAACGAGTATACGTTGGCATATCTTAGGTTATTAATGATAAAGATAGAGAGATCAAAGAAAAATATTACTTAATTACCCTGCGAGTGGATAGAATGTGAAGAAACGTTTTTCATCGATTCTCGATAAAAATTTGAAGGTCCAAAGAAGATAATGTACATATAACTTGCGCGTAACGACGAGGGATTCAATGTATGAGTATTACAACGGTAATTGTAACTTTTTATACTTTTTTTTTCTATTTCACATTAATTTACTTTTATTTATTATTTAAAATAGGATGTCTTATCCATACAAGGAATTTAAGTGTTTCCATGTTTGTGACACAATTGACCCCCTTGTGTTGGGCGCAATTCCATGTAAAAGCCTGTATGTCAAATAGAAAATGTCAAACTATGTGTTGCACTACCAACCTCTCATAAAATATCTCCACAAACCGTGCCACAAAGTGGAAAAAAACACACGGAAAAAACAGATTTTCAATATTTTTTATTAGAAATATTATATTAAGGTCAAATATAATTTCATGTTAATCTTAACATACCATTTTTCTGAGGCAAATATAATTTTATATTAAACTTTTATATTACCTAAACTACATGCTATATATGAAATTAGAATATCGGAAGACACTAAATTAACAACATATTTTATTAGAAAATAATTATTTGAATTAATTAAGTAACATTTGCCACAACTATATTTTTTTGAGTTTTGCTTTCACCACGTGATTATTTTGCTATTCCTGATTGGCCAATGCGGCGGAGTAATAAAATAGTCCGCGAGATTGCTACGCACGCAAGCGCGGGCTAGCGTCAAGTAAGAGTTACGGACGTGTGAAAAGATCGTCGAAAAAGAGTGGCCAAGGAGTACGGCCATTGTAGGCCAGTTGGAACGCAAATGTATTAAAAATACCGTGTGGGTTAACTCAAGGCTCCATCCGTATAAAGAATCCCAGCGAAAGAAGAAGAACCGAACCTATAAGCAATCGGATGTTTCAAGATTGCAGTTTTAAACCACGTGGTGGGATATTTGAATTCCCCATCATTGTGATGATATCTGCGCCCGTTGGTGAAGTCACATGCCGTCGCTAGTGATCCGACAGCCCAAGTGCCATCTGCAACTAGGGATACCGCGACGAAGAAGCCGTTTTCGAGCCGATCACCGGACATAACCGCAACGTACGCCAACAGAGGATCAACTCGCCGAGACAACGCCCAGTGCAAAGAACCAACAGAAACCGCAAGTTTACCGCCTAGGTATATTATTTCTTTGTTTGTTATTAGTTGTAATTTCAAAGCCAATATCTCTTTGTCCTTTGTTTAGATTTCAATAATTCCAATAACTAAATAACATTTCAAAGGGGCTCCATTTACCTTATCTTTTATTATTGCTTTGTTTATTTTTTTCATTATTAAGGAATATATTTTATGAGTCATTACGTTGTAAATTGTTTAAAGAAACTATTGTTAAAGTGAAACCAATATCTTTCATTCATATCAGGTAGTCACTGTGTTTGTCCTGTACAAAATAAAACTATTACTAATAATACTGCTTTTTATTTAAATTTATATTAAACATTCATTAAACTTCCTACCTATAAGTTGAACAACAAATTTAAGGTAAGTATATTGTATATTTATAGCAAACCATTACCTACTATATATCAGGTATTTGGTGAACGTGCATTAATGATACTTTTTCCTTATCACAAGTAATCTAAATAGCTTTTATTAATTATGAAGGTGTGATAGCCATTATAGAATAGTTCACTCATAGCAATACATTTACTTGACATGAGCACATCTTTTACTTACCGCAACTGCATATATTTTTTGGTTTACTACTTCAGTTTAATTATCATCAGTAACTTAAGTTACTGGTATGAAGCAGGCTGTAAGTAACTTAGATTGCTTGTTGTTAGTATCAGTGTTTAGGATCTCTTTTTTACTAGTGCTAAGTAATCTGTGCTTTTGTCCCCTATCCAGCTGAACTTTTTACTTACGATAATTGTATTTTTATTTATGATTAATAATTTTTTTCTCAGTGTATGACTTACGCCTAAAACTTCAAAGTAAAATAATTTGAGGGCGCTAGAAACATCATTATAGGACCAAAGTATGTACCTATAGGTCCAAGGTATAACACGTCCCCCCTCTCCCCTCCTGTACATGCAGCAACACAAATTTTATTCAAATGCAATATATTATATACCTACTAAAATTAAATAAATCACAGAACAAAGCTACATAAAAAAGATAATTGGAATAAATGAATTTATTTCTAAATACTACAATTATTTTTATTTAATAATAAATAATAATTTTTCAGCTATAAATATGTAATACTTTTGGTCTACATAAAAATTCTATTTACTATAAATGTAATCTATATTAAAAGTGAAAACTATACATTGTTACTTTTCATTAGAAAAAGTGTCATTTTAACAATATTTCATATTAACTATTAATATATTATCTATTTAAAACATAAACTATTTATTTTTTAAATTTAATAATTATTTTTGTTTTCGTAAATATATAAACTTAATATATTTTTTTATTTATGCTTAATATATTATAGTCCTATCCTCTATTTTAATAAGAAATATGTTATGTTGCAATATATTTATATTTGATTTTACAATATATTTTTCCCTGTGCAGTGTTCATTGTATATGCGAAATAGAAAAAAATATTTAGAAAATCTTGTTTAAAAGAAACACGCCAATGTGACAGGGGGTAGATGTGGATTGGTTACACTGCGTTTTGACAACTCAAGCTAGGCTTAAGTTGATGCCAAAGTCATTTTTTTGATGATGAGTCTTCGTTAACAGTAACAGTAGGAATGCTGGTGTCTGCATATTTTAGATTAAATACCTCTATCTCCTTCTAGGATAGGGCAGGAAATATTATTCCATCCGTGTCCGCAAATTTAAAAGGCGAAAATCTGCTTAACGCCCACTTGACTCTGACGGATCTCGTGATTTCGGTAATCTTCTCGTTTTGGCCTATTTGGCCTTCGATCTGATACGACCAACCTACAAGCACTTGTCAGGATTTCCACGGACAAAAAGTGAACCTTCAACAGTTTCTTAATGTTTGTTTCTTTTAATGATTATATAAATTCCATCAGTCCTTTTTATCAAAACAACTCCATTCTTCTTCATCTGGAATTTCATTCAACTCCCCGTAGAACTTTCTCCACGAGTCCCTTTTTGCCTTATAGATTTCTTTATTGTACTGCGTCAATTTATTTTTGTATATATCTCAGCTGTACTTGCCTTTATTGAACAATCGACGTACCCCTGCTCTCAGATTATCTAGGTTCCTGTTCTACCACACTGTTTGACGCCTGTATGACGTCTTTCTGAGTAGTTTTCCATGTAGGTTGCCATAATGGCTTCATGCATTGGGTTCGCCGCCAATTCTAACGCTTCTGTTCTTCCCACCAGTGCCGTATTTTCCCTAAGAGACTCTCTCGACGCATCTCTTTATAGTATCAATCATCCTACTTCAGCATAACGTAACATCCACAACTTTCTCTCTGGATCTTGTGACAATAGTGGGTTCTTCGCCTATGTTCGCTACTTCTATAACCCTTCTGAAAAAATAAATTGCATAAACATCTTACCTCCTGCCTTGATGTTCATGCTCCCCCCTGCTATGTAATGTGCATTTGCGTCTCATCCTATTAATACTTGCAGACCCGTTTCTTTCTCCATATGCAACTATGGTCTTTATTGTGGGAGATGGGTACTCCTTGTTCTCGCCGAAAAAGTAGACCGAGCAGATTCTTATAGCTTTATCCGTCTTGACTGTAAGGATATTTGTAATCACGTCGTCGATACAAAGCACCTGATTAGTGTACACGTAACGCTCAAACTATGTATTACGCATGCTCTTGGCCTTAGTGACCTAGGATTGTATAATACTTTCCCCTGTTGTGGTGTTAAATCTGCAACTTTTCCTTTTACAACCTACGATTCCTGTGGTAATGCCACATCTAGACTATCGTTATCAAACCTGCTTGTTAGGAGTTTCCTAAGAGGAGGGTTATTCGACCGCTACACTCTTCACAACCTTTGCCGTTGGCTTATTCGTGCCGGTAACGCTCCTCGCCCGTCTCCTCTATCCTACACTGCCCTTTTTTGACACGGAAATTCAGTCTATCCAGGCCAAAGTATGGCTGGGAGCTCTAATTTCTTCTTCAGCTTTTCTGCTGATTCTTCATCTGCAGAGAAAGTTCATAGTGTTACTTTGTCCCCCTTATTTGAATTTCAAACGACCCAAAGCTTAATATTAAGGGCTCGGTTACCCACCTCAACTAAGAATTTTTTTCGTCGACACCTTTTAGTCATTTTCGTCTGGCACAAAAGTTGTGCAAATTCACGTCCTTAGAACGTCCTTGCCTCCTAGAGCCTTTATGTTCCACCCTCCCAAGGCTTGATAGTGGTACCATTTCTTTCAGCCATTGGAAGCTGTTCTAGTCGACAGAGGTCACAATAAGATGACATGCTCGATGTGTGCACCTTATGGACTTGAGGTTCTTATTGCGGGATGTTGTCATAAGCTGCCAGTAGGGTGCCTCGCACTGCTTTAAGCCTGCCCTTTTCCAAATAGCTAGCTGACTATCGCGACTTTTACCGAGGAGACCGCCTCTTTGAAAGTTAACCCTTCAGTTTCTGGTTTTTTGCTTTTCGATACGTTGGGTGCGGTATTTCCTTCCGACTGCGGCTGTTTCTCGTGCATGACCTTCTCGAGCTCTCTGAATCTGGTTACCTTGGCTTTTGGTTGCGCCTTAGTAGGCCTTTTTATATTCTTGGCCTTTTTGTGCGTGCTAGATAAAAGTGTCTTTGATTTCGGCTCTTCTAGCTTCAACGTAATCGTGACCCTGGTTCCCCATTGCGCTTTAATCCTGGATATACCCGATAGTCTTGCTGTTCGGACTTCATCATCAGGCATTAAATCAATGTCCTCGACGCAGCCCACCCTCAAGATAGTTTTCCTTGAAGTGTTGGATGGATTAGGCGTCTCAACCTTTGGCGCATTCTCTTTTGTGTTTTTCCCTATTTTGCAACTTGGGGAAAAGGTTTTTTTAAAAGAATTTTGATTATTCATGCGTGGTTCCACGCATAGCTAGGGAAAGATTGGAAAGCTTCGGATTATTACTGGAGTAAGGCATTAATACAACGGGGCGCGCCCGGTAGCCAAAGGTTGAATTAACTAGGGCTGGTCCAAGCCATGCATCTCTTGCATTAAAACTCTCATTAATGATTTTTAAAGCTGTCTTCTCTCGACCGGTGCAATTAAGAACTGCGCACTACGATGAGTACCGCGATGGAACCGTGGTACCGACCATCAGCCACGATACGACAGCTTAATCGGGAGGCATATTACATAATAATTTTAAAAATAGTTTTTATTATTTTTAGTGTTTAATTGTTGAAATCAAAAATAACCCTGCGTTGCAATTTACGAAAAAAAAGATAGTTCATCAAAAACTATCATTTTCATACCAACGAATGTTTCTTTAAATGTAAGAAAATAAACTTCTATTTTTTAATTCAAGTTTTGTTTCAAAGTTACCAATAAGTCTCATTGCACTTTGCTCCCAATTCATTCCTTGTCATTTTCACTATATTCAATAACTTCCTATTCACTACATCATGCTTACGTACGCAAATCATCTGCACAATCGATTAAGAATTACCATTGAATTGAAAATAAGCCAACATGTTAATTTTATTTTCTTTTTTTCTTTAAATCGCACTGTCGTAATTAAGTTGACGTCAAGTTTCTTATTTGCATCTATTATCAGTTCTAGTAATATACCCAGCGACTAGACGAAGTCAATTATGTGTGATTAACCTAATGGGTGTCATTAAAAATGCTAGAAAGAAAATGGCTGCAATTTCTAAAAGACGTACACCTATTAAAATAGGTAGGTTAACGTTTTGCAAAGAACATTGCAACATTGATAAATTACATGTAATATATTAAATTATATTGCCAACTATGAAAATAAACCAAGGAGCTCTCTCTCTGGAAGAGATGTGGATTGGCAAATGTGTGCACGTGTGACATAATTTTAAACAAAACAATTAAGGTTATTGCAGGTGTGCAAATGGATTGTAATTTTTTTTCTATCAAAAGAGCTTTCTCAAATAATTAAAGAGCAACAGTTTAACTGTAAAATATTTTGTATGCAGTCGTATATACATAGAGTACACATTAACAGATTTTGCCGGAAGAATTGGTGATTTTATCTCAGTAGAAGAGAAGAAAAAAATATGTTTTAATAACAATAATAATGGCGGAGTGGTGATCGAAAAAAGTGCGGTGCAAAAGGGGAAACGCCCTAGTACAGTCTACTTCATCGGATGCGCTATCTGTTTTATTCTACCTTTTGCTAGCTTCAGTACTCTACTCATACTATCTTGTCAATGGCTAGGGATACTGGGGCTCTCCTGTTAAAGATATATCAAAACAATTCAGATGCCTGCATAGATAATAAGAGATATAACGACATGTGAATTAAATTCCGAAAGATAAAGATAAAACTAACAATAAGGCCAAATGTTTATGATCAGTAGAATTTAATAAATCATTTTTTCAATATTAATATCACAAAATTTCAGCTAGATAATTTAATTGAATATTTCTTGCTACGCCCAATTCATTTCCTTGAAATGCGTTATGCATTCTGACTTACTTATGTTAACTAATTTAATAACGATTCCAACATCTTCATTAGTTGTCTGACAACTAGTTTATATGCATACAAGTACGTTTCCAATTTGAGATAGTGATGAAAGTAGCTGACTCAGCTTATTTCTGAACATTTACGTAAAACATGATTGTGTTTGCAAATGATTATGCAAATATTTTATTAGTGTCCTGTTCGTGCACCTAATTAAAAAATAAAAAGTATAAGTATAGTGTACTTAAAAAAACTCGTTCTGTAGGGTTTATGCACCCAGAGGAAAACGTACCTTAAAGAGTGAAACAATTAAATCCTTGTCATTGCTAACAAATGCAATTGCATTTATTATTTATTAAATTAATTGTATTGACAATTAACAATGTTTCTTATGTTGTCTTGACAAACAAAAATGAAGTAATTGTTGGCGTATGATTTCAATTTATTTAACTGATGTATCTTTTTCTTTTCATTAAAGAGAAGCCCTCCTAAGGTGTCAAAAATTAATAGCAAAAATCGACATCAGTTTGGGCTCATCTTGACAAAATGCACCTAATAACTTTGAAGGGCTCGTTCTGAAAATCTAGTTTTCGCATGTTAGGTGGGTTTTCTTGTGAACGCGAACGGTCACATATAATCAAAATTTGCGTATTTATAATGGCAAATCACAAACAAACAAAATATGCTGTAAAAAGTTTTTCCGGGCTGTTGAGCCGTGGTTTTGTGGAATTACTTCCGTACGTTTCGTTCGCAACTGCGGTGAACATCTTCAGCGGCGAGGTCAAAGTGTCTTCGGCCCCGAGAGAGACCACGACTCAACAGCCTGAAAAACCTTTTTACAGTAGATTCCTACGCAACACTTTGAAACAAAATATTTTTTATTTAATTATAATTATATACTAGTTTAGGAAAATACATTAAATTGAAATAAATTAGTTGACAAACTGACGATCGGCAATATTCTGTACTTACTATTCATCCATTCATTCATTCATTTAAGTTAGGGTGGGCACTTCATGTCCGGGCACTCGAGCAAGGTGCTCATTGCACCATCCCTATCGATTCTCTTATTTCCATTCGAGCAGCTTGGTATTCTCTATAATGCCCAGTATCTTCCCCAGTGGAAACTTGAGGACCTTCGAGGGCTCCAATAGATCTCTCCCGAAGTACTTCTGCCTACTTACTATAAATTAATATTTATTACTATAATATCCAATGATAATGTGTATTTGACAACCACTACTGTGCAACATTTAACGGTACGTCATATCTTTTACAACCTGAAGGGGGTGCGTTAAGTTAATAAACTATTTTTTACAACGTACCATAAAATCTATCTTAACTTTTATACAGCAACTTAAAAACTGCATCAATCTTTATTGTACAATATTTGTTGAGAAATTGCACTTTTAACATGTGAAGTATTACAAAATTATCCATCTCAGACAGGTATTTAAAGAAATGCACAATAAAATTATAATTGACTAACTGTCAAACACTTACGAAAAAAGTACTAACTACAAAGATTTTGGACACCAAAAATATCCCCGCTACATTATTATTTCGGGAATACCTGGGTTCCTAATCTCAACCGAAGATCAAATGAATTAAAAGGAAAATCTATTACCTAAACTAAGGAGCACCTTTGATCTCAAGCAGCAAAAATTCGTAACCTCTAGTCGGCTTATTGGCTGTTATTGGCTAGAATGAACTGGAGGGAAAAGATGGCGATTGTGTGCACATTAAATTTGCTAGCTATCAGCTTGACATGCTCTTTATCACAGCTGTTATTCGCTTGTTTGTGCGCTCGGAGATTATAAAAACCTCAAAAACTCTTAAGAACTGTTTTGACAAGAGCCAAGCTTGGCTTTCTAGTGGCCGGTACAAACTCAGAAAAGGTGCCGATTCCATCCAGTTAAAGTTTGATAACTGTCCGTTCTTGCTTACATGTTGCATGCATAAACATGCAACGTTATCTCTCTTTCTAAGAGGGTCTTGTCAATTCTTATATATCCGTTCTCCAACGGTGGGCTTTAGTTTCGGCATTGTAGTACTAACGCATTTGACACGGTCACACGAACAACTTTAACACAACCAACGAACTATGTAAAACACTAGAACAAACGCTGCGCACTTAAAAAAAAACCGTCGGCTAGACTGAGGAACGCTAGACAGCCGGCTGCCATCTTTGACTGTGACAGAATTCCAACGACGAGATTGCATCTATAGGAAATGTTGCCTATCATATCTGTTGATTTGCTGTTTTTAATAAGAAATAGTTCATAATGCGTTTTCATATTTTCGATGTTCTGGAAATTATATATCCAATTCACTATTCATCAATCATTCTTTATTAGCTAGTAAGACGACTACAATAGGACGATGAGGCCTATTAAAACCATCAAGATTTGCATAATTTTCAATCGTATATCTGCAAAACGAATTGCATTTAAGCTTAATTATTTTAAATGGTGTGATTTTATGCAAATATTATTTAAATGGTTGATTTTATGATTCAATAGTATTACAAAATAATGTCAAAAATGGAAGTGTCAAACGGGGTATATGCCAAAGCTAAATTTGAGAGGTAATTAAGAAAACTTGAAATGATATATGAGCATACCAGAACTGTTATCTTTTGGAAAGCTTTATTTTGATTGATGCATGTTTCCTTCCTTAAGACTTATAGACGACGGTCTCAATTCAAAACTTTGATATGTCAAAAAATTACATTTACATACTTCATTCAAGATTACATGAAAGTGTTAGTCTATTCAGCGTCTATACGTCAATTTGCCATAGTCAAAGATGGTCAAAGTCAGATCGTTTTTCAGTGCATCCAAAAGCGCATTCCATCAGTGTTTTATATAGTTTGTTGGATACAATTAAATCAATTGAAGATTCGATGTAAATTAAATAAAAGGTACAGTTGCCGACATTATTTAGCACTCGACCGAATGGCTCGACGTTTTGATGGGGCTAAATATTAACGTCGGTGACTATACAAATGCATGCACGAAATAAATGTGCGATGGCGCAGCAATAATTTGTTTTCGCAATTAAATAAATGTTGGGAGAAAACGCGTCAAAAAAAAAAAAAATTCAGAAAAAGCTCTAAATATGCATAAGAAATAATAGGCATAAAAAAATAAAAAAAGGCGTTTTGATTAGTTTCTCTTTATTTGATTGGTTTCATGCCTTACATAAGTATAAACATATTATCAAAAAATTCAGCCTTTAGCTACGATTCGAATTGCGCGTACGCACACACAATGATTACCATCAGAAAGATACAATTAGGTTTAAAGCACTACTACAGCACTATGGCCTAAAATAAACTAATACTTTTGGGTTCTGGTGTTAGATGCGAATTTGTTGCACAAAGCCTCCATGAAAATATTGACAACAACAGGAAGAAATGGGCGAACAAATCTGTACAAAATAATCAATTGGGAGGCATTTTAAGAAAGCCATTTTTTTCGACTACACATGTTAATTATGCCAGTGAAATATTGTAAATTTCACTGTTATATATTATTATTTTTTACCAATCTAATGGATACTATGTCATTTACGATTCCGAATATAAGAAACAAGACACTTACCTATATTTGAAGGCGAGTTACTATCAGAGAAACTAAGGATATAAAGAATTGCAATAATATTCCACTTTCTCACAAATTCTTTTTAACTAAAACGATCGGTTTCGTCCAAAATGAGAACATCCTCAGGCAAACTGTAGAAACAATCCAATCTTGAGACTTGAGTTGTTGTTTGGGTTATTTTTACTGTTTGTAGAATTTTGATGATCTGACGTTTCGGCTGTTCGTCCACTGCCGCCATCAGGGTAGCCCTGAAGAGGACTGTTTCTTGCCAAACTCAATATTTGCAATTAATTTAACAAATATGTCCGAGAACCAATTCTTTCTTTGTCTTGTGTGAGATTCAAACTCGGTCTCGAAATTCCGAATATTTACTAATCTAACATTTAACCATTCAGCCAATCGG
This sequence comes from Protaetia brevitarsis, assembly GCA_004143645.1. Lineage (NCBI taxonomy): Eukaryota > Metazoa > Arthropoda > Insecta > Coleoptera > Scarabaeidae > Protaetia > Protaetia brevitarsis. The sequence goes on along the minus strand of RXPK01000287.1, from coordinate 3,741,568 downwards.
GAGGACAGATGTCTCTCAACCTATATACAGTGACCGGCATAAAACTATGTTAACATATGGATTTTATTATTATTATTATACTAAAACTTTTTTGGGGGATAGGTTGTGCATGTCTAGAAACCCAAAATTTACTTTTGACACACGTCAGTAGTGACTGATAGTATGGGGGTAAATTTAAAAATATGCCGTGAATCTCCCAAAAGTGGGGTTAGATGACATGATATCCAAAAAGTTGCTTATGATTCATTCTGAGGGGCCGCTGCCAAATTTTTGTAAACATATTTTTAAAAAAATAAAAAATCGACAATTTTTCCAAATTTGTTTCATTGAATTATATATTCCATTTTTTTGGTCTTAGCAGCTCAACTGCCAGTAGTATTTCCAAGTTGGTTGATACTCAAACAGTTTTTCTCAATTTTTTGCATAATTACATTGCGGGAAATGAAAAGTTACGATTTCCCTGGTTGTGACAATTGTTGTTGCAAAGGACTATATTCTACTAGTAAAAATAAAATTTTTATAAACTTTTCTCTCTCTAAAACTTCTTAGCAAACATTACTTTTATTAAATTTATCATTTATTTCTTTTTGTTTCTGCGTTAAAGTGAAATCGGTAGTCCAAAACTTATAACACTAACATCTAAGCCCTCACAATGTTTATTGCACGCACCGAAGGATTTATGTAGGTTTTCAAAATTACCAAACTCAGAAGAAATAAATAACCAGTATTTTTTACTAATGATAGGAATACTTTATAAGCAAAAACATTTAAGCCATAACTAATAGTAATGAACAACTAAGAAATGAAACTCTAAAAAATGCATACTTGTTAGACATTTACATATCGTTTGTTTCTGATAAGTTAAAGTAGGCTTTGAAATTATAACAACAAAAAATGTAAGGTAAAACTATTTTTAATTTTCTGGAAATAAAGGCAATAACTACCATTTTGTTTTATCTACTATTTATTTATTCGTTGTTCTCCAATTCAAAATTTACTTTTAAACTTCGGTGCGTGCATGTAGTATTGATCAGTTTTTGACTAAACGTTTTCACTTTGATGCCAAAAATCTACAAGAATATAAAAATTTCAATCAAAGTAATGTCTGCTAAGTGGTTTAAGAGAAATGTTTGTAAAATTTTATTATTACTAGTAGATATAGTCCTTGCAACAACATTGTCACATTGAAGAACGTACTTTTCAGTTTTCGCTATCTTATTTATGCAAAATTGACCAAAACTGTTTGACTATCAACCAATTTGGACGTAGTACTGCAGTGAGCTCCTAAGAGGCGAAAAAATTGAAATGTGTAATTCAATGAAACAATATTTGGAAAAATTGTGATTTTTAATTTTTTTTAATATGTTTACAAAAATTTGCATACGGCCTCAAAATTGAAGCAACTTTTTCAAATAACTTTTTTCAATATCATGTCATCTAACCTCACTTTTTGTAGATTCACGTCATATTTTTTTAAATTTTACCGCCATACTAGTGTCAGTGGACTGTGGCAAAATAAATTTTGGGTTTTCGTAGACATGCACAACTATCCCCCCAAAAAGTTTTGGTAATTTTAACAATAAAAAAATTTCATATGTTGCAATATTTATGCCGATCACTGTATAAAATGCAGGTATATGCGGAGAACGTGATGCGCAGTGATATGCGCAATTTTGCATGCGTAGTAGTTATTTTTATTCTGTCTTGATCGGGATCGTGCTCGCAATCATGAGAATTTAATTAAAAAAAAATTATGAGAAAGTGGACGATTACTTGCTACATTATAATTTCTTACTTCCTTATTAATTTACGCATACAGTTTGTTGGAATTGCTTCTTCTGGATGAACAGTGTATATTTATATATTTGCAACTACACTTAACCGCAAAATTAACGCACCACTCTGACTTTTGGTTATTCAAGAAATATTATATATTTTCCGATTCATCAATATTAGTTCATCAAAAATCTTTCATATTACGCCTTGTAGGTAGTTTTGTCTGTATTCTTTATTTAATTTTGAATGCATAGCAGTTTTTCATGAGGGCTGTTTTTCAAGTAAATAAGCCTCACTTCTAAAATAAAAAAGTAGGCATTGTTTTTAATTGTTTTTACCAATTGATAAGATAACTGTCATTCGTTGGATATACATATAGTTGCGATTGGAACGTGCTAGACGAAATTTAAATCGTGATGAATGTGTTCAAATTGTAACTTTGTCCAATGAAGACTAACAAATCGCGACTTGGTAGAAGATTTGGCGTGGCTCATACAAACGGTCGGTAGGGTTCTGCACAGATTTGTAGAGACCAACGATTACGCTAGACGACGTGGCCAAGGCAGGCACGAGCTACAAATGCGGTGGAGGTCGATTTTTGATGCTTCGAGCACTTAGGGAACGGTTCACTACTGCACGAAGCCTCCAAATACAACTAAGCGCGGTTCATGGCACTGCTGTTAGTCAAGATACCATAAGAAGAAGACTTCGTACTCAAAATTTACGACCTCGGGCAGCAGCTACTGGTCCCAGATTATCTGCAAACCACCGAAAGTAAACAGATTGGCTTTTTGGCAAGAAGGCATGTGGATTGGGAAATCCATCATTGGGAGCAGGTGTTTATTTACGGATGAGTCCACGGTTTTGCCTTGTAAGTTCTGATCGTCGTCCAAGAGTGTACAGAAGGCCAAATGAAAGATATCCGCATGTAACATTCGAGAAACCACATTATACGGAGGCGGTTCAGTAATGGTATGGGTGGAATATCTTTAAACAGCTCGCACGAACTTTTATCGTGATGGTGACGTATGAATTCTGAACGATACCATAACAGGCATTTTAGAACCTTTGTGATACCTTTTGCACCTTACATTGGCGATGGGTTCATTCTTATGCAGGATAATGCGAGGCCACATGCGGACACATATTGTTACTGAATATTTAAATTACGTTAATATTCAAATCTCGAGTGGCCAGCCTGTAGTCCAGACCTGAACCCAATCGAGCATCTTTGGGACATAATGGGACGGAGGATTAGAAGTCAGCATCACAACCTAACAGCTTAGACGAGCTGCGACCACAGTCTTATTCGCGTATTGGACGATATCCCTCAAGAAACCATCAGATCTCTAATTGAAAGTATGCCACGACGATGTCAGGCTACAATAAACAGCCAGAGGTGGTAACACTAGTACTGATAACCTAAATACGGTTTCAAAAGAAGTTATCTTTGTGTTCGTAATAATAATGATCATTTTACTATGATTTCTGTTAAAGAAGTAATATTTTCAGTTTTTGTTTATTTCCTACAATTATTTAAGTCAAATTATTGTTATTATGAAATAATTCTGTTTGTGTATTCTATTCTTAATATGTTTTTCAAAATGTATATAATTTTGACTGTAATTATAATAAATCGAAATATATAAGTGGTGCGTTAATTTTGCGGTTAAGTGTATTATTTCGATAGTTTTGTATTACTAGGAGCTAGAATTTAATATCGAAATATCTGATTTTTATTGCATGTACATGCCTTAAATAAAGTATGCCATGCATATACCTATATATACATACTTTTTTTTAGCAAGTAGTGATGAAAAAAAGTGACTCAGCTTCTTTCTGAACCTTTACGTGAAACATAGTCGTGTTCATAAACGATTATGCAAATATTTTATTAGTGTCCTGTGGATGTAATTAAAAAAATTGAAGTTGACTTGGAATTTCTACTATCCATGTAAATTAAAGCTGATATGCTCTGTCATAAGTATAAGAAACTAATGTAGTTAACTTTACGAAAATTGGTTTCCGTCAAAGGATGCGCTTTTGTAGCTTCTTGGAAAACTAGAAAGAAATTTTGGCGACCATAAAATATAAATTCAGTAAACTGAACTACCACTCGATTTTCTTGCTTTTGAAGTGTCCAGACGGGTTAAGACAAATAGTTTGACAATCGACAGATAATTTGATGTAGAGTAATCGAGTATGAAAAAGTGCATTTTTAGTCAAGGTGGTCCAGAAACGTGATTTATATTCAGTGAAATGCTCAGGAATATAAAGTAATAGAAGAATAACAAAAAAAAATCAGGAAAAATGGTATCAATAGAAGATTAATAACGTGAGATGATAAGTAGTGCTTATATTTAAAAATGAATTTGGTATTATTGAACTTAGGAACAAGCATAACTTAAAACCCCATATTATTTCTGATGACATAGGTATCAACAGTAAATTATTTGTGGTAATATAAGGTGATAGTTAATTGTGTTATACGTTATTATAATTTATATGAATGGTTCTATATCAAATTTGTATCATACCCAAATTTTTTTGTTGTCTCTATACATAATAATATTAACTAAAAGATCGACTGCATATAACACGTTTGCTGAAATTTCGTAGCATATCCAACTATATCAATTATGCGATTTATATGAATTATGCAATTGTCAGTAATGTTTATATATATATAATATAACAATTTAAAGTTATGGACATTCTATGCATATCCGTAGTGCCTGTAAAGTGATCTAAAAGTATAATATCGACTGTTTCAAAATGAATTATATAAAGTAAAGTAAAGTAAAGTAAACTTTATTTCCAAAAGACCACAAAACTACAAAGGTATTAGGAAACGTCAGAAAGAAAGCAAATAAAATTTAATCTTAATATAATAACACTAATTCATAATATCTGAATAAATAAATGACAAAATTAAAAAAGAAGTGATAAAAAAAAATGATAACAATGGCAATAATAATAATTAAGTAAATTCATTAAGTTAAATTAAAGTAAAAGTAGTAATACCGACAATAACGGCAATGGTACAGCGATCATTAGGACACCATGAAGAAATCTAGGTGTTCATGAACTTCTCCTATAAATTATGATATTCCGCTTTTGTGAGATGGGGGTATAGATTAAATAAATAAAAAAGTCTTTGTTCGCGTCGCATCAGAATATATATTTCAATTTTTGCAAATTCCAGTCTTTTCTGCGATTGGTTGGAACAGACCTTATAATATGAAGTACTAGTTGCTCTAGGTACTCAGTAACTGATGTAATTTATTTTGAAACAGTTTGTATATGCTTACAGATTCATTGATAAGCTTATAGGCATTACAGATATCCATATAATGCTAGCATTATTTTTGTATGTATAAGAATAATATTTTTAATAAAAATTCTTGAGTTAGTGGTCATAAATAGGTACAACTTATTTTAGTACATTTTCATGAATTATACTTGGCGTACTGCAACTCGATTGTACGTTAACTATTTACCAGCCACTTTGAAATTGTCAATTAGTGCTTAGTAATTGGTATAATTTGCATGCTTGGGATAACTTTAAGTGATGGAACACCTTGGAAGTGAATGTTGTTTATAAAAGCTAAATCCTTTAGACAACAAAGCCAAGAGTTTGTTGATATTTTTTTGTCTTTTATATTCAATTAAGCAAATTGACTTAAAAGAAAGCTTAATCCTTTGATGTTTCTTTTTTATTTTGCATTCTAGCCATTGTATTTTCTTTTTCATAGAAAAAAAAAATATAAAACACAGCTGAGTTTTAGTCGTTTTAAATATGTTATAAGAATTTTCTGAATGCAGAAGATTCTAAACCCTTTCATGGGACTTTCCGGCTTACATCCAAATCCAAATTTATACCCTACTCAAGACTTACACATTTAAATATTACCTCTTCGGCATCCCTTAGGAATTTGAACTCTTCGTGATTACGTGAGGAATGTTAAGTTGCATCGTACCATGCGTTGTGTCTGACAAATTGCTAGATCTTTTATATGCGTACCCTAAGTTTTGACGTCTGCACCAGGCTGTACACCCGTTTTCATTTAAATTCGTTGTATCCACCGCATACTAAACGCTTTACAGTCTGAAAGGCAGGTGAAATCGTCTATAGGTATAGCACATTGCACAGGGTACCAGTATATTGTCAAAGAGAGAAACAGAGAATAGTAACTGCTAATTGACGTTTTCTAGAGTATGCTACTTTATGAATTGCAAGGTGGAAATAATCGGGATGTATTCATAATATTTCCAATCCCGACCATCGCTTTGTAACTACGGTTGATTGAGTTAAATTTGATTGGGATTAATTCAGCACTTTCGATGGATTCCAGGCAGCAATTGCAACGTTTATATTCATAACACTATTTTTTAAATATAGTCTAGCACCAAGAGTTGTATACTTACGATAACTATTTGGGTTGCTGTTTTGAATATTTAAATAGACACATATCCAAATCTAATCACGAATGAGAATTCATTATTTGCCCAAATACTTACGCACCTAGCTGTACTTGCTGTGTGAATAAAATCTTAAATAATTAAAATGTACTTCACAAAGTTGCATCTCTGACGCGTTCTTTCATAATGTTCCTTTTTCTTCTGTAGTACAATTTTTAGTAAATGTCGAGATAATTACAGTATCCCAAAAATTTAAGCACCTGATAGACCTTTATGTGTACATAAGTATAAATTATCTACACTGTTAATCGATAGTTACATAAACATAAATTCATACGTTTATTACTGTAAACAGCACGACAGATGATGTGTAAATTTTAAATAAATAACCACGCAAGAACACAAGTAGTCATTAACAGTAAAGTGTATACACATACAATGTCGTGAATAGCAATGGGAGATGCCAGTTTATTTAGAAAAGAATTTAACACTAATTAAAGGAATCTTGAAGTGGAACTTCGGACCGTTGTGTGCTGATGAGGAGCTTAATTGAGTGTATTAAAACGTTACATTAGCAAAAAGCATGGATACAATGCTAAGTGAAACAATATACGTCACTGCGAAGTAATTGTTTATATTACAAAAAAAAAAAAACGTGCAGAGATATCTAAATCTTTGTTCATCAGTATAGAAAATTATTTGTGTACATCTATTAGCGTTAAGAAAAACTGTAAATTTTAGAGGAAACCGGAACTGGTTTACGTTTAATAGTGACTGAGAAATATTTATAACTGTTCTAAACAAATTTCATATATTTTTCCAATTTCATGAATAGAAAATATCCTAATAAAATAAATCACTTACAGGGAGACAAAGGAAAAATTATCCAAACGTGAAGTCAGGATCTCGTAAGTATGATACATCACCATTTGTCTTTCCTTCGAAAATCAGATAGTCTAAATTCCTCTTGCTTCACTTTAGATCACAGTTTTTCCTCGAAACTCAATCTTCACAAGGAGATGCGTCAAGAAAATAAAAAAAAAAAACACAAAAACACACGCGAGTATACTGAGGGGCCCCCTACGCGGGCATAAGGAAGGAGAATTCTAATATTGTTTAATGCAATTCAAGAGAAAAAACTCATTTAGAGAATAAAAACAGTGTGCACTTCAAAATTTATTTAACTGCGATTTAAAGCAAACGATAGAAGTTTCTTTCAAAGTATCAGGTAAAGAGTTATACATTTTTATGCCATTGATTATGTGTGATTTATGAAATTTACTTGACTTAGAAAAGACATTTCGTTCGTTGTGGATTTCTACTATTATATTCATGAGATTGTGAATTCGTAAGGAATTATTTTTATTGTTATGCACATATATTGATACGGTTTGAATGAATAAAATACATATGGTTGGGATACCCATACTTTCAAAATATTCTCTACAAGTTTTTTCTAGACGATAAGTTATTCATTACTCGGATCGCTTTTTAGGATTTGTTTAGTGTTTACATCAGCTCCCTTTTTTAGGGAGACATAATTTAAATGTGTGCCAAAGTAAGCATAATATAAGATGTTTAATAATGAAGGATGCTCACATGCTCACATTTTATATGTTAAATTTTTAAAATTTTAATGTTAATAATACATAAATTGTCGAATTTAATTTTTGAAATAACACTATCTATATGCGGCTTCCAGTCTAGAAAAGAATCAATTACCAGACCCAACAACATTATAACTACTCACCTTTTCGATCTGCATCTTATTTATTGACAAATTTACTTTATTCTTACGCTCAAAAATTAATAATTTAGTTTTATCAATGTTAATCATGAAATTATTGCCCGAAAACCATTCGCATAATTCGTGTAAAGATTCTGCGGGAGTTGTACAAAAGTTCTTCCATAGTTGAGGCTGTAATTATGACACTAGTGTCGTCCGCGTAAAGCGTAACTTGACTTGTAATGTGGGCGGGTGAATCATTAATGAACAGTATAAATAAGAGAGGACCTAAGATCGAACCTTGTGGGTTTCCGACTGAAATATTTGATAATATTGAGCGATGATATACCATTTTCATAGATGTGACGTATTTCTGTATATAGTGTGAACGTTGATGTAAATAGGAATTGAAAAGTTTAATGCTGTACGCCATATACCATAGTTTTGTAATGTATCTAATAAGATGTTGTAGTCGACCATATCGAAGGCTTTCGACAAATCACATGCTATACAAGCAACACTGTTCAAAATATCAAAAGTGCAGTAGTTGTTGATTTGTTCTTTATATATCCATGCTGATTCGATGATAAAAAGTTATTGACTATCGCAAAATCTAATACATCCGCTTTCATATTATGTGGTTCAAACATTTTTGATAATATTGGAAGACTTGTTATTGGTCGGTAATTAGTTACACAAGTCATGCCGCCCATTTTGTAAACCGGAACAATCTCTGAAATTTTAAACTTTTTTGGTATTTACTATGAACAAAATTTTATTTATTTTATTAACAAATTAGTATTTATTAATTCGTTAATTATTTCATACTGTAAAAAGCTTGCAATCTTTGCATTTATTATATTCATAAGAGGGAAAGTGTTAAACGCTGCCATCTGTTTATATTTATAATTGTTATGGATATGTCATCGTAACTCGTGGCTTTTGTGTTTTTTAAATTTTTAATAATACTGAGAAAATCTCCATAATAGTGTATATAAACATGAAAGTATTTGTATTACTGAGTGTACTATAGGAAAAGTTGCTGTTAGAAATTGTAAATGGTTTGGACTGGAGTAAAAATGTAAAATATTGGTTAAATGTGGTGGATATCAAATCTGGGTTTGTGATTAATTGATTTTGATTTCTGTTATTAGATTTTAATTCAATATTGCGAACACGTGTCTTTTGTGTCGTTTGCTGTTTTATGATGCCCCAAGCTGTTTTAATTTTATTATCGGATTTTTTTTTAATATTGAATTAACACACTATTTGGGTATACTTTGATTAGAACAAACAACTGTTTTACTCCTATACAGCATAAATTTTATATTTTTTATACGGAAAGCATGTTTTAAAACGGTTCTAACATATCGTAAAAGTCTTCAATTTTAGTATCAAGATCATCAACTAAAATAACAGGTCCCCAATCCGCTGATTGGATTAGCTGGGTAAATACTATAATGCTAATTTTTTGCGCTGGGTAAGATCGTCTGTGACCATCAAATAAGAAGACTGAAGAACTACCGCAGCTTAGTAGGAATCATCTTCGCCCGTAACAAGTCTCCTTATAGGGATTCCGTGTGAATGCGAGACTCTGACTGCAAAAAGACAAGTAATGTTGACAAGCTAAAAATAAACTCAGTGGGTTACTTCGATCAACCAGCCAGAGACCTGGACAGATTAATGCAGGGTGCTAGGATGTCAGGATAGCTAATATAATTTAATGTGTAAAAAATTGGAAGATCAAATAACAAAAAAAAGAACAAAACGCTGTAGTGTTTTCGGAGACTTCAGGTCTGACGGCACCCAGAACAACAACAAAAATCAAGATTCCGTATCAAGATCTTCAAGTAAGAAATATACAAAGACATTGTTATATATTTAGGCAAATGATAACTAAGTAACCATTTAAGTAAATAAAAATAGTCAAATATAAATGGGTTACAATAATATGTAAATATTCACCATTGTAAATTTTGTCTATTTGAATCATGGATGGCTCTGATGATGGTCTCTGATCGAAACCGGTAAGCCAAAGAATAAATAAATATACAATATACTGGATTGAGAAGATAACCACTTGTTAAATCATTTGCCTAAATATTAATATCTCAATTTGAACGTCAATATGAATTGTTATATACAGGATGATTGGCACTTAAACCTACACATTAAAGAACGTGGTAGTACATCACATTAGCAATAGATTTAGCCAAACTTGCCTTATAGCAAAAATCAATAGTTTTCGAGATATTGATTTTTTTTGTATTTGCTAGAACTTAAATCTTTTTTGGTAACCCCTTGCTCTAGTTAATTATCGGTTTCCGTCTGACCAATGATGTAAATTGTGGAAATTGGTTATACCCTCTCTATCAAATTTAGACTCATCAGAATCCTCGACAACTAATACCATCTTCTATGTCGGCATACTATGTTCGGATTAATACCTTCGGTTTCGTAAAGAGTATTTCAATCTTTTCTTCACAAGTGGAAGTTTTACTTTCTCTATTTTTAATACTTTAAAGTATTTAGCATAATTTTTGATGCATAATGTGTGTTAATGTATCTTTTAGTTGGGAAAACTGAAAAATTTAAATAAAAATTTATTGTTTTCTTTAATTTAGAAAATACAAAAAAATAATATCTCGAAAGATTATTGACTTTTGTATAAGGTACATTTGGGATTTTTTAAACTGTTGGAAGACCGTTTGATTTTCATATCCTTAGAAATAAATAAATAAGGATGATCTAGTTAAACTCTAATCTCTACGTTACGCAAGCGAGTCTGTTATGTTTCGGCTGGATTATGATTTAATTAATGATTTTAACTGTTCTCCATTGCGCATATTTTATGTTCTCGTAAAACAATTTTGCGACAGGTTTCATTATATTATTTTTCCATACATCGTATGTACATCCTCACGATTTCTTTTCTTTTTCTCGTGTTACTTCGGCTTCATGAATATGCAGAGGCGCAACATTTCTCGACTATTAAAACTGATGCAATAATGGCCCTTGCGCGACGGTACGGCGAATGGCCGTCTGAAACAGTGCCGGTGCACTTGTTATACTCATTATAGTACCTCGTATAACGCGAAAAGAGCACACGGATGGCAGCTGTTGCGGCACTATTATCTCGCGAATACATATAGGTACCGAACAATAAAAAAAGCTCCACTCACGCTCTTTCATTGTATTTCCAGACACATTTTTAGGATTTCGTGCGACCTTCGCAGTAATTTATATGTCCATACGTCCCGGTGCTTCCTCCTCCTTTATAGCATGTCAATGGAGAAGGTGCGCACACACACACACACAGTTCTTTGCAAATTGACGAAGACGATGGAAACGCATGCCTACACGGGATGTATGTATGACCTTGTATCATTATTACGGTGCGACCTCTCCCTCCTTTTTTTCCTTCTATGTATAATATAGACGCCTACTTACTGATTAGTTATTATATTATTTTATACGTATGGTAGTGAAAAGTTCTTTTATAGAATGTCAAAAGTGAGCAAGTTTCTGTTCATATACAACACACGTCTGTTGGGACTATCCGAATATCCTGTTCTAATTTAAATACTGCTCTGGACTGAGGTTTTTGTAATAAGCCAACGCAAAATATACATGCAAAGACTAGAACTTTGATTACAACTTTATTTTTCAACCTAGAAAGCATCTTTTACACAAAAGTTATATAAAATTAATGTTGTATAACCGGAAAATATTTTTAAGTATATAGAGGACGTTAAACATCAGTGAAACTATATTCACTTTATTAGTTTGAATGAGCAGCCTCAATATCATTCCATTTTAGTATTCTATTTCTATTCTTGGTTTATTTTTGGGTTATTATTACGCTTATCGAGAGTTTATTTTAAGTTTTTATTGCCTTTTTGCCTACCATCTTACACATTTTCCTATCCAGGCAAGATTTCACTCTCATCTCTACATGGTTCTTGGTACCCAGGTGGCACATTGACGTGCATAAGACGTGGATTATTAACAATTTCTCAATATATGTATACGTGAAAATTGTGCTAGCTTGGTAGACAATAAATTATGTTTTATTTTTATGTTTTTTTTTTCAATTTCATTCTACACTTATAATGCTACAATAATAACTACAAGAATATAATTTATTGACGGAGAAGAGTTACGTAGTTTTAAGGCGCGGGGCCACTGCGCGCGAAGCGAAGCTAAGCTCAGCGAAACTAATTTCCTTGAAAATTAGCTCCCATGTAATCTAACGCGGACGCGGCAACTAAAGCTAAGCGAAGCGAAGTTAGGTTAGCGAAGATGCGCGTATGATTACATGGGAGCCAATTTTCAAGGAAATTATTCAATTTTTTTCAATTTTCAATTTCAATTTAATTCAGCGCTGGTGCAGTTTAGTTTCAAATGCGCACTTGTCGCAACTAGTCTCGTCAAAATTACATGCTGGGACAGAAACAATGGTTGTAAAATTTGTGCAAACGCAAGAAAAAGTAATTGAAACTGTTCGGGAATATGAGGTGCTTCATATCTTTGCTTTTTAATATTTTCAGAGATCATTCCATATAATTCAAAGAACTGAACACATGCATTTTAAAGTAATGATTTTAGTAATAAGTAATTTTTTTTCATTCAGTTCATTAACTAATCTGTAAAATTCCCGAATGCTTCCCGTCTTTTCATGTATCCAGTATATCTCTTTTTTTAGTTTCTGCACATAATAGCAACTGTTCATCTTCGAACGCATCATCAGACTCCGATTCAGAAATTAATTCCATTAGCACCGATTTAAGTAATTGACTCATGTTATGGACCTATCCAAGACTGCGACCTACGTCTTTCTTCTGCTTTTCCCAACTAAAATATAAATCGCTTCGTTCAGCTTACATTCTCTTAGTTTCGTTCCTCTTAGCGTCTCTTCGCGCGCAGTGGCCACGCGCCTTAAAGGTCTGATTTCGGAGATGCGTCTGGCCACTGCGTTTGCGACTGCGATTGCAATTGCATAACGAATTTTAACATTTTATATACGAACATTTGGCTGCAGTCGCAAAAGCAGTCGCCAGACGCAGCACCGAATTCAGATCTTAACACAAAAAGAGTCACGGGCCGTCACTCTTTTCACCACCATATAAAGTATAAGTCATAAAAAATATAAAATTGGCGCAGTAGCCCAAAACATTTAGGGAGTGTTAACATGTATTCAAAAAGAAAATTTTAATTTTAGGATATACTGTAGTGCTATGAGGTAGTACACAGCCCGGATTAAATAAAAATAATTTTGTGATATAAGCTTTTAATTACATTAATAAAATCTAATTTTAATCATCTTCGTGTCATTTATACTATTAATCCTAACGCATGAGTAGACCCTCTCTAATGTACGATGGCATGCGGGGAAGAATTTATGACTACAATAGCTTAGAGGACGCTCCGACGTTCAAAAAATTACGAATAGAAAGATTCGGCAAGAAGACAGGGTACAACAGCATCCCATAGCGTCATCAGTTATACTAAAATAAAGGACCCTCCTTTCCCCTTTTATCTTATAAGTATATTAAAATTTAGATAAAAATTGAAACAACACGTTTATTTTTAGGTTGATATGGGCGCAGAATACCTTTGGAGAGAAAATCGGCAAGCATCATTTGTTAGTTCTGGAATAGGATATCGAATGGGTACTCTCCATTTCGAATAACGAAGAAAGGCTCAGGAACAGGAACATATCTCGGAAATATCGTGTGCGGTGTAGTAAATTGTGGATAAGATTAATATAATTACCCTCATTTTAAAATAACAATGATCTTAGGTTGGAATTTGGAATAAATAGGATTTTATCAGAATAGCCGTTAAAATTTATAAAAATTTGCTCGACACACATCCGTCTCTCACGAAGGCTGGCTAGTGAATACCTTCGAATTAAAAATGTTTAACAGACATCGATTACGATTGTCTTCGCAACAGTGCAAGTGACTCGAAAAAATCCGTTAAATTCAGATAAAAATATATTGCAAAATTATGGAATTACCTTACATTCATTATAAAACAGAGGTAGGCGTGTGTACTGTTGAAAAATACATATTACTACAATTAATTAACAATTTAAAAATATTGACTGTACAGTGGGTATGCAACCTTGCATACACATCAATTTGGACCAAACCGAATCCCAGAAATTTTTGCTGTCTTGTGGACATATCAATGAACTTGGAAATACATACAAAAGCCTTATTAAACTAAATTTAAGTAAAATAAATACATTGTAAAAAAATAAAATGTTCTTTCGAACTGAAATCGATGGATAGATAGATAGTTTGCCATAATGTGCAATTGTCATACAAACACACAACGTAAATGCAAAATATTAATAATGGTTTGATCCAACTCTGATCTGTCAAAATCTGTTATAAATATTTAATGTTCACATTCTAATATTTGATATTGATCTATATCTTTCTACTGATCGTTTTTACTTTCTGAAGGGCAATGTCGTCTGTTTATTGAGACATTTTATATCCTTTTTATTATTTTAAAAGAGATAAAAGTGTAGCTAGAAACGATATAATTCAATAATATAAATTCCATAAACCGCCACAGTACGTATGGTTAATAAGTAGTAGTTACTTATTTTTGCCTGTTTATTGACTAAATATCTATTTAGGTACGAGTGGCGGCTGGTACATACGTCACCGGGTGGGCTATTATACACACCGAAGTTCGTAAGTTATCGCCAAAAATACGAAAATATTATTAACTTATACGAAGAAATTCGATCATTGTATTAAGAGTATCCGTAAGTTTTATGCGAATTGTTGTTGGAACTAGTAAAATTCATATACTTAAAAGCATGCTAAATTCGGACATTCAGGTGAAACGTTACAGAAAAACTAAGTGACTTTTACATTTTATTACGTAACAGGATTTGTCTGATGATTTGTGAGTTTCTCTTGTTTTTTGAAATTGATATACCAAGGCAAACAAGCTGAAATTCGTTCAGTTAATACAATATAATTGATTATTCATAATATTCCATAATATGAAACATAATACTACAGATAATCACTACCGACAACTACAACGTAATAGCAACTCAAAAAAATATATTACACAGGTTAGCGAAACTAATTCTTTTTTGTTTTTCTTCTTAACAGTTATTTATTGAAAACTTTAAGTTTAAGTTTGAAACTTAATATTTAATACGTAAAGCTGTTTCAGAAAAAAAATATTAGTCGAATATGGCAAGGGCCAATTTTACTAGCTTATCTGGTTCTGGCCTTTAAAAGAGAATATGAAGCTGAAACCAAATTTTTACTTTAGAATTGAAGTCTTTGTAAGGCCTGGTTGATATTAACAAATACGGTGTTTATGTGTTTTTAGTTGCCATTCTTCGCTAATTTCGATAATAGAATGCAAATAGTAAACGCTAATAAATACGATAAATTGTTTTCCCAAATATACTCAGAAATGATGCTATTATTATATTATTTCGGACGTTTAATCATTAGTGTATACATAATAAATTCTTATACATCTGTTTTATCAATGATTAACAACAGCTATTAAGCAATATTTCGTTGGAACTATAAAACAATTTTTTGTTACAATAAACATTGAGGAACTTCTTAATGACTATATTTTTTGGTACAATTTAATATTAATTGCAAGAGAAAATAGCATACGTCGATCAATGACGAAGAATTCGTAAAACATCTTAAATTAAAACCGTAAAGCGTCAAAGCTTTCTTGCCGGCATACCGCTATCTGGCACTCTTGCCGGCTTAGCGTTGTCTGGCGTTTTTGTTGGCTTGACGCAGTCTGGCGTTCTTGCTGACTTGACGCCGTCTGGCATTCTTACCGGCTTGGCGCTGATTGGCGTTTTTGTTGGCTTAACGCCGTCTGGTGTTCTTGCTAACTTGACGCCGTCTGGTGTTCTTGCCGGTTTGACGCCGTTGAGCACCGTTGGCAGCTTTGCACCGTTGGCGCTGAGCACTTCTTTTGCTTTCTGAGCGGCGCTATTGTCCATATTTATGTAAAAATGATATTTCTACTAGGGATATAGCAATTTGTTGATACATTTTGTTACCTTTTTTTGCTTCGGACTTACAATTTACATTTTTTTTGTGCAGTTAGATTATAGCTAAGTTAGATATAGCGAGTGGAATTATAATGTGTGTACACAAACACTTGTTAATAATTAAATAGATTAAAAATCTATTGCCATATTTTATACAGTTGTATACAAACATAAATACATGTTAACGTACACAGGTTATAAAACCAATCGCTATCCCGGGTGTATCAAATAAAAAAGTAAATTTTGTTTGGGTGTTAACTACCCGAGATATAAAGCACAAACCCGCTGAAACGGGATTTTATCATTAAAAAATAAAAAAAAAGTAAATTTAGAGCCAAAAATTCTTTAGTCCGGGCCTGATGCAAGGAAACGTCATGTTAAGCACCCGCTAAACATGGTATTATGTATAAATACATTGCATTCATTTAGTATTATTCTTAATGGTATATCGTAATTTAATGTCATTCTGAATAAATAAAGGCCAATCGGCCAGTGTGCCCTTGTAAAAATAACAAAACTGAGGCATTTTAAAGCATTCTACGTAAGTCTATAAAGTATTATTTTTAATATCCTGATAAGACGAGTTTCACCGGATATGCGACTTCAGTAATTACAAAAAACGTAAATATTTTTCTTTTGTTTTGTCGAATCGAGAGTTAGTTGTTAATAAACGGTACCACATGAATCCGACTTATTTCTTTTGGATTTATTTAATCAAATAACGCAAAATGAATTAAATCGAAACACAGAAATAAATGTAGATACAGAAAATTTGCAAACACGCCTTTTTACTATGATGTCGCGCGAAAATGAATCTACACATTCGCGCGCTTCTGCCGATGCATCAAGCTTCGATTTTCTTTATATGAAATCATGATGGTCCTGTTTTTTCGAGACGGGAAGAATTTTAAAAAACGTTCGAAGTGGCTTGCACTCCAAGCGGCGATCCACACAAAACTAACAGCGGTAATGGTTGAATGATAGTGGTATGTGGGGGTATACTCGGGAGAGCATTTAGGTTGGGCACAGGTGCGGCTCTAGCCCACGGAATTTACAAAATATTGTTTTTCTCGTTAATTCTTACAGATAGACCCCCTGTGTATTAAGACTTTGATCGTATATGATTACAGCTGCTACATATTATTATATTTACCTCTATATCGGATACACCCTGTATACCTATAAATATATCAAATGGTAAGTTTTTAGTAATAAATATAAAAATTAAAAAAAATGTAATGTAAATACTAATGTATTGAAAATTGTAAGTTTTGAAAATGGAATAAAGTAATTCCGAAAAGTAAAGAAAATGAAAATTTGTTTAGTTCAAATAATTTTAAGCGCATAAATACCGGCGTTCCCAAGTAGGAAGAAATAGTGAATTTTTGAAACTTACAGAGTAGTTATGATCAATTATAATCCATTTCAGGAAAATATTTTCATTTGAAATGGAATGTTACAATTTTTATCGTTCTAGTTAGTTTTTCGCAACATTTGTGGCCTACTTGTATTAGGGTATCTTATTTCTAAACTCAACCGGTTTTCCCCTTTCCATCATAGGGTAACATTTGTTGTTCTACTAATCTATGCACATCTATGTACGTACAGTGGTGGTCTTAATTAATGTCTCCCCTTATGATGGAAAATTAGTAAGAAATCGTTAGTGTATGCAAATGATAAAAAGCCTCTGTTATGCTCTCGAAGTAAGATTTATATCTGCGCAAACCGATAGAAGCCGAACTGGTATATGATAACCAAGCACCGTAGTTTTGATATCTTCTCTCTCATAAGAAGAGACATTAATTAAGACCACCACTGCACAAGGACGTAGGCATCTTATTTGGTTCAAAACTATATCTTCAACGCTCAACAAAACTTTTTCTTGTGAATTAGACATTATTTTTTACTACAGCGCTAAATACATCGTAAAATGTTACAACTATTGGTATAAGGATATAGTATACCTTTTTTAACAGTACTTGAAGTATTAGTACTCCGTGCATACATTTGTGTAAATATGTCAAAACTACTAGTTTCAAACAATTAGTATCTGTTTTAACAAAACACTCTGTATATTATTTTTTAGAATGACGCACAACTTTCGTGTTTGAGACTTTATTATTAACAGCTTTCCAATTATCAGTAAATTTTATTGAATTCTATAGAATTCATATTATCTGTGAGGTATTAGCAAATTACTAATCCGTCCTGGAAACAGTTTTATGCAACACTTTGGGAATTTTCAAGAAGTTTGAATAGTTTATTCCTAATTGTTGTCTTTTTTCTCTGTCTGTATTGCTTGTTTTTTTAACCAGATTACTATCATTTTTTGTCATGCTATGGCTGTTTTGGGACAACTCCTTTAATTTGGTTTTTGTATTTTTTTTTTCACAACTTTTGTTCATACAACTAACAACAAATATAGGTATCTACTATTAAATAACCAAGCTGTTTAGTAATTATCATTAATATATTCTCCATTACTGTAGAATAAATATGAAATATTATCTGTATACGTAACTAAATGTTTTTCTTATTTCCTTAGGTTTACAACGTTGTATTTGGTGAAATTTGTAAATGAGTTGATAGTATATTAACACTGCGTAAGCTTATCGCTGCCCAATTTGGTAGTTACCAGCAGTAGACATCACTTGTTTGTCTAATAAACAATTATATTCTCAACAATTAAGAGACCTAAAAGATCTATTGTGTCCTCTGTTCTTGCTGTTTTACAGCTGGCCTTCCAATCCTATTCCTTTGAGAAAGTGTAGGAAAGCCTCAGGTTAGGTAAGTCTCCCTCTTCGATTTCACGTGCTCCCAGGTGCAACGCCCTTGAGTTGCACAGTGCTACGCAATTTGAGAGGAGAGGAATGCCATTCTGTTCCCCAATCTGCTCCAGTCATTTTGCTCCTCCCTTTGTTCCTTATTTGTGAGGTACTCTTACTTTGGAAGTGGAAGGCTTCTAATGGAGGTCCTGCTCCAATTCCTGTTTATTAGCGGTGTCGTCCCGCTGATATACGTCCTTTCTCTATGGTTGATCCCACGAGTAGCTAGGGAAGAAAAGATCCACCTCCACAGAGCCTCGCATGCAGAGGTAAGGCTAAATACAATGGGTTGCGCCAGGTGCCCCAAGGTTGGACTAGTAGAGTGGTCTTCTATCCAGCCACGCATCCCATCAGCCTAATCCCCTACCTTGGGATTTAGGTTTTAGTTGAGGTTGTCTCCTCTCGGTTAAGTTAAGCCAAGACCCCCCCATCCCTTTCGGGACCTGGTTTAACAGGTGGGCTTTCGGTAGTCGAAAGCAACAACTGGCATCGTTGTAGAACCCTGTGCAAGCTTTTAGCCACGACACGACAGCTCGGGCGAGGGGGAAATGGTTCACGGCAACGGTCTTCATTCACCCTGCTCCAGTTTTAAGTAGAGAGAACGAAGTTATAGCCTCTACTAACCATCTCGTCTTGAGCGAAACCCTGACAAGATGGCCTTTCCCCTATCACTACCTCGGGGACGCGCCTGGTAGGTACTTCCAAGCCCCAGGAAGAAACATTTACTAACGAATAGAAAACTAGTAACGTTAAATATTTGAATTATGAATATACTGAGTGACATTGGAAGTGTTACATCCAGAAAGAATAATTTGTTCAACTTTTTTGGCACTCCGATGCCAAACAACAAGTTGAACAAATTCAATGCCATTTAGCAAGTTACAATAAGAATCTGAAATTTATCTTTGTTAATTTTTGGCGAAAAAAAATATCTTAATTCTTTGTGAAGAAACCTGTTTATAAGAGCTGACTAGTACAGAAAAAAGTTATCACACGTTCTTCTACGAGTGTTATAACATAACTTCCTATATAAGCAAGAAGATGATGATAAAATTTGTTTAGTTTTCAAAACCCGTGAATTTGTTAGACGAAACAAGTTTTAGTTCAAATGTAATCAACATACAAAAATCATTTTGAACATATGATATTTTCACCACAAAAATAATTATTTTAGATTTGAGTAAATAGATTTCCCCAAGTGGAAACTATCATATTTTTGCCTTAATAATGTATGTACATTTGATAGAAGTATATAAAAGTATTATTATTTGAAGTATTGGGATTATTTGCTTCCAAAATATAAGTATATTGATCTGATAATACTTACCTGCTTAATCTAAGCATTTCTACTATTCAAGCGTAATAATTACCTACTAATTTTGTGTCTGTAATACCAAAAAACCTGGGTAGGGGAAAATTAATAAATAAAGAAATATTATGTAGTTAAATAAATTTACTGTAACACTTTATAGTTTCACAATGCTTGCGAGAAGGTAGCGTATCGGGCTACTCCAAAAGTGCGCACGGGATATTGATGCGTAGAGGTATAGATGCGTATCCGTCGTTGCGACCGGTATTCTCGGGATACTTCCCACTCAATGCCTGGGCTTGCTATCTAGTCGGCGTTGGTTACTGATATAATTCTCTAAGTAGCTGTGAAACGGCTGGAGTATACATTTAGATTTACTTACACTCTCAACCAACAACACTGTTCGCTGGTCAATCAAAAAGTGACGCCAAGTCCAAGTAAGGCGTATGTATATGCAAACCCCCCCTAAAAAAGAGGGAACCAATGACAGAGAAGTTTTAGTGTAATAAATGGTGGGGTATTTTAAAATATAATATATTAAATTCGTTTCAAATGCTACAATATTATGGTAATTTCAATTTGATATTTCATGTTTTCAGTACAAAACATTTAATAATTTTATATAGTAATTCATTATACCAAACGTATAAGGAATTTTATTTTGAATCTACAGACCTTCTCACTATGATTGCATAGATTTATTCCTTACAACAATAACGATCATCATTTGGAGGAAGTATACTTCAATGCAAATATTTATGCTATTTGTTCTGAGAGCATATTGTGTTTTCAGAAAATTTACTCTTATGTTTTAACCAACAAGATTTAGTTCATTTAAATATATATTAAGTTTCGATTTCTGATATTCAGATTGATAATAGATTTCTTTGTGTATAGAATTCGAAGATGTCAACGTTATCACCGTGTTAGTGACTTTCACAAGGGTACAATTGTTGCTTATCGAGATGTTGGTTTGTCCTATCGCAAAATTGGCCGCCGTGTTAATTGTACTGTAACGACGGTAATGCGTGTGTGTTGCGTGTGGAAGGTAAAGGAACACGAAGAAATCCAACTGGTCAACCGAAACGTACCACAGAGCGTCAAGATAGGCGCTTCAGACAACTAGCTCTACGAGATCGTTTTGCTACTACGCGTCAAATCGCTGACCAATGGTTTGGAGAAGAAGGTAGACCTATTGCTATGCGTCCACTATATTGCCGCATTCGAGACTTTGGAACTTTTTCATACCGTCCGCGATTAGTGCTTCCTTGGACTGCAAATCACTGTCATCATCGTTTGAACTGGTGCAGAGAACGACAGCATTTGGAGGCGGAGTGGTATACTGTCTATGAATCGCGATTCTGTCTAGGTATGCACGATGGCCGTAGTAGAGTACGACGTAGGCGTGGAGAAAGACGTAACATTGGGTTTGCTGTTGAGAGGCATGTACACAGGACTATTGGAGTAATGGTTTGGAGTGCTATTGCCTATGGTGGCCGATCACCACTTCTCTTTATTCGAGGCAGTATGACAGCTGCACATTATGTTGATAATGTCCTACAAACCAAATTACTACCTTATCTAGATGGTACCACATCGTTATGTTAATCAATGTAGAATTTTGCGCTGCAGTCAATACTATAATAAAAAATAATTTGTCCTGGTTGAAAAAAAATAAGTACTTTTAACTTAGAGAATCCAGAATTCAGGTTCTCATATTGAAGTTTTTGAACACCCTGTATGTCAATTGATAATGGATACTGAATAGCAGAAACAACTTAATCTGTTAACAAGAGTGCAAGTGTAAAAAAATCAACAAAATTTAAGTATCTCAATTACAGTTCAGTTTATTGATAGGTAACCCCAATACAAATGGGGCACAAGTAATACGATAAATTTATTGAGTAAATAAAAATTATACCATTCCATTTGAAATAAGACATTTGACATTAACATCCTGTATATCAGATATGCTAGAAAGTTGAAAATAATTTCGCAAAATAGATTATAGTTGGCTATGACTACTCTACAAATTTTAAAATCAAATTTCTGTTAGATTTTCGAAAAAAAATTAATTTAATGAAACTAAATGTTATTCATAACGTCAAAAATAAGTGAATTTATGTCTAAGACGTAATCAGCTAATGTTGTTCGTATTCATTTCAATAAACAGCGCGTGCATTGGTGATTAATACAGATCTTATGGTACGAAAAAAAATACATATTTTGTAATAAATTAACCTTTTTGAGTTCCACCTTAATTTAACCACTAATTAGAGACCCACTATAATTATCTAAAAATATCGAATGGGGAGGACCAAGAAAGAACGCAAATAAACCTGTCTAGCGGTTTGAAATCGGCTGCCGAAATACGTACCGCATATCTTCCGTACAATTGGCTAAACGCGAAAGTAACCGACGCTTGCTATTGGTGAAGTCGTACGTCGTACGCCATAAACCGATTTGTGACGCGCACATACAAGCTATGAAAAATGTTAAACGTCGAAGCTGCCTGTTTATGGCACACACGTTCTAACTACTATTTCATTCATAACGGCGACTGCTGGCCGTATGCGATAAAGACGGATACAAAAATGCCTGCATAAATTTCATGAGACGCGGTCTCAAAATGTACCTACATGTGGGAAGGACTGTTTTTTTTGTGGACCCGCAGTTGTTTTTTTTTTCTTGTTTATGTACGCTATTCGGATAGCAATTTGGTATTTCGTATGCAGTAAATTGCTTTGATGAATTTGCGACTGGAGTCAGTATTAGATACATTGGCATGACGAAGTCTAGGGCGTCTAACACACTTTCTAGTAATTGGAGTTTTAAGTCATCGGAGGTTATTGACAGCAGATTTCTTATAACATATTTTAGGCATACTTATCCAAATTAGCCAGCACTTCCTTGATATTATATAGTGATATAATTCGGATTCAATACGTCATTTTTTCTTGATATACATGCTGATCTAATTTAGTAGATGCTATGTATCTGTTATTATTGATACTACGATGCTCGTTAAATTTGCAGGGTAGTAGTATTTCTCATATTGATTAACTTACAGTCATAGAAAAAAGACTTGCGCGTTTGTTAGAGTGATGCTTTTTAATGGGTCACCTGTATATTTTTAAAAATATTGAAATCTAGTCTCATTTCTAATACAAAAGCTTAATTATACTAACATACACTAAAATTAATCATAAGAAATTTATGTTAGATTTTACTAATGATGAGATGACTAATTTTTTTTTATTATTACCATTGTGCATAAGAAAAAAACTGTTACTTGTGTTTGTAATACTTATTTTTGTAATTCACTATACCCATCGAAAGCCTACAATTTACAAAAACAGATGATAAATAACTTGCATTTCAGAGAAATCACGTTTTAAAAAAAAGAATAAACAGTATCAAGCAAAAATATAAAATCATTTAATTTAATAAAAATTACGTCTGTCAAATTATTGACAAAACAAAATTTTAACTCAAAAGAAATCTGTAATCGTTGTCAAAATAGATTCAGTGATTTTTTTAATTGAATTTCAATTACAAATAATCTACAAAATGTAAAAGAGACACCCAATATTTGAATGAGAAATAACTTTTACATTAAATATCAAAATAATTGATACCGAGAAGTGCCTTGAAGTTAGGAAGATTCAATACCAACCGGGTTACGAATGTTTGACGACCGACAAATGCCGTAATATTCGTGTAATATGAAGATTTTGGAAAGCCATGATCTGAAAGAGGTTTGTTGAAAAAACTGAAAAGAAAGGCGCACGAATAAGAATAAAGTGGACGTACCATTTTTTTGAAATTACTCCTAGAGAAAAATTAAATTTGCACGCGAAATAAAATGTTTTCACACAAAAAAGTGACCAGAAATTAAAAAAAAAAAAAATTATTCAACGAGAGTACCGTCATAACAACTAAAGTAAAAATTTAAAAACAATAATATAACTTATCAAGAGTATTGAAGCAAAGCCCAGGAAAGGGCAGAGAGAAGCTAGGAGGCATCACATCATTTAAAAGGACGACAGGATATTCTGAAGATTCCACTTTCAAGGAGGAATTCTCTGAAATAAAAAGGCCTGTATCCTTCATTTCATAACACACGTGTGATTAAGAGGTCAAAATTCATATATAAAACGATATAAAACAGTTAAGGAGTAATCTAATAATTAGAATCTTTTCATTTTACAAAAAAAAAAAAAACAAATTGGTTTATATTAATTAGTTTAATTATTCGTTAATGCATTTTAGAAATTCGTATTTAAGTCTATTAGTTTCAAAAATTTCCTAAAAAGAAACGATGGTGTACTGATTAATTTAAAGATGAATCATAATGAGTATTTTGTTTTAAAGTTTAGAACCTAATTTGCACTTTAACCAGTTCGAACAGAGTTCAGAGATTAAGTTGTAGAGATAATGTTGTAAAAGAGTTAAAATGCCTGTTAATATCCAGTTTCCATTCAAATTTGTATTTAATAATCCACATTTATTTGATTGACAATACCTATCTACAAGTTAAAAATTTGCCTGAGAATCTATGTTTTCTTTGATAATCCGCTATTTCTTTACACAATACTTTTATATCGACCATCATTTGATTTGGCGGCAAATTCTTACCTCTTCTAAGCAGATAAACAGGAATTTGTGTAGTTTATACAGTGGTCACACTGTCGAAAATTCACAATTTAAAAGGCGCCAAATAAGTAACAATTTGAATACAGTAAAGGTAAGTGGTTCTATTCAGATATCGTTATTTCGAATCCTTTAACGACCCTGAGATTAAAATTTATTGATTATTAATTTATATATTATTGACAATTATAATTTATATCCTTAATTTTATTTTTTTTTTATTATTACAATATGTATCAAAAAGTCATTTTTTTTAAACGGTAAGCGAAAGTGCAAAATTTTCAACCTGCGTCATAAAACACAATTAAAATGAAATGGCTTTAATAGTGTGTCTATATATTGTGTGAGATTTGTGTTCGCAGAATTACTGTTACTGATTATCAATTTTGCTGCAAAGATTGAATATTCCCGAATCTCTGCAAATGTGCTAGACCGATATTTTATTACTAACCACATATTATGCCCCTAGTTCTAGTGGCGTATGTCTAAATGTTCTAGTCTAGTTATTCACATTTCGATTGCGTGTCAATTGAGCATACATCAGCGCCCTCTATGAGCGGTTTAATTATCTAAGATAATCTCCCTTCCTCATATGTAGCGCCATCTGTTGGTATAGTTAGAAATGCTAGTTTTGAAAATAGGTGCGCGTAACAGTTTTTCATATTATCAAGTTCTTCCTTAAAAGTTTACTGTTAGTAAATTTGGAACATATTTCTTTTAATTTTATATATACCGGTTTTCCGGTTTACCGGTTCACCGGTAAACTGACCAAAAAACGTTCGGTAAACTTACCGGTAAATTACAAAAATTTACCCGTAATTCGGTAAATGAAAAATCCATACCAGAAATTTTTATGTACGAAATATTGTGTTTATAGATATTTAAAGGTCTAAAGGGACATTGAAAATAATAAAAGAAAAACAGGTACATGTAAGTAACAATATATCCAATTATTAATTTTATGGGAGATGTTTTTTGTTTAATTTCAATTTAAACTTTCTTGAGATTGAGAACCGCTGTAATGCCCTAGAATAGAGTATAGAAAAGAAACCGATAATTTTTTTTGATTAGAAACGCATAACCTCCATCCTACCGAGTTAGTCAGAAAGAGGAGGAATCAAAAAATTCTCAACAAAAAAAGCAAAAAAATTGAAAAAAAGTCGTATAGAAATTAAGAGAAAATAAGTCTCAAACGAGATGGATAATGAAATGCAAAGCAAAGAAAAGCGATATTAATGTTCATTTGTTGCTAGGACGGTTGCCAGGACGGTAAAAAGAAAACACCCACTTTTCCTACCTGCATCTATGCAATTCTCTCATTTTATGGTTTTTTTTTTGTGTGGATTTTATTTATCTCTCGAAAAAAGTTGAGTCAACATGAGATTTGTACTCTGGAGCTTTTTAAGATTTTTAAAAGTTTAAAATCGTTTTTCTTACAGAGTAAGTAAATGTCTCATTTTTAACATTTAAAAATAAATATATATAAGAACAATATTTCACGTACTTAAATTAATAGTAATTTTGAATACACCACATTATGAGAGGACATTAAGGCAACATTATTGTAAAATAACAATAAAATTTGAACCTTAAATATTTTTTTACTTCTAACAAATAATTAAATACAAACATTTATTACAAAATTCTAATATTATGCCTTAAGATTGTGCAAAATATGTATTATTCTGGCCTAACTTTTTACCCTACTTTCTTGGAAAATCATTAATGTCACACATGAAAAAACATTCCGGTAACTTACCGGTAAACCGATATTTTCATTTTCTTTACCGAATTACAGGTGAATGAATAAATAAATCGGTAAATTTACAATCACTAATCTCATTTCTGGAGGGAATTCATTTTTTTATAATGGCTTTCGTTTAGGGGCAATTTTGTTCAATCTCCTGAGTGCCTCAAGCCTCTCATTTAGATTTCCACCTATTTAATATAACGGGTGATAAACGGTGACGCAATATTTCGAAAACTGGGCATCTAATCTGAAAACTTTCTGGACGAAATCTCAAAGGAACCTATCCAATATGTTCGAAAACATTAGGTAGTATATTATATCTCTGTCGTAAAAATGATAAAATTTAACAAATCTGAAATTAGAAAAACCAAAATAAATTATTTAACTATGTTACATGGAAATTAATTGAGAGCGTATGGGAGATATTACTTATACTCGCAAACTTGATGCAGAGCATGTCGTATTTGTATACATGGGCGTACGCATACTGATCCATACCGGAAACATTTAATGATTTAAAATACATATAAGTTATGGAGAAGTCGACACTGATGACTATCTAAACGGTATAAGATACGTTCCAAAATATGTTATGTAATAAACGAATGTGCGCAGAATCTTGGAAAACCCAAGTAGAAATTTGTCACTCATTATTTGTTAAGGAACGCTCTGTTCCTCATTATAACTTTCTCCGGTTAAATTGCCACACAAAAATATATGCATATTGGTGAGTAATCTGTGTCTGTATATATTTAGCTTATATAGGCTCTAATAATTTTCAATTAAGCAAAGAAATGAATCTAATAGAATCTTTTAAGAAATTATAACTAATGTTAATTAGGAGTTCTATGTTCTGCATAGAAGATTCGTGTGTTTGATAAAATTGAATGAATTTCCCTGTCCTAGGTATAGCAGTTATAGATTGAGCGGTTACCTACCATATAGTTTCAATTCTTCACTGAAATATGTCATTGTGCCAATGAAATGGCTTTGTAGAATTGGAATTTGCTAGATTGGTAGCAACGCATCTTCATCTTGGTAGTAACATTGCATCCAAAAATTACATTGGGGAACTAAAAATCTTTGATTTTTATAGCACTTTCACATTTTTTTCGAAAAAAACCACTTAACATTTTACTCTAAAATATTGACATATATAGTTTACGTATAGCATTAAGAAAAAAACCTGTGACAAAGTAGTTTGATTTTTTTTTAACAATGTGCCATTGCCTTATAGTTAGTGCACCGCTTGTCGAAAAGTGAAAGGATATATTAGGAATATGTATTAAGCATATTAAATATAGGGGAATATATTCATAATTAGTAGTATTCAGCAACTGCCTTTCTCGAAATTAAAAATAATTAACATAATTACCCATGTCAGGAGATAGTTATTTTCGTATTTTCTTAAATAAAGTTTAACTGTTAAGTCCTCTCAATGTTTCGTGCAGGTTCCATCATTATTACAAATGGGAACTTTTGTACAACTATATGATTTGTATCTTTCGTCCTTTATTTAGGGCAATCTGGTGAGCAAATATATTATAATTATTATAAAAGTCAGAATCATGTATCATGTAATTCTTTACATATTCAAATTTTATAATCAATTTGGCAAAATTACTAAGACACTCATATAAAATTGTAGTTTTTTGAGGAAGCTTGCTTAAACAGCATGAATACTACAAACTTTTGCGAAAAAATACATAGTAAATTTTAAAATTACATTACTGCGTGTAAATTTCTTGTTAAATAAGAATTTTTCAAGTGTTCCAGAGAAAGGTCAATCTGCTAAGGGATGACACCTGATTCTCGTAGTAACAGAGCAGTGACAGAAAATCTTTTCGTTTTTTCGTCCACCAAACACAACTGGTATTCAATTACTTTGATACGTTTGCGACCAGGTTCAAATATGTCCTTGGTTCTGATATGTTTGGGTGAATTGCATTCCTTTGCATGTGCTAAGCGGGGACAATCTTCCCAGTATTGGGGTCCAGTATTTCTGAGTCGTCTAGAAATTGATTTGAATCTTGAGATTTCTCAGCAGTAAGTGCCAAGTACCCACATTAGGAATGGATTATTAGCTGTTCTTAATATATTTGGAATGCTTTTCAAACTCCAAATCAACTTCAAGTTGGACTTATGCGTTTCTAACGCTTTCAGCATCGCCTGACTCACTAAAAAAAATTATTGGTTTGTGTCCAACATTTTTTCTTCAGAATCTTGCTAGTACATATTTCAATGATATAGTCAGTGGTTCCTCTCTGCTTGAAAAAGAACTGGTAAATAGTGCATAGATAAATGCAACATGCTATTAAAAGTGACCATTTCTAGTAACTTGGTTGCCATACGAACATCACACGATGCGGCGTTTAATTCGCTATATGTCAAAAGTGAAATGTAGTTAATCTGGTTTTCATATCTACAACCATGAGCAAATGTTGTCGGTCCAGAATGGTTTCTAATGGCAATGCCTGGAAGAAAATAGAGGATACGCTTTCAGTTTAATTCTATCTTGAAATATAAAAAAGCAAGTGGGTAATACATATAGCTTTCCTATTGGTAGAAAAGCAAATTGAATGCGTAAATCTATAGTATAGAAAGTTTATGAACAGAAATTGGCATATAATATAAATTGCATTTTTCCACATACTTTTCTGCTGTATTGAAACAATATTGTTTAAAATTTTATATTTGTATTTTGTAACCCCTGTGAACAGTTCTCATAATAACTCCATCAAGCCTGGCTGGTAGTCGAGTGGCTTGCACGCTTGGCTATCAGTGAGGAGTCCGAAGTTCAAATCTCGCTCTGGTCAATTACGGTAATCGTTTTTTCCGGACCGTAATGTTGATTAGGAGGGAAATTTGGCTCTGCGGGACCTGACAAGCTAAAAATATAGCTTAGGCGTTACCACTCGTTAAAAAAAAATCCCTATAAAACAACATGAAATATTAAGCAAAAGAACAATATTGTAATTTTAGTTCTTACCAAAAAGCTAGATTTGTGGAAAACCACTTTGCTATGTTGCCATTATGCCTCAACTCTGATTTTGGAATATCATCACTATTGGTTTTATTATAATTAAATTAAAATTTGATTTAAAGTTTTAACAAAGACTAGCAAGCCTTTCAATAGGTTTCTAAACTAGCTATACCTCATCCAACACCGTAATTGCCACAGCCATTTAATAGTATTTACTTTAACACTGAGTTCTAAAATCACCTTCAAATTGTAAAATATTGTTTCCTAATTACTATTAAGTATGCTAATGTTTATTATCCCAGGTGACAGACAGATTAGTGCGCAACATCTATTAAGCGTATGATTTACTAGGAGGCAAGTACAGCCAATACCATCTATAAATAAAATATTCATCAAATGTATACCTATAATTATGTTGTACTTCCGATAATCCGGGGACAGATTACCTGGTTTACATCTTAATCGTGCTAATATTTAATAGTGGACTGGAACCTTGAAATTCTTTGTATAAACATGTATCATCAGTATTGTAAATTAAGGGAAGTTTCAGAAATCCCAGGAAAGTTTAGTTCCTTGTTTGAAAATACATCAACATATAAACTAATTCTCAGGTTAGTACAAATGTGTTTATGAAATTGAGGGGTGTGGATCGTGAAGTAAATATATTTTTGTCCAGTAACATGTTTTATGGTACTAAAAACTTACTAAAAGTTTGTACAATTGATGAGCTATTTTGTATAATATTCTTTTTATTTATACTACATAAATTCACAACGAGGTTTCGTCCAGATTTTTGATCTTATTCTTTCAGCTGTTGAATTTAAAATATAAATTCGTCAAACAAATAAAAATGTAAATGCATGGTAAAGTTAATAATTAAGAAATTCTAATAATAACCACAGTTTAGACCGTCTTTTTTAAAGAAGTTAAATTTTATAAAGGGAAGGCATAGGTTAGTATGGTAATTGTTAACTCAAAAAATAAAAGAAAAGAAAAGATTGTGCTTTACTAGTGAAACTAGATGCATTTATGGCGCTGTAATTTATTTTTGCATTTTCGATATATCCCGCTGGAAGTAATTACATTTTTATATTAAATAACTCATTTTTCTTTAAATTTGATGAAAATATGGATGAAATGTGAATTTCTGCATTATAAATAAAAGTAAAAACTTCTAGTTTTGATTCCGAATTGGGAAAATCGTATACTGTGTGTCGGACAGGTACGTAAAAATGTATCGATATTTGTAATATATCATTTTAATTTTTAGTAAACAGAAAGTAAGCTGTAAACACATCTCTAGGTCTTTAAATTAGTCATTTTTCGTTTCGATATTTGAATACTTGCGTACAACATTGTTCTCCGAGCTTTTGTGGGCACAAATTTAAATTTCACGCCACTTCTTTAACATCGATATAGCGAAAATATCAATATTCTTATAACGATTTTATAAGCATTCATATGTTGTTTGTGATATATCGAAAAATCGATATATGAAAAAAATGTCCATCCTTAATGTTGAGTCACCACCCTTAATAAACGTAACGTGTCTCGTATCGAGACAGTGGGCAACCCTAACGCAGAGAATATTTATACAATTTTAATATTTTGAAATAAAAATTTTAACGGAAATAAGAAAAAAGTGAATGAAAGGTGCTAACAATTTTTCATTAAACTTTTTTTATTTACTCTTGGAATATTCATTCCACAATTTTGAAGTTGCATAAAAATGTATCATCCTCTAACCCATACTCGGACTACGGCGCCCCATATGAGAAATTCTTCTCAGAAACGAAATACTTCACTGATTTCAATAAACACAAAAAAATTAAATTTTATTTTATATAAACAATAAACACTTGTTTACATCTATAATCAGTTTAGTATCGATTTGTGTAACTCTTCGCAATCAATCTGAAGCTTTTAAGCCTCAGAAACGTGTATTGTACTATAACATTGTACTACAAAATGTCCCTTAAAATATCTCCAGTTTCTTGTATTTTTTTTTTCTAAGGGTACAGATTACAGATTTATTATTCATTTTCTAGGATCAGATCAGACTTAGATTTTACAATAAGAGTTGCGATTTTCCTAGTAGAGATAATTCAAATGCTAGCACAGCCGGGACAGTTTAAATCTTGCTGTCTAGTGGTATAAACCAGTTTAGGTTTACACTGATAAAAATGCAAAATTGAGTTTGAACTTCACATTGATTTATACCTCAAATGTCATATTCTGTAGTAATATTACAGCGACGAATAATAATTTTCCTGTTAAATGTCAAAAACTCATAATTCGTAGTATATAATATTATACGAATAGTAGGTAATGAAAGTAAATGGTCTAAAAAAATTACCTATTGCAATTAACTCACACAAAGTCAAAAAAACCGTGGATTATATTATACGAATAGATGAATATAAGTAGTAAATTTTGCTGTTAGATGACATAACTCGTATAAAAATTCCAGCAGATCAATGTAAAAAAAATTGCCCTTTTTCATGGTAATTTTTTTCTTTCAGTGTAGTGTTAAAATACGTTCAATTTAATCTGGCGCATTTTGAGAAAGATCGGAACTTTTCTGTAATTGTGTATTTTTGTTAGAAAAAATCAAATACCCATTTTTAATGTAAACGTATTTATTAAAAAAATATATAATTTTTTTTTGATAGGCATGAATAGCCTACCAAAACACCAGAGGTTTCACGTGTAAGGCTCCAACAGTGTTCGTCTAACATCTTAGTTTCGTTTATATCGGGTTTCCTTCACGACCAAGTCTTGTTGATAGCTTCATGTTAGCTTCAAACATCCCCCAGGGTGTCACAGAAGAAATCAAAGAATAGTTGTCAGCTCGCTTGTTGTCTAAAAAGTTTTTGGAAAATCGGAGGGTCACGAACATCCACTCACGAGACGAATAAACGAGTCTAGTATTAGTTGTAAAACGTGATTCGCTTTCCCTATCTTAATTAAGTGTTATTTTGAGATCTAACACTGCGCAATATAGATACCATAATCATTGTTTGACCTGACCAGCAAAAATTAATAGCAGATACGTATGTGGTCTGTACAGCATATATTTCTGGAAAAAAGCAATTGCGAATCCGGAGATTTTTTTTGTGTTGTACCGTGTAATCGGCCTAATTTTCACGCCATAAATATATTGAATTACCTCTTGTAGAATACATGCGCCTAACGACATAATATATGTAGAAACAATCATTTTTATGTAAATCACTTTTCAAATCTTTTCTAATATTAACACTAACCTCCCTCAACATTTTATTATTTTCATATTAATAAAAAAAACACTTATAAATATAAAAATAAAGATGTTCGTCATTGTTACACCAGCCGCCGGCCATATCAGTGGCTTTTATGTGTCGAAAACCTTCCTATCTGTAAGATGTCTGAGACCTGGAATATATGCAAAAAAAAACATTTAAACTACTGGTAAGACAAAAAATTATATGTAATTGCTACTATATAGTACAGATGAATTTTTCTCATGTCAGTCAATATCTTGCCTAATGGCTTGTGCATTATGTTAAAAACGTTTGGATTTCTTTTTAATTTGGTTCGCTTTAGTGTTTATTGTAGTTCAGCGTAGTGCGTAGTAGTTAGTTATCCACTAGTTTGTCTTCTCCTCTGTCTTTTTTTTATTGTTTCGATTGTTATGCTTTAATACTGTGAATTAATAAAAAAAATATTGTCCTTATTATTATTAATGTACGACAATATAATAATATATGTATATAGTACAATAGTATAATAAAAGGTAAAATATCCACAAACATTGAGACCTAATCTTTCATATAAAATTACTGATACACGATGATCTGTATTTCAGTGGGATATTATTATTTTTATTTTTATTATAATGATGAACATAAATGATTAAACATTTATTCACCCTTTGGCGCCTTATAAACAGTTATTTAATGTTTACGGTGCGTTCATATATATTTTTTATTATATTGTTGACATAAATCAAAATTAAAGGATCATGCTGTTGCTTGAAATAGAAACAATTTCTGAAAGCTTTCTTGTGAAGTGGATTTCCGCTTAATACAATGAAAACACAAAATAATTCAATTTAAACAAATCTCCGTCATTTTTATATTTAAATAATGCAGATCTGAATTATCAATATCTCTATTGCAATGTAAAGACAAATATAACATTATTTACTTCAACATATCCATAAATTCACATACCATTTCTAGTATTAATTTTTGGGTGATATTGTGATTATGTATTATTTTTTTTTTTTTAAAAACCTCCTCCCCTACGCCAACCCATCCGGTTTGTCCCCGGCCCCGGCCCCGGCACAACCCATAGGTTGAGCCGAGACAACAGGCACAACGCCAGGACGACCCAGAATTATCTTTATTAATTAGAGTTTATTATTTGCAACAAATATTAATTATAACAATTATAACAAACTTTTCAGTCCAGGCTTCTAGTTGGTTATTAAGTTACCTTAGCGGGGGGAGACGTGTATTATTATTATTATTATTATTATTATTATTATTATTATTATTATAGCTCTGGCTCTAAGAATATCAAATGTTATATTAAGGTATATTTTTTTGAGGCGATTTCTCAAAGTAAGAGATAAAATGTTTGTTATTGCTTTTTCTATTAATTTAATTTAAAATAGTTTTACGAATCATATTTTAAAAAAGATTCCGTTTTCCCATCAAACACCAGATATCTCTCTAGGTAGTTGATAAATAAAATATAAATGTTACATAAATTCGCGCAATATTTTTCTATCTAACTGATAAGATTATCTCAATCTCGCCGAGATATCTACACGCTGGATGTTTTCTATTTGTTTGTATTACTTTAAGAACCTCTAAAAGGCTATTATAGAAATACCTGATGCGAAATATGTAATATTCTTCTAAACCGTTCAAGAACGAACGGTAATTCAGAGCTTTTCAGTCCAAAGCGCGAACAATTCGAATAAATAAATACCACTAAACAGTAGAGAAAAGCAGCGAAGTCATTGTATAATTATATAATATATGTATGTACGTTGTGTTGCCATTACTTGGACTGTACAGGCAGGTAGGTATACCCTTCCCTCGATTCGCCAGGTAAACCAGTATTCGTGGGGCCTCGTGAGTGTACACGGCAAATTGAGGCTACCAGTTACCTGTCCTCTGTATGAAACGACTCGAAAACTTTTTATTAAACAGAGTGAAACTAACGTATACGGACACGTAGTTCGTGAAAAAATTTCGTCTCTCGATGGCTGTGAAATAATAACAACAACACACGACAAAATTCGAGTAAAACTGCGACTGCGACGGCAAGAAATGTTACGTGAAAGTACGGCGAAGAAAGAATGATAACCTGTTGATATGTTGACGTAAAAACCGCCGTCTCTTCTTCCTCTGTTCTGGGTGTTGAATGTTTTTAAATGCGAAAAGGCGAGACGTTCATAAAACCGAAGTTTGGTGATTTTTGTGCATCAGATAGACTTGGAATTGTGCGTGAAAAATAGAGAATTATGCGGCGGAAATTATTCTTAGGTAGTGTTGCCACGTTTATCCAATAACGGTACTATTAACAACTAAGTAAGAGCCTAAACGACAAACAGCAGGAAAGTAACTTTGTGGTTAATAATAGTGAAATAACGTACTTTGTGTATGACTAAATTGTGCACAAAACTTAAAATATTTGTATACAAAACAAACTCGCAACGTTTTTATTTGTAGTCAAATACTTCTTGTGATATCTATATACTCTTCGACCGAAATATCGAACGCGAAAAACTTTCTTTTCAAAAACATTCTTAATGTGTTTCTCAGTTAAAAACATCTGTGATTGTTATCTGTAAGAAATATGATGATATACTACTCGCTGTAGCGATAAGAGGACTAAAAATATTTCACTCATTGATGATATCTATTATTCGCAAGCAACCAGATTTTAGAACCCTTTCAAAAAGTGATTTTCTTTTACAACCCCATGGACAATAGAACTGGATTATTTCTGTATACACTTAAATGCGAACGGAAAACGTTGCAGTACCTACTGAAAGAACTTCATTGAAAACTTTGAATGTACTCGCCGCTCTAGCGTGGCAACATGGCGTCCTCCTAACCTAACCTATGCGAATCGGCTACCGATGGAATTTTTACGCTCTTAGACTGACCACCGTTTCGTTTCGACCAGGCAAATGAGTATAAAAGGTCTCAATATGATTGGTCCGCATCATATATGTGTCCTTTATGTGGCCACAGCCGGCTTGCAAGGGCCGTTAATGGGCTCCGATGAGCAGGAAATCGTACTTCTCATTTACGTCATCATAGATTCAGTACAAAACCAGGTGAGAAATTATACATATGGGAAAAAAGATCACATGTCTCTAATGATAGTGAAGGAAAATATGTAACTTATGGTATTAAATATAAAGTTATATTATATTCTATACTGCAATACTGCAGCAATTAACATGTAGGTGCACTTATGTAGTGACATTGGTTTATATCTCTCTAAAGGGGATTATAATATGTGTATTTTGTAAAACACGTGGTACTATTTGCATAGCACTTGTTGAAATTACTGGCTAGTGATAAGTATCAAGCACGATACATTATTTGTGTTCTAGGATTACACCTAAAAACACTAGAATATATGCAAATTTCTGTAAGTACCGTAAGGTACTTATAAAAAAGGGTGTAATTTAATAATTTGCTTGCCCTGACATTTATACCAATGTTGATAATTTTATTATTACTATAACGGTTACTTATTTACATTTTAATCTCAGAAAAAAATATACAAACGTGAATAGAATTTGTAAAATATTCAATTAAATAATTATTATGTTTTCAATGTGTGTCAAAAAGTACGCAGCGTATAAGTTAAAAAAAAAAAAAATTAATAGTGCAATTCCAACTCCTAATAAAGCCAACGCGAAATGAAAGTGTACCGCTAACTAATTGAAACATTAAGGGTTGCACCGTATTAGCTCGCTTTTCTTTTTTATGAGCCCTCGAAATGAGAATATTTTCATGTTAACGTTTCAATATTTTGACTGATATCTAGAAAACCGTTAAAAAATATTGACTTGAAATCAAATTTGTATAAATATTCTGAAGTTTTTCTTTATTTTATGGAACATATGTATAAAGGAGCCTTCAAATATGTAAAAAATAACAAAAATACTGAAATAGTACTGTAGATGACTAACAATGTTAATTGTTCACTTTTTATTAACTTACAACTACTTAGAATTGATATAAAAACATCCCAATTTCCAAGACTAACACTTGGTGGTTTACTTTCATTTCACATAGGTTTCATTTGGGCTGAAAGTGATGATCCAAAACTTGTTGCACAGTGTGTTTCTGAAAGTTTGAGCAATTCTAAAATTAACTTGAAATCTATTGAATGCAAATTTTCTTCTACCATATATAATGTAAACTCTTAAATTTAAAAATGCTTAAAATTAACGCACCTTCTTTAGCGAAAGAGGGAAAATGTCATTGATAAAAAGTTCTGCTCAATTGGCAGTTATCATTAAAATAAAATAAATAAATTTTCTTTCGCAAAAACAAATGTCATAGATTTGCGAATAAATTGCGTTCAATAAGTCTCAAGTTATTTTCAAAAGGCGATCAAACTTGAAACAAATGAAAAAAAATCCCGTACTTTTTGTTATAGATTCTAACATACTTAAATTTAAAATATCAATATAAAAGAAAAATAACGTTGGCAAGTTTCTGAATATAAAATAAGTGCGTGGTATGTGAATCCTGCTTCTGTAAAGATGGTTGAATCACTCAAAATATAATATTTTTTGTTTTTATATTGCATAAAATATTTTTTGAAACTACGCAATTTGTTTATACGTTTGTTAGAATAGTATTTCTGAAAATCAAAAGCGTACGTCTCAACAAGAAACTTTCTAAAAAAAAACAAATTTCTATTAGTTGGGTCAACAACCATCCTTAAGACAAAATTCGCATTTTCATTGAAATTTACAATTAACTATTTAATTATTTGTACCTTTAGGAGTTATTCACATGAAAGGTTCTATTTCCATTCTAGAGAAAAGATTTTGAGTTTTTAGAAATTTATCTACAATAATAGCTCTAAAGAGTTAATTAATATTTTGGGTCCCTATTTTGAATTCTCTGTTCTTTTATATATTGTAAATTTTTTCACCACACCATCCCGCACTTTTTTTTATTTATTTATTTTAAGTTATTTTTGTTACCTTAATAGGCTAAAGGAAGAACGCCGTATACTATCCGATTTCGATAGCTTAGGCGATTTAGTCTTTTTGGCATCACTTTGTCTTTTTCTCTATTATTAGTTGTTATGCTGATTTATGTATAGAGAATGCCAATAAATATTATTATTATTATTATTATTATTATTAATCGTCAAACTTTGCAGTAAGGGTATTATGTATCGATTGACTAAATTCTGTTTTTCCACTTTATCAAAAAACTTATATGTACATAGCCAGGTGTATAATGTGTATAAATGAAAGCGCTCGTATAAACAATTTTTCTACACGATTCCTTACACCGCGACTGGCATAGGTTAAATGACAAAGATTGTAATTCGTAGTCAAAATTTAAGTTCTTTTAATGTAATATTACACCAATAGATGAATACTCAGTAGCAGAGGCTGTAATTTCTTATTAGATGATATAAAAATTCATAATTCATCCAAAAAATCATGGACGGGTCAATGGTAAAAACGTTGTTATTGATCCATGCACAAACCTTTCCTTCAGTGTAGTGTTAAAATACGTGCGACTAAATCGTTCTGGCCCATTCTGAGAAACACTGGAACTCTTCTGTAATTGCATATTTTTGTTAGAAAAATCAAGCAGCCATGCTTCGTTTTTGATGGAAATGTATATATTTATTAAAAAAAAATATATTTCTTTTTAGTGTGCATGAATAGTTTTCGTCAGAGGTTTCACGTACAAGGCTCCAACAGTATTCGCCTAACACTTTAGTGAGGCTCTTTCTTTGATATCGGGTTTGCATCATCAGCCACTCTTGATGGAATTTCTCTCCATGTTCGTCTGAAACTTCCCCCAGGTGTCAGGGAAAAATCAATATGATTATGCAGCATATGAATTTAAGATATCAATACATTTAATTTCTAAAAGCGTCTATCACATCTTCCACTATTAGTTCTTTATAGTTGTCAGTTCGCTTATTACTCAAAAAGTGTTCTGTAACTAACTTGATGCATTTCCAAGCTTTAAGTACTTTTACGTTTAGTTCACCTCGTGGCTATACCCTTACTGTTATATTTTAATCATACACAATATAGATACCATAATCATTGTTTGATCTGACTAGCAAAAATTAATAACAGATATAGGGTCTGTACAGCAGATAGTTCTGGAAAAAGTAATTGTGAACCCGGAGATTTTTGTTTGTGTTGTGCCGTATTATTAATGAAGTAATTGTTGTTGCTCAATCCTATTTTTTGCTCAACCATTCCTATTTATTTTATTACTATATATGATTATCATAGTATCAATACACTGTAAAACTTTTTTGACATAAATCTTTGGTAAAAGATTTGCCAATAATCGTTTATTAAAATTCTTGTCAAAGAACTTTTGTAGTGTAATATCTGCCTTAGCCAATACATTACCAATTTGAATCTCAGAGAATCTGCTTACAAGTATTAACCGCGGTTTCAGACTTTACGTATAAATCTTCATTTTCCTCTTATATACTTCATGCGCTCAGAAAATAATGTAAGATAAACGTAAAGTTTTTTCAACATGTCAATTGTTAATTAAGTTATCTTGTTAATTTCAGCCTAATAATGCCAAAGTTTTATGTGCTTCACTCAATAAAATAAAAAAGTTGTTAATTTTTTTTTGTAGAGCATACAATATAACCATTGTATTGTTGGAATGTATATTAAATGCATATAAATATTAATTAAACATGCCTAAAATAACATTTTATTGTAAATTTGACACCAAATCACATTGCTCGTATTTAGAGAGAAGTTATTATTTCTGATTATTAAGTCGGCTCAGATTTTCGAATATAAAGCTGGATTTAGGAGCATCCATGATAATCAAGTAATTATTATTTGAAAGAAGGAACATATATTGTGTTTATTAGTTTGGTATTTATAATTTATATTTATTTATGTTTAACTTGCATAACATTTTCGCGCACATAACTATTGGGTTATATAATATTTCACATTCTTGTCTACACCTGTACGTCTTGTACAAGGGCGTGGCTTGTACTCTGATATGGTCATATCCGCGAAAATGCATAAACGTATTTTACATTTGGCTATCCTGAATGGATTGTTCGAAAAAAATAACTGTTTTTGTATCTATAGAGAAAGCGTCCTCAGATGAGTTTTTAAGACAAAAATAACACCTTTTTGAAATCTACAGTAACAATTAAAGAATAAAAGACTGTTACAGCTATTTTAAAAATTACACTCCCATCTCTCATGTTGTATCGAGTATTTGGTAATTAACCACTAACACATATATACGAGAAGCCAAACAAATATAAAGAGTTTGTATTTGTATTTAAAATGTTAAAATTTTATTATTTTTCTAGGTATATAAACTAGGCGATGAAATTATACAGAAATGATTTTT
Source organism: Protaetia brevitarsis (assembly GCA_004143645.1). NCBI lineage: Eukaryota > Metazoa > Arthropoda > Insecta > Coleoptera > Scarabaeidae > Protaetia > Protaetia brevitarsis. The sequence continues at coordinate 3,701,425 of RXPK01000287.1, read as the reverse complement.
CGTTTGCTAGGATCGGAATAAAAACGTTAACCTCTTTTGGCGATTTTTCTCTTCAAAAGTGTAAAACGGTTTGGAGTTAATAATTTTTCATGTTTTACTGAAACTTTACACTTTAAACTATCAATTGAGGAAGTTACAAAAGGCTTATTCAACACTAGTCATACAAAAATGAGAATGGTGAGAACTCGTATTCTCATACTTATATAGTAGTGCGCATGCAGTACCGCATTCTAATGACCAAAACCGTCGATTTCACGGCTTGTATAGTTTAACATTATTTGTCTTAAAATATCATAAAAATATTTTAGTCTCTTGGCTTCCCCAGTCACTGCAATAAAACGAACATCTTAGTTTCTCGTTAACTGTGTGAGTACTTAATTATTTACAATAATCTTATTTTCGATCTTATATTCTAAAAGGTAAAAAAAAAATTGAAAGTTTGGGGAAAGCTCTGAAATGAATTTTAGATGAACTATGACGTGCACCCTCCAGTCGAATTTTCTCTTTCATGCATTCAAGCAAAATCCTGTAAATTTATTATGTGTATAAATGATGAGTACAATATTTTGAGTATCTTATATGTGCATTGCAATGCAGTATGCATAAATGTATTCAAACCACAACTGAGTCAATATTCATATCGATAGCATGGTATGAAGAACCACGCATGCACGTTTTACTTAAAAATTATGTCAGTGAAATAAAAAATAAAAATAAAATAAAATATGTAGCAAAAAAGTCTATGTCCACGTTTTTTGTAAAGAAGAAGACATGCGTGTTATTGTCATTCTTTTTTTAACAATTATTTTCAAAGGAAAAGGGCTAGTGTGTTTAATAGACTTATAATAACGTTTATACCATAAAAGCACTAATACATTTATATCCACGAAATATTTAGTGGTATTAAAGTTAATTAGCGATGTTCTTTATATAATTCTTAATTGAAAATCTTGATATTCTAATGTTATGCGTTGCCTCCTGCTCGCAGAGCTGATTTGAAATAAATCTGTGAGTTATTATTTAAATTATTGTAGGTTCTGGATTAGTGGATTTGAATTTGAAATATAGGAAGCAATTAAATTGAAGTTTTATATCTATCCAATCCTCAAATTTTTTTTATTATATTTACGACCGATTTCCACTAGGTCATCATCACATATACACTCCAATTTCTCGTTTAAAATACACAACATATTTTAAATCAAAATTGAAAATTTTAACTTTATAACAAATTATTATTGTTTTGTAATGTTTTATTTTAATTCTTATTATTGTATATTAATAGTGACAAATTAAATTATGTGTGACGTAGCTTCAAAATTCTATATAGATGTTTTACACCTGATGATGGCCTAGTCCGAAACGGTTGGAAATATTATAATTTTTTTTTTGAGAATTAGATATAGAACAATTTATTTGCCTTCCTGTCTTCAAATTCAAATTTATAAGTCTGACCCCGTGACTTATAAATTTAATTTGAAACGGAGGCAATAGATTTTCTATATCTAATCTCAAAAATCTATAATATAACTCCCGCTTCAGGGCTTCATAGGTTCGTAATGACAATCGCAGTTGAGAGTAAACCAGCAACATAGTTGAATACTAAACCGCCTCCCTAAAACGTCTAATCTGCAAATCGTTGAATAACTAAATCGCTCGCTGAAACAGGCCTTACTCAAGTAGTACTACAGCAAGCTAACCGCCAAAGCGGACGAATTGATTCCGTGTAAAAGGGTTTAGGGAGTTCCCAATCATTGCTACATCAGTATGCTCCTTGAAAACCGTCCGTTCACCAGTGATCCAGTGACTATTTGCCGCTACGTTTTCACGCCACTAGTTGACAAGACAAAAGACACTACTCAGCATTAGTCTTTCACACTAGCCTCCTAGTTAGGTGTTTATAGGAAGCTATGGGAAAAACAAAAGAGGATGATCGTGACGTACGAAAACAATTAAAGAATTTATCCTTGCGGCTAGGTAGTTTTGGATTTTCCAGCAACGGGTGAACCCACATTTTTCTTCAACTGGATTTCCGTTTTTGCATCTCTTCTTGCAGGAGAGCAAGCACAAACAAAGCTCCTGTTTCCTCGGGTTTTAACACCATACTGACTTCCCGCTGGGGATAAAAATGTGAATCCAGCCTTGAGCAAGTCGTCACATGATACTCACCAGTTGAGATTCAACCAGGCCGCTTAGGTGAATTAACCAAACTGCCTTGTCTGGAAGAGGCACAAGAGCATAGTGAGCGGGAGTTCCACCGTTCATTTACAGCATATTGGGTTGCACATTTATTGGCATGTTATCTATAACTTCCAAAACATTGAGTATTCAGTATCATCTAGACGGTTCGGAAGATAAATTGGTCCAGTAACTGTATGGTTTATTGTGCTTAACCAAACGTTAAGGGAATACTTTCTTTGGTAATCATACTCACGAAATTGGTGTGTTAAAATCTCCATTTCTATTAAGTATGCATTAATATAAGTAAGTTTTCCGTAATAATATCATTTTGCACCAGAATCTCATTTTTAACAGTTCTTTGTTAACATATTTTCATTGAAATTGTAAAATTTATTGCAAATTAATTTAATTGTAATGTACTTGTCGCAGTTTTTAGAAACATGGACATTATTATATTATTTTTCATAGCCATTGTAAAATTATCTTTGCTTTCATATAAAATTCCGTGCAGTAATTGTTAAGGCGTGTAGCAGCTTAAAAAAAAAACATGAAAATAACCATAGTCATATATTCAACTTTAACAACACTAAAACTGTCGCTAAAAAAAAAAACTATTATACTACAAAATATTTGAAAATGATCTATATAAAAAAAGATAAAAATAGTATAAATATTATTATATTCTAAGTATCCAATGAACGATATAAATGTAAAGGTTAGATAAGAGTAAATAAAATCGTTCTTTCGTTCATATAGTAGCTTAATATATGATATAAATAATCGTACTGACATTGCTGTTCTTTAAAAAATCTGTATAATTTTTCAGCCAATCCTTGTATGTCTTTATTGTATAACATTTAAAATTTTTCTTCAGTACTAAAAAGATTTCATAGGAAAAAGTTGCCTGTCTGTTTGTGATATATCCTGATAGATTTCAAATACTTGTAAACTACTATTTGGTATGTTTGTTGTCTTATATACAAATTTATTTTATTTATACTAAAATTTTAATATGCTGTGACGTTTTTATTCGGAAATGTGTTTATTTAACATAACAACGCAAACCTGTGAAAAACTTAAAAATATATATATAACCAAGGCAATATATCACAATCAATAAATTTTCATTATATATGTATAACAAAACTATTTCTTTTTATAATTATTTTTAGCAATGAAAAAAGACTTGTTAAAATAGTCAAAAGGTTTTATAAGATTTAAGAAGTTATTTCACTACACTCAGCCAATATTATACTAAACCTATTTAAAAGGAAAGATATAATTATTTTAAAATAAAAATAATACCAGAATAATCAATATAGAAAACATTAAACATTTATAAAATCGTCACGATCATAGAATCTATGTTCTAATAAACAGCTCTCTTAGTAACCTCTTATATCCATACATCGTTGGTGCTATTCTAATTTCTGCAGGGAGTTTATAGTAATATGATATGAGTACCACATTCAAAGAGCGAAGTTTAGTGAACTATAGCATACTAAGGTTATTACATGATCTGGTCGTCATTTCGCTATATACGTCGGAGTTCTTTACATATTTATTAAGATTTTGCCTGCAGAAAAACTAACAGTTCTACAATATGTGTAAACATACTACACTACAAACGGTAGAATACCAAACTGTTGGAACAACGAACGGCACAACTGCGTGAATCTTGTGCCCATCATGCATCTAATTCTTTGGCGTCGCACCCCGAAATATGACCGTATCCTGGACACAAAATAAAACACCTGTAGTGACTGAGTAGCCACGCTACCTAGAATACTTCTTATTCCCTAGAGGGCTCTACCCAATTCCTTAGCTCTACCGCCCTGCGATGCTTAAGAACTTGTAGTTGTCTTGCTCAGGTATGAACTCACCGCTGCAGAGTGTTGATAGATGGAACCGTGCTAAATTTGAACATCAACAGCCTCCTTATCTCTGTATTCGTTATTGCCAAATCACTTACTAAACCGGCCTGTATATTCCCTAGAAGCGATAGATACGTGGGTCGAAGGATCGCTGATGATGCAGGTTGCATCGTCAGCAAATTCAGCAAGTATTCAATCGTTTAGAGCATAGCTCAGACCATTTACAGTTGCCATAGGAAGTCTTGGATCTAAGACGACCTGCGAAAAGCCGATTCAAACTTTTGAAACATTTGAATAATAGGGGGGGCGCACTCCTTTTATCTTGGACTGAACTGAAACATGAGCCTTACTACTTTTTAAGTAAGAGGAGAATAACTCGTGGACTACTGTCCACAAGTGTCCAGACTTTAGTTAATATAACGTAGTGATTCAAAATATCAAATGCTTTTGACATATCAAAGAAAATTCTGTCAACAACATTACCGTTACCTAATGAAAAACTGTGTCGCGTGTTGACTTACCAAACAGAAAGCTAAACGGGCTGGAGGATAGAAGATTGTATTTAGTCAATTGAAATTGATAATTTGAATTAATCAATTTATTGATTACAATGTTGTCTTGAATACTGTATTCTTTGTAGTATGTTGCTATATGTGTATATTTTCGATGAAAATATGATAAATTGTACACGGGAAAAGTAAAAGTCTATACAAAAACAAGTGCATTTTATACTTGATAGAAAAGTGTGTAGAACTGTGTACATAATTGTGCATCCTGGCAAGCCAGATATAGCGGTATACATTATCTTATTCTCTAACTGTGAGCGTATTTTTGAAGTTATAGCGGTTACTTTAACTTACCTTGTTTAAGAAACAATTTTTCTTTAAAAATATTTACATAGATGATAACCTTTAATATATTAAACTCACTTCACTTATTGTTGGACAAATTACAATATTATATGCTGCTAAAAGAAACACAATATTACGTGTAACCAAGCTTAACTACAGTATTTATAATCAATATTAAAATTCTCCAAGAAGATTGTGAGGCAACAGGTGCATGTAGCATGGAATATTTCAATGGCCACCGAAAGAAAAATGTCGGAAAATACGTAGAGGCTGTTTCTATATATCTTATACGTGCTCACCTGTATATTTGCAGTAATTTTGATAATTTATTTCCCCAGGTTGTGGCTGTTTTTAGTAATTTTATTATACTTGTGTTATTTGTGTGTGACCTTTACCGTTCAGGATATTACAAGTGTTGACATTTATTGTGTGCAATTGTACAGCCACGTTTGAACGAATAATAAAACGATATTTTGAAGAGGAAAATTCTGTAAATGGGGAAAGTCATGCGTAATCAAATGAACGTGGAAGTTTCTAAAATGTGATCTAACGTAGTGTCCGATAATTATCACTAATGCTTTGTAAATCGTTGATACTAAGTATACTAAAACGTAAGCTGCTGAATAAATGACAAATAGTTGATAATCCGTTGAATATGTTGCAAACAGAGATTTAATCAAAACGGGAGTCCAAGCAGCACTTATTTTCAACGCAAGAGATATTTGAATAGAAGTTCTCAATTAATTAATAATACAATATACAAATTATGTGTAGAGGCACATAGACGTCTATCTAACACACGGCAAAAGTTCCCATTATAGCATTAACGTTCAACTAACGAGTTCTGCATCGTTTGGGACACGTTCTTTTGTGGTATTTGCGACGCGCATGAAGCAGATAGATACACAACATTACCGTAATGATGAGTAATTTCCGCACACATACTACATATATATTAGTGAAAGTATCATTCAAAAGAAATTAGGCATGCGATTTCGCAATATTGATTACTTTATTTAACAGTTGGTTGAAAAGTGCTAAAACATGAAAATTGTTATAGTGCAATTTGTTTTTGTTTCCAACACCAATTCTATAATTTTGAAGGAAATGAGAGGCGAAATATGTTCTTTTAAAATATATTAAATTAATATTTTTAATTTTGACTAATTTGGGATGCCAAATTAGATTTTTTAAGAGTACTTAAACATGGTAAATACCCAGAATGACAAAGACTACATTGTTGCTTCTCAATGAATGACATTCGTTGGCGTGCATATGAATTTGTCATAAACTATATACTTGACAAAGTCATTCTCATTATAGTTGGTTAATTATCTTTGCAGTAAAAAGTTAAGTTATTGCTTACTAAACTGTTAAATAACACTCCATAAAGGAACGACTGATAATAATTCAAACGAAACACAATTCACAGGTTTAAAGAAGTTAGTTAGTGATGAAAGCGTTACAAGAACTTTCCACTCACAGGCAAGCTTTTACGAAAACTCATTAAAATAAATGACAGATAATAGAAAATTGCAATATTTAAAAGAAAGCCAGATGTGGTCAGTTTGAAAGTCTATAAATGCAATTTTAATAAACGAAGATGATAAAATGAGTTTGTCTAATAGACAAGGATAAAAGATTAGATTGAGTTTAACCTGTGTGAATACTGGCAAAAAATCGGGAACCACGACAGCTGGCATTTTGATTAGTTTAAGTTCGTACACTGGAAAAAATGCGCAATGTAACTATGGAGTTATAGGTACTACTACAAATGTATAATTACTCCCAATTTATTGAAAAAGTGCATTTTCGTACGTTTAAATTAACCGAATATTAATTCATCTTTTCACTACCGGTTTCGGCATATAATTTTTCTTCTTTAGGTAAAAAAACAGAAATAATTGAATGCAATAATCAATTAAAAAACTAAAATGAATGACGAAAGTATTTTATTTGAAAGTTCCTTTGACGAGTGACATTTTACTCATTTAAGAAACACAAAATAAAGAAAAATGCTGATATAATCGTGTAGATGAAAGCTGTATAACATAGTATGTCCTGAATTTTTTGTAAACAAATAATACTCAATAAAAAATGCAATACAAAGTAAATGTGTTGTTATTATGAAAGAAACAGCTGGAATTTGAATTATAAAATTCAATTCGATGTGCGATTAAAATAGTTGAATGTACTAGCCATGAGCATTTAGCAATACTAGGTATCAGCAAGAGCTAATTTTAAGTCTTAATTTCGTGATGAACTTGAAAAACAGAAGTGGATGCAGGTATTTTTGTCATTTTATGATAGAAATCTGAAAAAAACAACACTAATCACATACTAATAAACTCCGTATGACATTCCCATTACACGTTCTCCTTAACGGTTTTCTTTATTTTCTTTCATGTGAATGATAAACTTGATCGAAAACTGCAGTTCTGCTACCCCTTTAACTCCCCCCGGACTTCTTGGAAACGCAGCCTTACTTAAGTTTACTAAATAGTAAAATAACTAACCATATTTTTTTTAGAGTGTCTATTTAAGTGCTTTAATAGAAAACAAAAATAGGCTAGGACACCATGTTACTGATGATTCTATAGAAAACAAAACATTTTGAGTAAACAAATGCATGCATAAGATCAATCTGACCTGAGGTTTCACCAATGTCACAGAAAGTTAAAAAGCATTATTACACTGTTGAAAATATTGTCGGTGTTGGCGTTAATTTTGCGCTAGTCAAATATTTTAGTGTTGATTTTTACAAACTTTGCCAGACGAGTTGACTACGTGTGTTTAATAGCACAGAAGTTACTAGAATTTCGTGTGAATTCTTTGTTCAGATATGAGGATTTACTATCTTTCTAGACATTCAGCGTCAACCAATCAAAATCTTTCTCTCGGATAGAAATATAGAAACCCCACCTAATCTAATACGGTATTGCATTATACGCACCACGTGCATTGCACGTGTATCTGTTTTCGGGTTTATTTCTGCGTATTAACATATTCAAACAAACCACCAAACGTGTATTGACCTGCAAAGTGTAACCTTGTAATAGTAAACGTTAATTCCAGTGTGCATAAAAAAATTCAACATCTTAAAGATGTATTGGGAACATCTATTTACGTAATTACTTCAGATTTGAGTCAAATAGCATAAACATTCACTTAATTTTGTAATGGTTCTCAAAAAATCATTTTAAAATTGGTTGACGTTTAGTTGAAACCAAAACTTTTGAATGAGTGGTTCTGCATATTTATAATTGAAAAAACGTCTTAAAGAAAGAATATTAAAGCACTAAGAAATAGAATTGCATATTAAAAAGGCGTCGTGTTTAGAAAACGGTGTTAAATCACCCAATAGATCGCATTCATTTAGTTAAACAGCTAGTAAATTTGTCTAGTCTCGATCAAATAAAATGTGACTAGAAGTATTTTATAATTCCACGTGTCAGTTGGACAAAATAACCCCTTAGCAATATACAATACTTGACTATCTTTGTCCGTCAAATTTAAACTCGTATAGTTCTCGACAAAATAACACGAAAAAAGTATGGACCTCTCCTGACTATTAAGCTAGTCAAAAAAGTGTTAAAATTTTCAACAGTGTACATGGGTTTTCGATTGCTCTAACGCGCTACTTTCCCTAATTCGGCTATTACAAATTGAAAAAAAAAAAACGAGATATGAAGTTTAAGTGTTTCTATACGAATTATTGTACTTTCATGAATTAAATGCTTACGGTAATAACGTAATTAGGGCATTACAGCGGTTCTTAATGTCAAGAAAGTTTAAATTAAAATTAAACAAAAAACATCTCCCATAAAATTAATAATTGCGTATATTGTTACTTACACTTACCTGTTTTTTTATTATTATTTTCAAATACCGGTAAATTTTTGTAATTTCCAAAGGTTTTTTTGGTCAAAACTGGTATATAATCCTTACTACTGTAACGAGCGCCAACTTTTCAACTGGCGGTTCCGATAGGCGTCCCTAGATGGCGCTGGCATAGCGGAAGAAGAACTACCTACGACGAATAACAGAGGGCAGCACCGGGTCGAAGATTCGAGAATATTCTCCAGAATCTTCGAGGACGTTCTAGAAGGCCTCGAACATCTGGACGTTCGCGCCAGCTATAAATAACGCGTCGGGTTGGCCAGGAGGCAGTCAATCGATACGAGTTCGATAGTGCGGTCGCGTTTGAATTAGTACATGTAATATAAATATCGTTTACATAAATAAAGACATTAGTGGTTAAGTGATATAGTTAATAAGCATTTTTAATAGATTTTAATTACCGTAATAGTGTTAATAGAATAAGTGAATTTAAATATATCGCCTGTGTGTTTTTCTAAAACCCCGACAACGTTTTAAGAACCAAAAACGTTACAATTGGTGTCAGGTGTGGGGTATTTGGCGATATATTAGTGGACTAATAGTGTTTAATTAGAAACAATGGCGGCGAAATACTGTAAATTAGTGGACTTGAAAGTGGTAGATCTCAACGGGAATTAGAAGAAAGGGATGAAGATACGGTGGAAGGAAGGCCGAGCTTCAGTCGAGATTACGAAGAGCAATAGAAGCAGCTGGGGAAGATCCTGGGACATATTTGTTTGAAGTGTCTGGTGGCAATGGCGAACTTCTAGTAGAACTTAGAAACATAGAAGAGAAAGTTCTAGAAAATTCCCAGAAAATATGGAAAATTCTAGAAAACTAGAAGAGAAAGTTTAGAAAAAATTGAAAACATGGACGAGAAGAATATAGAAAATTCTAGAAAACTGGAAGAAAAATCTAGAATGATTGAAGAATTGGACGGTCGCATTAAGGTGCTAGAACAAATTTATTCTGGGGCCATACCGAAGACGGAAGAAATTCGAAATTCTACCAATACGGGAAGCAGTCAGATGGAACAAGAAATACAGTGCCCATCTGTGGGTTCAAAGTAAATGTGACCTGCCAACATTCGACGGAAAGACGCACTTGGAAGACTATCTGACGCTGCTGGATACAATGGCTACGGTATATGGCTGGACGGAAGCGACCAAAGCAGCCATGCTATCATGGCTCTGCGCGGCGATGCTTTGAAGGTACTCCAGGCTATTCCTTCGTCGAAGCGACAAAATTACCAAACGCTACTTAATCATCTGGAGATGCGTTTCGGTAATAACATCGGCAGCCAATATATCGCTTGCAGTTGAAGACTCGCTGCCAGAGGTCAGACGAGACTCTACAGGAGTATGGAGCTGACATCGTTCGTCTGGTTAAGAGTGCGTACCCAAGGTACCAGAAGATGTGTGTGAGACTCTCGCTGTGGAAAAATTCCTGGATGCCTGCTTGACAGGGATACTCAACAGGCAGTAAAGCTAGCTCACCGCAAACGTGGAACCAGGCTTTAGTTGAAGCATTAGATTTTGAAGCCGTGAAGCAATCGGTCGAAGGATATGCTCGCGTCCGTGGGATTCACGAGGAAAAGGGCCATCAGAAGGAATTATGAAGAAAATAGACGAGATGATGACGAAATTAATGACAGAAATGGAATCCATGGCAAATTAGGCAACCAGGAAGACGATGCTGGAATTCAGGAAGGATGGAGCACGTACGTAGTCGGTGTCCTGATCAACGAAAAACACAAGCGCGAAGGAAAACTAAAATGGGCCGACGGGAGGGGCGATCGTCGACCCATGTAGGCTGATGCCCCAGTAACACCAGTGGTTGTTGCTTCAGTGGGATGTAGACCTAGCAGCCTCGTCGTGTATGGTAATGTAAATGGAAAACCGAGAGATTTACTGCTAGATACTGGTGCAACAATGACAATACTTCGGCCGGAAGCAGTGAGTAGAAGAACCGGATATATCCAACCAGGTGGACGCTACGTACGGCAACTGGGCAATCAGTCAACGTGTTGGGAGAGACGATGGCACACTTCCGTATTGGTGATACTGCATTCCAGTATCGTGTAGTAGTTGCGGATATAGAACAAGACGTAATCCTCGCATGGACATAATGACAGAATTTGGTTTAAACTGGACTTGCAAGCAGGAGTGTTGAAGGTTGGCAAAGAAGAAGTTATTCTCAACCACAGCAAGAATATGTCGGCCTGCGTAGTATTGGCAGAAGAAGTAACTGTGGCGAGCCGCAGTGAAACCATTGTGGAAGCGAGCGTGAGTGGAGATATTCCAAAAGGGCAAGTTTTAATGCTGGAACGGAGCGATTAGCGGTCAAGGTCGTGGAATACTGGTTGCTAAGGCAGTGATACAAGCTGGAGAAAAATTGCCCGTCCGACTGATGAACGTCAATAGTTATCCAGTAAAGCTGAGGAAGGGCGTACCTTTGGGAAGTTGTGCTAGTGTGTCGTCGATTGTCAACAAAGAGGATGGCGTAACAACAACTCCAGATCCGCTTCCTAGATGGTTAAATAACTTCATTGACTTGTCTTGCAAGGATTTGACAACACAACAAGCCCATACCGTGAAACAGCTGCTTGGACGCTACCAAGATCTTTTCCAAGCAGAAGACCGGAACACGAGGGGCAGGACTAATGTTGTACGACATCGAATAGACACTGGAGATGCCCAGCCGATCCGCCAAGCCCCAGAAGATTGCCATTGGCGAAACGAGCCGAAGCAGAACAAATATACAGGATATGGAGCAGGATGGCGTAATTGAACCATCGAACAGTCCATGGGCTTCTCCAGTGGTACTGGTGAAGAAGAAGGATGGTTCAACTAGGTTCTGCGTGGATTATCGACAACTAAATAATGTAACCAAGAAGGACAGTTATCCTTTGCCCAGAATCGATGACACTTTAGATACCCTAGGTGGGTGTAAGGTATTTTCGACCCTCGACCTGAAGAGTGGTTATTGGCAAGTCGAAGTAGAGGCAAAGGATAAGGAGAAGACGGCGTTTACGATCGGGACAGGATTGTGGCAATTTAACGTCATGCCATTTGGGTTTGTAATGCTCCCGCGACGTTTGAAAGATTGATGGACAACGTACTGAGAGGACTATCCTGGGAAACTTGCTTGGTATACCTCGACGATATAATTGTCTTAGGAAAATCTTTTGAGGACCATTTGAAGAACTTGGAGCAAGTATTTCAGGCGATTGAAAGGAGCGAATTTGAAGCTTAACCCCAAAAAGTGCAACCTGTTCCGGAAGCAAGTGCACTACCTCGGCCACGTAGTATCAGAGGATGGAGTGTCGGTTGACCCAGGAAGACAGAAGCGGTCAAGTCTTGGCCGGTTCCGAAGGACAAGCATGAAATAAGAAGTTTCCTTGGGCTATGCACTTATTACCGACGATTCGTTCCTGGATTTGCTAACATCGCCAAGCTATCACGAGACTAACTGAAGAGGGCAGAGACTACGTCTGGGAGAAGAGCTGCCAGGATGCCTTTGAAGAATTGAAACAGAAGCTGACCACTGCGCCCATCTTGTGCTATCCACAGGCTGAAGGAAATTCATTTTGGATACTGATGCCAGCAACGTGGGCATCGGAGGCGTGTTGTCCCAAGTTCAAGATGGCCACGAAAAAGTGCTCGGTTACTTCAGCAAAGTGCTGTCGAAACCGGAACGCAACTATTGTGTGACCAGGAGAGAGCTGTTGGCCGTAGTTAAGTCTATAGAGCACTTCCATAAATATCTCTATGGCAGGAAGTTCTTGTTAGAACCGACCATGCGGCATTGATGTGGCTGCTACGCTTCAAGAATCCGGAAGGGCAGGTTGCCAGATGGATAGAGCGTCTGCAAGAGTATGACTTTGATTCGGAACATCGCCTGGAACCAGTCATCGAAACGTGACGCACTATCGAGGAGACCCTGTTCCAAGGATTGCACGCACTGCTGTCGTGCCGAAGAGAAAAATGAAGCAACCTGCTTGAGGACTACTGTCATAGATGATAGATGGACTGAAGACCAAATCCGAGCTGACCAGGAGTCTGACGAAGTTTTGAAGCGTGTGATGGAGTGGAAGATGCAAGAAGCGCGGCCTAACTGGGAAACGGTAGCACCATATTCGCGAGAGCTAAAATCGTATTGGGCTCAGTGGGGCTCTTTGGTAATGGAAAATGGTCTTCTCAGACGAGTGTTAGAAGACGAAGCTGGGACCAATAGCAGACTTCAGATTGTGGTTCCGAAAGCAAGAATTCCGAAGTTTTAAAACTTCTTCATGATGGAAATCGGGAGGGCATCTTGGAGTCCGGAAGACTATAGAGAAGGTCAGAGAGCGATTCTATTGGGTTAATTGCAAGAATGACGTGAAAGACTGGTGCCGGAGATGTACAACTTGCGCGCTGCCAATGGACCTTCCCAAGGAAGAGGGCCCCTATGAGGCAATACAACGTTGGCAGTCCTTTTGAAAGGATTGCGATTGATGTTGCCGGACCATTTCCACGACGGAATTTGGAAATAAATACATCTTGGTTGCAGTAGACTACTTCAGCAAATGGGTGGAAGCTTACGCATTACCAAATCAGGAAGCTGTTACAGTGGCTGAGACTTTAGTTAAAGAACTTTTCAGTCGGTTTGGTGTGCCGCTTGAACTTCACTCCGACCAGGGACGGAATTTTGAATCAGCAGTGTTTCAAGAGATGTGCAAAATATTGGGTATTCGCAAGACCGAACAACTGCCTTGCACCCGCAATCAGATGGCATGGTGGAGCGCATGAACAGGACAGTTATCAAGTATCTATCAAAAGTTGTCGCAGACCACCAGCGAGATTGGGACCAGCAACTACATCTATTCTTGCTGGCGTATAGAGCATCGGTCCACGAAACCACTGGCCAAAGTCCATCTAGTGTGCTTTTTGGACGAGAACTGCGCTTACCATGCGATCTTAAGTTCGGCTTTAAACCGAATGAAGAAGTAGTTGGAGATGACTATGTTTCGAACTTGCGGAGGCGAATGGATGATATTCACGATCGGGTGAGGGCGAATATCCATGAAGCAAGCGACCGCATGAAGGAAACTACGACATCAGAGCGAATGAAGGCGGATATCAGCCTGGAGACCTGGTCTGGCTGTTCAATCCTCAGCGACGTCGAGGCTTCTCACCTAAGCTGCAACGATCGTGGGACGGGCCTTACGAAGTGATAAAGCGAATTAATGACGTCATCTATCGCATCAGAAAGAAACCCAATGGTAAAGCAAGAGTGGTGCATTTTAATCGCCTAGCTCCTTATCTTGGGGACAATCAAGAGGACGAGCAGATGGTCCGAGTTTGTAGACTCCCCGAAGAAGAACTCAGCTATGAGGAGTTCATGGACAAGTATGGGAATGGCCGCAAAGTGCGTCATGGTGTAACAACGGAGATTCAGGAGGATTTGTTTTTGGCTCCTGAAGGGTGCGCGTTAGCACACTGTGTTGCCCAAGATTTAAGAATGGGCAAGGGGATAGCTACGTCTTCAAGAAGAATTTGGTGGCGTCCAAGATCTTCGAAGCCAGAACCCTGAGGTGGGCAAGGCTCTGCACTTGCCAGGAAAGAAACGGCCTTTATTCTACTTGGTGACCAAAGAAGCCTCAGTTGGCAAGCCAACCTACGGACGATGTGGGACAGCCTGATAAGTTTAAGAGAGCAGCTGTTGGAGCTGGAGATCAATAAGATCAGGGTGCCAAAAATAGGCTGTGGATTGGATGGCTTGGACTGGAGGGTCGTAAGGAACATGCTCGAAGAAATTTTCCGATATACTGGAATAGAGTTCCTAGTATGCAGCTACAACCCGCGGTCAGCAGAGGGAGGCGACGAACGGTAGCGTGCTATTTCTTCCGGACCTCGTCGTGTAAGAATGGAGAGAACTGTTCGTATCTTCATGGAGGTGATAGTTCCTGTTCCGGGACGGAACAGATCTAAGGAGGGAGCAGTGTAACGAGCGCCAACTTTTCAACTGGCGGTTCCGATAGGCGTCCTAGATGGCGCTGGCATAGCGGAAGAAGAACTACCTACGACGAATAACAGAGGGCAGCACCGGGTCGAAGATTCGAGAATATTCTCCAGAATCTTCGAGGACGTTCTAGAAGGCCCTCGAACAATCTGGACGTTCGCGCCAGCTATAAATAACGCGTCGGGTTGGCCAGGAGGCAGTCAATCGATACGAGTTCGATAGTGCGGTCGCGTTTGAATTAGTACATGTAATATAAATATCGTTTACATAAATAAAGACATTAGTGGTTAAGTGATATAGTTAATAAGCATTTTTAATAGATTTTAATTACCGTAATAGTGTTAATAGAATAAGTGAATTTAAATATATCGCCTGTGTGTTTTTCTAAAACCCCGACAACGTTTTAAGAACCGAAAAACGTTACACTACACATAACCTATATACATGTGCTACGTGCCTTTAGCGAAATTGCGTGTTTTATTGGACAAACATAAGGAAATTAACACTCGATTAGCCTAAATTAGGAAAAAATGCACACTTTTTCAATAAATTATCCGTTTTTAATATTATAACTTCATAGCAGTATCGCGGGATTTTTACCAGTGTGTTACATTTCTCTTACAGTGATATTTTATTTTATACTGTTTACTAATAGGTAAATAAAAATTTGTTTGCGAGCTATTTCTTTTCGACAATATTTTGTTAAACTGACTGTACACCTTCAAATACTAAAAGAAAAAATCTATTTTGAGGTAAGATTACTGGATAGGACTTACAAATTGTGTGGAAACCATTACAGCACGGCAATTAAAAAAATGTCTTAAAATGAATGGTGACAATTCGCGGAAGAATATTAGTTCGCCACATTAAACCATCGTGCTGTCGTGCATCAACAACAATGGTCAATTTCCAAACATATCAATTTAGTTATTAATTAAAATAGTAAAGGAAATTACCCGTAGCGAACGTTTAGCTAATAAAAATTAGTTACGTTTAATTATTTCAGAGTTTTTCTACCTTGTTTCTAGGAATAAATAAATGTAAAGCAACAAAGTAGGAGTTGGTTATTTTTGCAAAAACAACATCGTTTTTCTTCTCTTTCTTTTATTTTATTACTATTTCAAGGCATTAATAAAGAGGCGGAGAGAAATATCTATTCAACTTGTCCTTTTATTAATTAAGTAAATAGTGAAGTACACATACTTGTTTACGTGACAATTAAATATATGTTTCGACTATTTAAATAGTCTTCATCAGTAAGGATTTTTTTTAAGTTATAATCACTAAAAAGGATAATTACAAAGTTAATAAAACAAGAAATTATTTAAAACGGTGATAATACTTAGGTACACCTGGAAAATATAAATGTGAGTAATTGGCTTCATTTGATTTTAAAAAACAGAAATAAAAGACCATCACGAAGCAACGCAAACAATTTAAAAACAAAATGTGTGCCAATAAACGGAGCAAAGCGAAATTGATTTTAAAAATGCAAGCGATGCAAATTGTAAAAAACTGCAAACAAAAAGATGTACGGGTATATTTCGATGTGGTAAGTTACAGCAAGGAAGAACAATTTTTTGACAAATTGCAAATATCGGTTCTGTCATTGATGCTGTTGTCATTTTTCTTAATGCATAATCATCTCTCTAAAAACAACGAGTGTAATAATTTTTTTTTTCTTTATGTAAGATTTTGGTTTTCTTTTAATTAAAGGTGAGATTAAATTTGTTTTCATGTTTTTTCTTGAACGCTGTTAAATTTGTTGATGATTTAAGTACTGTTCAGTTTGACAAATATATTTACTATTACAGTTATTACAAGGAATACCCTAGATTAAATGAGTATTTTTCTTGGTAATATTGCAATGTTAATGAATTTTTTTTCTAAGAAACAAAAATGTTCCTATAATATTCACGTACAATACTTGTATTATAGGAAAATTTCTAACATTTCGACATTTTCCTTAAGTTTCTGTATATTTACCCCCATTCAGCGCGGAAAATTATTAGAAAAAAGTGGTTCGTGAAAAAATTACTTAAATTTTTTAGTATGTAAAGTATTCGCATACTTCTTTTCTAAAAAGTTTGAAAAACTTGATAGATAGATTTTGAATAAATTTCCCAGAAGTTCACTGCATTATTTTATCTATAAATTAATGCTAACTCTCAAATTAAATTGTATTGTTTTATATATACGAGATAACAAATTCCAATTAACGCGGTTATTTATTAAGACCCAAGTTATTGAATATAAGTGTACCTTTTATATTTTACCTTCGCAAGAACAATGACATAACATTAATTCCATATACAGTAGAAGTGCTACTGTTACTACACTGAAATTACCTCAACCCAAGTGTATAGTAGTACGTACTTATTAATCTCAACCTGCTTATTATAAACCGTATTTCGTTCAATGGCGGCCACATCAAGCGCATCCGAGTGTTCCTTGAAACAATTAATCTGAAAGAAAAAATGAAAATCGTTGCGGCTTAATTAAAATTTGGAAGTATAAAATCACAAGCTTGTTACGCTCATGCATAGGGACGTATAACCAAAATTCCAACATACAGAAATAATAGGCTCTCCTTGAAACAGGAAGTCTTGCCCCGCCGGAACTCCCATGAACTGTGAACCCTTCGAAAAAGTAACGCTGTACGAATAAATTTTCATATATTAATGAAAATAATATGTCTTTATCATTACTAATACATTGATTGTGTGTTATAAAAATAACCACACGCTGTTGAAATACACGGGTTAATTATGAATCTTTTTAGGTCGCATAACTGCATAATCTTACAAAGGTAACGTTATATGCTTAGGTATACTTGTTCGGGTACGTCTATAGAACTGTAAAATGTATAGCTTTTCATCTGAATGGTGACAATCTATCAGCACTAAATCAATACATTCTAAGCGAAGAACAGTTATTAGTGATGCTATTTCTTCTTATACCGACTATTAATAAAGTTCATTGAACCTTGGCACTAATATTTTGTTTGCATCTGACAACCTTTTTCACCAGTGTATTCGCACTTGATTATTGCTACAATGCCACGAAAAACTGATCGTACACCATTTGATTTTGCATTTTTATATTCGAATTAAATATAATTTTTAAAAACAAGAATTGTTTTCTTAATAATTACATTTTGTTCTATCATTTATTATGTATGCAAGGGATTTATCATATACTGCGACCTAAACCATCTCCCATCTGTCCCCATCTGTCTCCCCTATTCTTGCTACATTTACAATTGCTCGTCCAAATTTATTCCTTTTAACAAGTGCAGAATACGAGAAGGCCTTAGATTAGTAAAGTAAATCGTTCTCTTCGATTTCACATGCTCAAGGTGCAATGTCCTTAGGTCATATAGAGTTGCATAGCTTCATTTCTGGATTATTTATTTAGAGTTTTTATTACATTATAAAGTATTGTTACCGATATTATGGTATCCTAAGTTGTAATCCTGGTTGTGTAATATACTTTATTTTATTCCAGTTAGTTTAATAATTACAAAAAAAGATATTTTCACTATTTTGTATCATACTCTTTATATACATACTTATATCAATTATTTTTTTTTCCTTTGCAGTAGTTGGCGTTTACGCATATACTTTGTTTTTGTAACTACCCTAACAACCAGCAATATTACATAGATATTTTTAAAAATATATTTTATAAATATTTTTCGTGAGGTTTTCTAAATATAGATAAAATATTCAATTAAAATATTTATTCCATATTTTAAAATTAATGTAAGCGCAATATTTTTTCTAAAATATTTGTAAAATATTATTTATATGAAAATTGAGATTTTTTATGCAATCTATTTAATTTGTCAAAATGAACTAAAATTGTTCTTGGTTATTTAGAATGTATAACGTCGATAACGAAAAGTTGAAACATACATAGAGTTGTCTAAAAGGCAAGAACTTGTTTTTTCACACTCACCATACAAGTTAATAATCAATAATTCTGGCATCTTTTAAGGCATACTGAAGGTTTATCAAACTAATCACTATTTTTTAATTGAAGTGTTCTAAATAAAAAACAAACGTATTTATTATCATTATCATCATAAAACAATGCCAATTGTATTAGATCATACCATGAATAAAACATCGTACAACATTATCAACACCTACTAATACATTTGGAGCATTTACAATAATTGGAGTGGTAGCTACATTCTAATACTTACAAACAATAAAACAACACAACGTATTCTAACCTCTATTTGAGGTTATGACGCTTATCTACCGAGATGAATCTCTTAAGCAAATCAACTAGCAATTTATCTGGTAGATGCAGTACATATATGATGCATAAAATTCCTACAATTATATTATTAAACGATTTCTGTACATAGCGATATTGAGCATTCCAATTATCTTATAAATGCCATGACATGTTCAAAGTTTTGCTTACCTCGTAGTCACCACAAAAACTAAAACACACCCCGCAACAATTAATTACACAGTTAACCCTAATCTGCCCTAATCGTATACTATTATAAACTATAACATGTAACGGACAAACGAATGAAAACATTGATGATACATACGATAAACAATACATCCTAGGTAACACTGGATTTGATACAGTTAGTTTATATCTTAAGTTATCATTAACAATATTCTTACATTCTAATAAGTTCTTCTTGGTTTCTGTGATCATTTTTGATAACGGATTTTTAGTTAGCTTTACGTAAGAACCTTGCGTTAAAAGGCTACTGACACAATCAAAATAATCTCTTTTATCTAAAATGACTACAGTATTACCTTTGTCAGATTTTAAGTAAAAGCAGTTTTTGTTTTTAAGCCCTTTAGCAATGTTAATTTCTTTTTGTGTGATATCTGAAGGATGACGTTGTTTATTTTCTAAAATTTGAGTTTTACAAGCGGCTCTAATAAAGTTTTAGTATGATCATCAAAAGTACTAATCGCTGTTTCTATACCAGATATAATTTCTTCAATTGGTGGTTTTTTAAATTTTAAATTATATTTCAAACCTTTATTCAACAAATCAATTTCTTCCTTGTTAAAAGATAAAGAGAATTCGTTCTTGACTAATATATTTTCTGGTTTATTAATGTGAGCACATTCTAAACTAAAAGATCAATTAAAACGCGTTACAAGGAGCATTTGGCTCATCTTAAATTTAGAAGGTTTGACAAATCTAGTGTAGCTCTACATATGCTTGAACAAAACCATAAAGTTGACAATATAAAGTTAGTTAAAAACGTAAATAACTATGTGCAATTAAATTGTTATGAGGGTTTGGAAATATATAAACACAAACATATTTTAATGAATTCAGATTTAGGACCATTAAATTCTTGTCTTTACGGTTTATTAAGTAGTTAACTAGGCGAAGTTAGGATTAGTGACTAGTTAAGCATGACGGCAGTCAGCCATGATAAAGATCTAAACTACTTGATACACAAAATTATGAAATTGAGTTTTGTAGCAGTACTGATGTTTTCTCTATATTTTTGCACGACAGCAGTGGGGTATAATCATGGATAAGTATAAAGCATGTATACTCGACCAAAAAGGTACGTAATACCAATAATGAAAATTACATCAAGACAACAAATATGATAGTCATAATTTGTCCAGTGAATACGTTCATTGAGTTAATGGAACAGTGTAAATTAATATATTATTTTGCTTTATAAATTTGGTGAACAACGTCTCTTAGTGCATGTGTTTGTATTGCTTATTTAATAAAGATTATTTTTTGATTCAACAAACACTTGTTATTGAAATAACTTTATTCTTTTAACTAACAATATTTATAATGTTAAAAACTTTGGTATTTCTTGGAATGTAAATTGTTAATGGGCCAAAAAATCTAATTTCTTACTATAATTAGCATTACTCATAATATTAACAATATTGTCATTTTTCACAATATATTAATTATCATAAATCCAATAAATGCAGGTCTTACTTTAAAACCCCAAGTGTAATTGAAATAACAGTAAATTTAAAGAAAACTATTTTATTTTGACGATAAAACAAAAATACAAGTGCATATGCATCTTCAACTATTATACTACTTTCAATATTCAATACTAAACTCTAATTAAGAAAAAAAACGCTATTAAAATATGTACATCTATCAAACCTGCGTTAAATTATTATTAGATATTTTAGGGGTAACAAGATTCTAAAAAAAATCTGAAATAGCTTACACAAAGGTACGAGTTATACATAGAATTGTTTTTAGAAGAATATTCCTTTGGACTACATAATTTTTTTGGACTATATATAATATTAAAAATATATAATATTTACAATATCTTTGCCTATACAATATACAAATGGTTAATATCCTGGAGAATAATTGCAACTTTTCTCCATTTAAAACTCACAGAAACTGTGTATATACCATATACCATAGTTGATACTGACCGATGGAAAATTATATTATTCTCCTGTTGATTCTATATCCAGGATCACGTCAATCTATTATAATCTGGAAATAACAGGAAAATAACTGCGAATAGCAAACAAAATGCTCAAGTAGTGTAACGATCAATTGAAAAGAAACATAAGAGGCGTTTTTTGGTGACACAACTAGGTTTGGAGTGGTTTCAAACGCTTTAGGGTTACGTCACTTGACCATTGCGGTTCACAAAAATAAATTCGGTTTGTTTAGGTCTGCTTAGAACTTACAAAATGACA
The DNA here is from genome assembly GCA_004143645.1 of Protaetia brevitarsis. Taxonomy (NCBI): domain Eukaryota; kingdom Metazoa; phylum Arthropoda; class Insecta; order Coleoptera; family Scarabaeidae; genus Protaetia; species Protaetia brevitarsis. The sequence goes on along the minus strand of RXPK01000287.1, from coordinate 3,679,936 downwards.
GATAGAGTTGTCTACAATTTCATTGCATCTTGTGGAACTGAAAATGCCAGCACTGGTTGTTAGCTCAATCTTCTACATCATATTAATGCCCATAAATTTAACTACATTCTTATAATGTTGTTATTGGAACAAAAAAAAATATTTTGCGATACCATATAGTGGTGACTGGGTTGAAAATTACCTTCAGTAGATACAATTTCTACATATACTTTCGTATGTGCCGTTATATTTTTGCACCGTTGAAGAAATTAGTTACTTAAAGTCAGAAAAGTTCTATCATGGGTGATCAAGCACTGACTATAGAAAAAATTGCGTTTTGTACTTTTGAAAAATCTACACGTTAATATTTACTGGCGATCGGTTCGAGGTAGGTGTTTCAAGTGTAACAAATATAATAATAAAAGAAATCTCTGCACTTTTATCAAAGTTTATTTGACCAAAAGAACAGGATTATATTAATATTGTTAATTAAATGTGTGTTTTTCTCTATTAACAATTTAGATGTCACTCACAATTTTAGTAGGTAATTGCTTATTATTGCAGCGACCGAAAGGGATCACTTGTCTATTTATGTCAACATTAATATAACCTCCCAATGTTAACTGCTTCAAACTCTGCTCCACAGGTCGGTTAGCCAGTTTGGCAAACCAAATTTAACCGAGTTTAAAGTGACGTGATTAATTTGTCGTCAAAGTAACAAAACCTTTTCTAACTGCATCAAATACTTCAAAACGCAATCAAAATCAAATCAAATCAAAACGCAAACGCCTAAGATGTTCATACCGAGAAAATTAAAATGAAAGCTTATCTACCATTTTGTGATACATTTGTTTATGAATTTAAATTATTGTTTGTTGGTGAGAGCGGTTTTTTAAATAATAAACCTTGATAAGACGAATTAATGAAATATATTGACGTTACACTATAGTATACTATAGATTTTTCAATTAACAACCATTCAAAACTGAAATTTAACATTCCTTTATAAAATTGGTGTTTGAAAGCCCATTTTAAAATAATAAAAACAAACGTAACTCAATGAAATTATTATTAAGTTATGTACATAACTATTCTTCTTTAAACTTGGGCGACATTTTCTGTTGTTTTATAAAATGCAATTATTTATTTATTCACGTTTAAAACATTTTATATAATGTTTTAAGATTTTATTTTTTGTCGTATTGTTATGAAAGTAATATACTATTGGCCAATAAATAGCATCTTTGGGTTTATTGAATTTCTACATATACTTGGTGTAAAATAAGTTTATTAACAAATTGCAAAAACATTTTACATATCGATTATATATTATTAACCGCATGATACCACCTAAAATTGCCTATTTCTTATAACAGAACTTAACGAGTGTATGTACATCTCCGATTGGCTATATCCCATTGGCCATACTATAAGAGTTTTATTGGACGTTAAATATAAACATACTTGGGAGCCAACCTATCAGTTAGTACGTATTTTGAATAACTTGGGTACGTATAAACAAAACTACACGGGGCTTCAAGCACTATTTGGTGTGGGCCTTTTCATTTATTTCGTTAATTACTTTCAATTACTATTATAATTTAAGATATCAAAAAAAATAGATCTGTAGTAGAAATAAAATAGTTTACACGCTCTAATAAATACAAATATTTACCATAACACCTAAAATGTTTTCCTTTAAGTGTACAGGCATTAACGACAAGTTCAACACTAACCTAGTTCAGAGTCAATGCTTACTGTTAGTAAATCCAAATTCCTGAATTTTTGTACCGATTGGTCAACGAAGCGATACTTGGTATGCGCAAATGGAAAACTAGAAATGGAAATCGCATTGAAATGAAATTCTAGCACATAGCACAGAATGCCGCGGTGTTCGAGTGATGGTGAGCACATATTGGAGGAGTTTATTCTGCCCATTCAACCGTATGAAACGAACTTATCGAATGAGGAAATCGTGTTCGTACGATATATATTGGAGATACAAATAAATAATGTTAAGGCAGCGCGAGGTCATTCAGCTCCTTCTAACATTAGCATTTTGCATTTTAACTTGACTATTAATTAAATAGCATAAGTACTTGAATAGATTAGAAATTTTAATTATTGTTTAATACATTTCTCATTTCTTAAGTTCGGTATAATATTAACCAAACGTTTTGAATGCTGGAGTAATGCAAAAGCGATATAAAGAGCTCACAAAATGAATAGATTCACCAACTTTAAAATGATTTATGGTGCCGCTGAAGTTTTTGCGTTTGTATTAAGATAAAAGATTCTTACCTCTACGCAAATAAAAGAAACTCTGGAGCAAAAGTCAACGATATTAGATTTTTCTCGAAATAAACAAAATGAAAATAAATAAAATCTGGTAAATTAAATGTATCTCTCAGCAAAATCATCACCTACTCTGTTGAAGCAACATCGTTTTGATGAACAGTAACTTACTAGCGAGTAGTTAGCGTAATATGAATCAAAAGAAATAGAATTACTGAATCGATTATTGATTAAATCTCTGGGAAAGTTGAGTATTTTTTCTTAATTATTATTAAACGTTATCTAAGAAAAATTCCCGATCACAACGACACAGTATTACTATGAGCAGAAGACAAAAGAAATCAACGTTTTATCTAATTAACTAAAGTAGTTTCGAAGAAAAATATCCACGGATTTAAATTAAGTGGCTTTTTTAGACGCAGTTTTTCTAGTTTATCTCTATTTTCCCGGTCTCTCATTTATCATAATTTTGGCATAATTTCCCTTTATATCGTTACGATAAACAATAATACTCTGTTGCTTAGAAAAGTGCATTTCTATCATTTTCATTCAAATAGCGGTGCAACTCGCACCTAAACCACTTGTTAAGTAAGTAGCATAGATATCTAAAGGTAGCAAACAAATGGACAATGATTATGTCGTCGTTCTTGTACCAAAAGCCATAAAAATACATAATTATATTTAAGGATTCACCCCCGCGGGACGACGTAGAACAAAATTAGATTTTTAATTTCCTGAATTTCTTAAAAAATTAAATTATTTAACCAGATATATCCACGGCAATGGCGTTTATAGAAGCTTGTAACAATAAGAAATCACCTTTCTTGGGCTTTAAAATTTTACCTATTAGTATAAAAGTTTCAGAGCGTAGCGTACGTAAAAGGCCAAGGTTAGGATATAATGCGAACAATTTTAAAGTACAAACTAATTTTTTAACATGCATTATTTGGACAGAAAACGCGGCCAAGGAAAGATAAATAGAAAAGTTAAGACAAAATACAAAAAAAAAACAAGAAAACAAGCACATGTAAATACTAAATTATAATATTAACATTATTATTATTATAACTAGTTGTCGAACTGAAAGCAACAGAAAAAAGGTAAGAATGAATGACACAATCACTATCATCACTAATATAAAATAAATACTGTAACTATCGAATTTTGGTTGCGGAAAAGAAGAGAAATTTTCCTCAAAGACAAAAGACATTGACGTTCAAATTCAGGAATAAAGTTCTGAAATATTTTATTAAAAAGATATGAGATAGAGAGGACCCGGCTACGACCTCTCTATTTCATATCTATGGTGACAAATGCCCTTTAGCATAATTTCATCCCTTGAAGTTATATTATAAGCGCTCTATAAGTCACACTGGATGGCTATTATCCGTATTTTTCCAAAATATGAACCCCAAAAAAGTCATAGTTTTGACGAAAAGAGTTAATTTAACTTTTAAAGAAAGAATTTTCCCGAAAACTACTTCTTGTATTTTATTCATTTTTTCATATCTCGTAGACACTTACAAGGTGCATTTATGACTAAAATATCAAACTTCTATCTCTTCTAAGAGACATAGAAGAAATATATTGCTGTTTTCAATACTTTTTTAGGAGTCTTATACCCCGTATACACGCACCATTTTTTGCATAAACAATACACATATATCGATATTAGGGCTGCCGAAACTCATCTTTTTCAGGAGTTGGGAACTCGTCCAGTGCCCTACTCGTTTTCGTTCGTTATCCAGGAATTCAGATTACGCGAAATTAAATATTACTTGAAGTCGAGTTTTACATATTATATCTATAGGAGTACATGTATAAATATTTTTGTAACGCATACCCACATCTTATGCAGAATTTTTCACAACATTTTAGTATTTTTTGAACAAGTATTTCTAGCTATCCTCGTACACTTGAGGAAACAAGTAACCGAACGATTCGAAATGCGACGACCGAGAGAGAAGATATCGGTTCCTTTCCCCGCTACCCCTCCCCCTCTAGACGCCTACCCGAGCGGCATTGTATTTTCTTTCATTTACCTGCGGAGGTTCGGACGTAGCGTATTGGAGGCAATAGAGATACACCGATGACGTCATACTGTCGACAGGTGTACTTTGAGCAATTCGGCACGGTCTGTGTTAGCTTGTAAATGCGATACAGGCATGTATTATATTTGCTTTTCGCCTTATATCTACTTATTGAAAGCGCATCGCGCGCGAATAGTTGACGGTATTTAAACTATTTTTGCAAATTTATTTCATTCTAAATAAACATGCCGATATAAATGTCATCCGCAAAATAACATAAGACTTCTTTCATAATTATAATTATTTGAGATGTTGTTTGAAAAAATCTTGATTTATGGCGGGACTAACGTTTGTAAGGTTACCTATAAGTTCATAGGAATACGTGAATGGAGGGAATACCATAATAATTATGGTATCCTATGGAGGTAAATTTATAATTAATTATAAATTTACCTCCTTACCAGCGTTTATTGACCCATTAGCCGTAAATGTTACTTATAAAAGGTTCTGTATAAGTATTCCAATTAATTTTGGGTGTCATGATAAGTTAGTCCAACGCTTCTTTAATGTTTAAAACGTGCACATTTAATTATTGTTAGTAGGAAAGGAAACAAATAATAAAAAAATACAGAGTGTTCTCTTTAAACTGAAACAGTATGTTACACGGTTTAGCAAGAAGCGGTCACTTCCAATGGTCAAAATATTTTAAGAACGTAGTTCATTATCAATGACTTGTTAAAAATTATAATTAGTTATGATGTTTGGTGTTCCATACACTTCTACAATGCCAACCACCGTGTAATATAAAAATAATATGTATTTCATATAAAAATACAAGTATATATATCTAAAATATAAATATATAAATATATTATAGAAACAGCAAACTTCATTTGACTTTCTTGGAATTTTATTGAAAAGATAAAGAAATATCACAGAAGTTATGTGGCAAATAAAAAATATAAATAATTAACAAAAATAAAATACTTCAAAAAAATAAAATTAAAATTCCCGAATAAATAATAAGACAAAGAATAAATAAAAAAACACACAAAAATATGTAGCAAATAATTAACAAAAATAAAATACTCCAAAAAATAAAACAGAAATTCTCAAATAATAATTAAACAAATAATAAATAAAAAAACATTCTAATGTAAAAGCAGATAAATTAATAAGAAGTCCAATGTTCATTCCCCGAAATAACTTGTTCTAGTCGCCTAGGTATCCATATTTTCACTTACAACAAACCTTATTTATATGATATTCACACATTGGGCATCTTTTATTTCTTACAATCTCATTAGTCCTTTTTCAGGTACAATTAAACATAGTTTTCCTAATCTCCTATTTAGATGTGATTGTAAATATAATTTTAATTACATCACTTGACCAGTCTCATTTATAGCAATTAAAATCTCATTAATCGTTTTTAAATCACAATTACACATTGTAGCTCCTTGAGATTATAATCGGCCGTATATGATTTACAAATATGTATAGTTTGATTTTTTTTTGATACACCTATCTATTGCTTCTTAATCCGGGGAAATGTAAAGGAATTAGGAATGATGGAATAATGCCATCACATGTTCTATTTAATGTCTTATTATTTATTTGGGAATTTTAATTTTATTTTTTTGAAGTATTTTATTTTTGTTAATTATTTATGTTAAGATCTTCTTTATTTAAACTCAACTAATTTATCAATTACATTACAACTTAAAAAAAAACAAGAACTCTCTCCCTCACGTCCCTTTCACTACTACTGTCTTCTCCCGCCTTCTTGCTACCAACTGTCCTTTTTGAAATCAGCGCTGCCAACCTTCGGTAGTTGCGTTTTCCTTTTCTTAACATTTATTATATATTTTTTATTTGCCACATAACTTCTGTGATATTTCTTTATCTTTTCAATAAAATTCCAAGAAAGTCAAATGAAGTTTGCTGTTTCTATAATATATTTACATTTTAGATATATATCTATACTTGTATTTTTATATGAAATACATATTATTTTTATATTACAAGTGGTTGGCATTGTAGAAGTGTATGGAACACCAAACATCATAACTAATTACAATTTTTAACAAGTTATTGATAATGAACTACGTTCTTAAAATATTTTGATCACTGGAAGTGACCGCTTCTTGCTAAACCGTGTAACATACTGTTTCAGTTTAAAGAGAACACTCTGTATTTTTTTTTATTATTTGTTTCCTTTCCTACTAAAATAATAAATGTGCACATTTTAAACATTAAAGAAGCGTTGGACTAACTTACCGTGACACCCAAAATTAATTGGAATACCTATACAGAACGTTTATAAGTAACATTTACGGTTAATGGGTCAATAAACGCTGGTAAGGAGGTAAATTTATAATTAATTATAAATTTACCTCCGTACGATACCATAATTATTATGGTATTCCCTCCATTCACGTATTCCTATGAACTTATAGGTAACCTTACAAACGTTAGTCCCGCCATAAATCAAGATTTTTCAAACAACAACTCAAATAATTATAATTATGAAAGAAGTCTTATGTTATTTTGCGGATGACATTTATATCGGCATGTTTATTTAGAATGAAATAAATTTGCAAAAATAGTTTAAATACCGTCAACTATTCGCGCGCGATGCGCTTTCAATAAGTAGATATAAGGCGAAAAGCAAATATAATACATGCCCGTATCGCATTTACAAGGCTAACACAGACCGTGCCGAATTGCTCAAAGTACACCTGTCGACAGTATGACGTCACCGGTGTATCTCTATTGCCCCTATACGCTACGTCCGAACGTCCGCAGGTAAATGAAAAGAAATACAAAGCCGCTCGGCAGGCGTCTAGAGGGGAGGGTAGCGGGGAAAGGAACCGATATCTTCTCTCTCGGTCGTCGCATTTCGAATCGTTCGGTTACTTGTTTCCTCAATTGTACCTCTACTAGGGCTGTTGCTCGAAAGCAGGTACCTGTGGGTGTTTGTGTACCTGGGTTCCCTAAATTACCGGCAACGGTTCTACCCGGCTTCGGGTACTCAGAATTGATCAGGTACTGACAACACGAAAAAGCCAATTTGTTCAGGATAACAAATTAATTTCAAACAAATTTTATCATGAAAATTTAGTTAATCCAACAAAATACTTCGTTACCGATAAATAAAGGGTTAATTGAACAAATAATTTGATTGAATTATTCACCGCTATTTTTTTGGATAAAACCCGACTAGGCATAATACTCAATTTCACCCAATTTATCCCATTTCGGGTAACAATATAATTGGTAGTGCACAAGACAAGTTTTGGATTCTGGATTGTTAGTTGGGAAGGGTGGCTAGCCACACGCGCTTAGGCCCCTCTAACCGGGCCCATTGTGTTACCTTCCCTAGGCGGGATCACTCACCCGCAGCCTACTCGAGCCAACCCATGCGAAGAATGAACTCGAGCAGTGCAGCATGTGGAGGTGTGCCGCCAAAGCTGGCCATACTGGGCCAGAACTCCCCCAGGATGGAACCTCTAGGTTGGACACACGCCGGACAGTCACATAGGATGTGCTCCGGTGTCTCATCCTCTAGGTAACAGGCACGACAGAGAGCTGCAGACAGTATCTTGCTGTCCTGGGCGACAACCTGGGGATGGCTTTGCGTGCCTGACAGCAGGTGGTTATGGATGCCCATCTCTCCTCGTGTAGAGTAGTGGTCCATTGGTTTATTAGGGTATTGAGTGTAGCCGAAGAAATGGGAAGAACAGGCTCCGGTCCCATGTAAGGAGAACACGAACCCCGTCTCGCCAACCTATCGGCAGCCTCGTTTTCCAGATTACTTTTATGACCTTTAACCCATCTGAGTATCAAGTCTTTATCCATAGCGATCGCTTCCAAGGCATTTTTAGACTGAAGTTCTACGCCTGAAGCAATCTTATAACTGCTAAGGGCTTTAAGGGCAGCTTGGCTATCACTGTAAAGGATAATACGTTGTCCCTTAATGCCCCTTGTTAAAATTTCTTCGGAACCATGCAGGATCGCCAATACTCAGGACAGGACAAGTACCCGCCTCCCAAAAACGATGAGTCTCGACAGCCCTACTATCAATATGTTTTTCTCACTCCTTTTGCCACTTACCAAATAAACTTACTAATCGTACTACCTTGATAATCACAATACACTAGAAATAAATAGGTACAACTGATAAAAGTTCAGCAACGGACGTTTGTGGTATTTCATAATTATAAAAAAAAGGTGAAAATGTAGATTAAACGAAAAGGAAAGACCTTTAACCACAGTCGTTGAAATTGGAGCAAATTCTTATTTTGATGCTTTTAAATAACGAAGATGTATTTTATAATTGTTACTTAGAAATAACTATGGCACATTAAATGTTTTGTTTTCTAAATGTAAGCTTTAAACCGAATTCGAGTATATTTATTATTAGTTAGTGCAGAATTACTTCCTCACCAAATTATGGTGACGTATGAAAACTTTGTATGAACCATTTATACTTCTTCACCATTTTTCAAATTACATATTTGTTATCAAAGGATAAATAAGTATTATTTATGCAAAAATGGCTGGTGTACATGGGTATTAAGGCCCCTAAAAAGTGTTGAAAACAATAATATCTTTTCTTCTATGTCTATTAGAAGGGGTAGCAGCTTGATGTTTTAGCCATAAATGCGACTTATAGTGTCTACAATATATGCGAAACTGAATCAAATATAAGAAGTAGTTTTCGAGAAAACATTTTTTTTTTTTAAATTAGTTCTTCTTCGCCAAAACTATGCCTTTTTAGGGTTGATATTTTGAAGAAATGTAATAGCCATCCATTGTAACTTATAGGGCAGACAAGATTAAAATTACGCTCAAGAGCATTTCTTACTATACTTACGCGGCTACGGCCTTTGCATAATAAAATATGAAAGCGTAATGAAACTAGTAGGTACAGATGTAGGCTGATAGTAAGCAGCCGACGAAAGAGCGAAAAATTTTCAAATTCTTAACTTATAAGAATCTAATAAATAATTAGATTGTCAGGTACAGAAGAGTGTTGGTAGATTGAGAATCACTCTTAAATAACAACTTCTTGAAAGAGCTAAAATCAAAATAAAAGCAACATTTTTGGAGATAATTTTTCATTAAATTTTTGTATTTACAGCTGATTCATCTTCGTAATATCAAATATTTCTCGATTCAGTCCACCCTATACTGCTTCCTACTTTCCGAAATAGCAATGAAGCAATAGTCAGACCATAATTTTGTAACAAAAAAAAATGCTGTGCTTCAACCTAGCATTTTAATTTAATAATTTATAGTATCATCGCTAATAGTTTTTTGCGTCGGTATTACTAAATTATGAATTCTGTTTTTAATCACATAATCCGTTCCAAACGTCACATTCAAAATAGTCCATATATTACAGTGGACAGGAAAGTTTTAACTTTAAGACTGGTTTTGGACGTGATTTAATATTTTAATCTTAACTTATGGTTTCTTCTATGCCAGTAGTAAATGGTTCAGCGGGAATGCAATGGAAAACAGAATTTAGAATGACATACAATAACAGGTTCTCTCTTATTTGAATTTAAATTATGATGTTACCGAATCATAGATATTTGCATATTTAGAGATTCTGTGAATATCTGCCTGTTTTCGGTACAGACATTATCGTTTATTTTTGGGCAAAATTGATTTCCTTGCAGTAGTTAGAAGGAACACATGGAAATATATTTTATTTTCAGAGTATGTACTACAAATTTTGATTCGACGCAAATAAACCCAATTTTCAAAAAGCAATAGTTTGCGTTGGAGAAATACTTCTCTCAAAACACCAATGTTGAGTGTGTTTCAGTCAGTTAAACATGTTTTTAGGTACTTTATCATGATGGCAATTCTATTTTAATTCGTAGAGAATGAGCAACTAAAGTATATGAAATAAAAGATGGTATCCAAGTTGTGAATAGACATAGATGTAAACAAGTTTAGTGGAAAAATCGCGAAGAAATAGCAGCTGAAGGAATAGGATGTTTACGTTAATATTCGGGATTTCACCGTGACGATCAAGTTATTCGGATATTAGCATAATCATTAAAACAACATTTACTTCGCTAAATCAAATACTGTACAGACGCTGTTTTAAAACATTCTTGACTATAGTAATTGGGTATTGGTTAAGTACAAATTTAGACAAATAACGTGACATACTAGGGTAGAATTATAAAAATGTGAATCCTTCGTGAGTGAATTATATGTAAAAGTAATGCGTAATTAATACATATAAAATAATTGTTACTGTCAGACTGACGAACTTCAGCATTTGCTGAATTTTTTGTTGGGCAAAATTTGATTGGAATTGGGAATTGTCATTGAAAAATGAATTTGTTTAATTATTAATAGAATTATCAAGAAATTATTATGTTTTATGCATTATGCCTACACTCAGAAAAGTTAAATTGATAAAATGCCCTTTATTGATTTTTTTTTGTTATTATGACCAGAATTTGAGTTAAACCAAAGCAATTTCTCCGATTCTACAAGAAAGAATTTAGCTTGAATCGATTTAGTTATATTACGGTTTGAACTTGTTCCAGTTAACAATGAAAATGGTTCCTTTAATATTATTAGAAAGTTAACAGATTTTTTTTTCCATTCAACTAAAAATACGGTGAGATAGACAATTTTGAAGTATTAAATCAAATTACATTTTGGGTTGTAGAAATTGAAGAATATCAGTACATACATTTTGTAGGCGTTTTCTCCCTATATAGCACAGCAAATACGTTAAAGACATGGTATTACAGAAATTCTCCCATAGATGGTATTTCTCCTATTTCACTCCAGTAACGCAACATATTTAGCACCGTCAAGGTGATAAGTACGTTATTAATATATATTAATATATTAACATATTAATTTGGTATATTTACCAGACTAAACGTCTAATAAGAGCTGTGATCGGTGAAAGGGCAGCTTCCTTAACCTCATGCTACAGCGGCGGAGTGATCCTCGCGATCAACCCCCAATATGCGGAACAAACACTTAGCGTGATTACAATATCGACCGCATGTCTCGCTCAAATAAATATGTTGTTAAAACAATATTATAGTTCGCTCAATTAAATATTGGTTTAAATGGAATATTCAAAATTTGATAAATTGAAGCACAATATATATTCGAACTGACGAAGAGGATTTGGTTAATTTGACTTAAATTTTGGTTATCATAACAAAATTATTTCCACAATAATTTTTCACGTAATACATTTTGAAAGGGTTGGATTGAACTCTTGCTAGGATTACTAAATCAATATACATTTATTGTACTAACCACAAATATCTAACATTTTTTTCGTTCTTACCAAAAAAAAAAAATTGGTTCTCTATAGACAACCAAACAGCATTGTTAAATTAACTAAATTTTGGTTAGCTCAATGCAGGTACTTTTCTGAGTGTATAATAAAACTAATAGGATAACACAATAACTTAGTTTTTCTCTGATACTTTTTCCACGTGCTGAACATTTCAAGTACCTAACACATTGTAGGAGATATATTTTGTGACATTGATTTTTTTTTATTTTTCTACCCGAAATCTTACACCAACTCGCCATACCAAACAATTAAAAAAAAAATCAAATTGAATTCAATATCTTTATAAGATACATCAAGTACAATAGTAACTAGTTTTTAATTTTGAAGTACGATTCACTCGCGATCGGAATAATAAAATGCGTTGATGTTTTCTCCAATCGCGAGCGATACGTTTGATTGTTTGTAGTAATTCGTTCACGAATGATAAAAATACGTCTCTTTTATTTTATTCCTCAAATTTTGTATTGTGTGAAATAGTAAAACTATGTCAGAATCAAACTTTACTTGTTGATGCTAGCTTAGTTTTCAAGCACTCAGATGTGGCTAGTGAATCTTAACATATTAAGAAATAAGACAGGTAGAAGAAATGTATTGTCAAAAATGTATTACTTTGCTAATGTATTTACTTTATTAAATGGGGCTATAAATGTCGAAATGAATAATAACTATTAATCTATTAATTAATTACACAAATAACATAATAAAAACAAATAAAGTAATTGGCTTATTTAATACCCCCGTCCTTAATCATAACTACTATTAATGCACATCAAATATACGTTGGGTGGCCAATTGAATAAAAACTTAATTGAAAAAGTATAATAAATAAATAGTACCTGCATAGCTACAAAAAAAAAACAGCAACTGCTTTTTAAGATGTTAATTTAATTATATTTAACAGGCTTGCAGTTGATTAGTTCATTAACGGGTAAAAAATATAATTAATAATCAATATAAATAATATAACATTTTTAAACTAACAGACGACCCACGCATCAGAGGTAACATCAAATCTACACCAACTATTTCTGCATTAAAATGTTTGCAAATGTGTTAGTAAGACTTCAAGGTAAAAAGTGCCTATCCTGCGCGAGGTTGCCTTTTATTACCTGCATAATATGTAAAGTTATGCTAGAAATTTATACTATTAACAAGTCGCCTTTCGATCTCTTTTTCTTATGTCTTTTGTATGTATTTTTTTTTTAATTGGGCTTCTTAAAGGTTTGTATGTACCGGTATAAAAGGCGTGTGCAGCTTCTGTCATGCGCTTTTGTAACGAAGAACATGATGTCTGCGCTCCTAACTGCGGTGAGAGAGGTAATTTTAATTTTTTATTGATGAATAAATGTGTTCATGGAGAAATTGCCAAGGAAATGAAAATGGGGACCAAACCATTAGGTTAGTTCCAATAAAACTATAACCTTAATAAAATTAATAACGACTATGAGGTAGAAAAAAAAATCGGTGTACTGACTGGCGATGACCTAAGACCCGTTTACAGTGACGCTCACGTGTATCATCTGATGCTGCTATGGCCACATTGGAACCAATTGCAACGATTCGCTCCCTGTTTGGCGGTCATTAGTTTAAAACGCATCTTAACTTCTAGCTATAACGTATCATTAATTACTTTATTAATGACGGCTAATTGTCAGTAAACATGCGCACCTGACAATATTACAAAATGCAACGTCATTAATTAATGATAACGAATATCGTTGATTAAGTTAAAAGGGCTATGAGTGTCTTGATACATTTAAAAATAAACTCAAAGCACTTTTCTTTTACATAAAGTATGTGGTTGTAATAGGCTATAAGCAGTGGGAGATTCAGTTGAGAAACTAAAGATGTTTTCCTGTTGCCGTGTGACGATCAAGAACCTGAAAGTTGAAACAATTCAAATTGAAATGTTTCAACAATTCTCTGACACATTGATTACTAACGGGTGTGATTTGTTTAAAGATTTAGGATAGGCAAACATAAAATGTTTTACCCGTACAACGTGGGTTAATGCGCGCCGACATATATTTGAAGTAAGGTCTACCATATGTTCTGTTACTTACATTTACAATCGCCCTTATGTCCTTTTTTTGAATTTTGAAAACTCTTTCAGCGTAGCCACTACTACCCCATACTAACATATTATTTATAATTTGTTTTAAATTGTAAATAAAATGTAAATTATTTATAATTGAATAAATATATATAATAAATAATAAAGTAGCTTTGCAGTACCAACATCTATAGTTTCTAGTATTTTGCGAATTTGGTAGACTACAGTATTTAGTTTTTGACTAAGATAATTAATATAGCTTCCAGCTCAATGACGAATCAATATAAACACCTTATAATTATGCAGTTTGCATTTCGGGTTTTTTTTTGTATCAAATCTTATGGTTTGTGTGTTATCTATATTAAGTTGTAAATTATTTGCTTGGTAACATGCTTCTGCTTTTTCTATTCCTACTTTTTGTTTCTTTTGTAATTGTTCTGATGTTAAGCTTTTAAAACTCAGAGTCGTATCATCTGCAAACGTTATCTATCAGATATTTAGTATCTCAAATATATCGTTTGCATAAACTAAGAATAATATCGGTCCTAATTTGGAGCCTTGCGGTACGCCAGATGTTATTAGTCTCTCTTGTGACGTTGCTTGTTCACACCAGACTATCTGTCACATTGAGAGGTATCTACGGCTCAAACAGCGGTAGCGTTGCACCTCTTATACCGTAGAATTTCAAGTTATTGAAGTGGAGAGCGGTGGTAAATGGTATTTGTTATTCGTACAAAAAATATTGTACAAGGCCGTGAAGCGCTTGCTCATCGGATTTCGCTTCAAACTTGCCATTCATTCGAGAAATGTGTTTTCGCGCACTCCGGTTCGTAAATAACTACCTATCATGAACTTAAGAAAATAACTGATATATTCAGTGATCGAGAGGTGACTCCTTTGATTCTCTGTCCCATATTACGTACAACATAAATAACAATAATGTATAAATATATAACAACTACTGTACTTATGGTACTTTATTTTTTTGTACTTGAGCTGTATTGAAAAAAATTGGAAATCTGCTAATTTTTACTTCACCCTTTCAATTTCCGCCCCTTTAATTTTCCGCAATAAAAGTAGGCACATGCATGCGTACTACATATTTCCACAGTTAGAAATTTTTCTTAGTTTTTGGATTGTCTTGTTCGCATGTATTTTTAATAAGTTATGCTAAATTTCTTACTTTAGTGCAAGGTTGTCATATTTCATGGAATGCCATCGAGACATTTCAATTACACCCGCCTTTATAGATAAAGGTGATCACAAACTCACCAATTCGCCAATACTCNCGTTTAACGCTGGCTACAATACAGTTACATATTCATAAAAGTATATACCGTAGCGGCTTAAGTATCGCCGGATTGCTACAACCTTGGCCAGTTTGTGCTGCTGAACCGTTACCGTATTGGAAAATACCCGCGTGACGGGGTTGACGTGTCCTGTTATTGTTTACTTGGCTATTTCTTTAATGCCGAGAAATAAAACCTCACGAGTGAGGAATACAGCAATCAGTTATTAGATTGCATAGTAGCTGTGGGCTGAAGTGTTGTGCTGCCGCATGCTGGGTGGGAGAGAGACAAAATCAGCCTTCCGAGGCGAGCTAGTTCGAGTCAATCGACGAACGAAGCCGCTGCTTGTGTCGAAACCAAATTATATTATTAGATATATCTTGTAAAGTAGAGAAACGTATACTTACCCTGTTATTTTAAAAAGAACACCCTATATATTATTCCATTTTTAAATATTACGTCGAAAAGTAAATGTAGTAAAAAGGCTGTAGATATAGGAGCCTAGTTAAAAAAAGAATCAAGTTACCTTGAGCTAAAGTTAAGCAAATATTCAGGAAAATAGTGGACGTCTATAGATGAATATATCGATTTTATTTCTACTGTTGTATCAAACTAACTATGTATGTGTGGTATTTAAAGTATGAACATCTAAAACAAATGCAAATACGCCACGTTAACCGAAAGCTTGCATCAGAACCATTTTTTACAAAAGCGTAAATAACAAAGTTGTTACTACAGATAGTGGCTTATAAAAAATGATGTTATTTTTCTTCATAGAATTTAAAAATGAAATAATATATAGGGTGTTCCATTTAAAACAACGGAGTAAGTGCTGTTGATTGCTAAACCCTCCCTTCCATGCTGTTAGCCACAGCTGGCGCCATGTCTAAAAGAGAATATATAGAACCTTTGCTCCCGGTTTACGAGCGGTGGTTTATACGCTTACGGATTTTCTTTGTGGACTCTCGGGAAAGTCGTAGTGTCATAAACGTTTTTGATGTAATTTCTACAAATGTAAGGATTCGAAATTTCATCCTGTGTAATACAAAGTATCTAAATTCATTTTATTAATCCATTAATCCGTTGATGATAGGTACCGTGGCATTTGCTGAAGCAGCGTCTACTTCACAGGAAATAATAGTCTATTTTGTTAAAAGTCTTGCGTAATTAAGAATAATAGGTATTATTTGTATGTTATCTGTTCTTGTTCTTGTATGTTACAATGCTGACCGCGGAATCCCACGTTACTCTCAAGAAGGGCGTTTGAAGTTTCAGAAAAATAACGCCTTCGATCATACTTTCGCCCTCCTGTAAAGAGGAGTCGAACTAGTTATCGGTGCGAAATGACGTCACAATCAAAGTTTATAAAAATTCTTACATTGCTGTTTTGAGTTAATTAATTCGCGGACCTCGTTAGCAACAGTAAAGCACGCGATACCCCCTTTCGTCTGTCGGCGTTTCCCCAGTATTCTTAAACTAAAAATCAAACTTCTCTTCTTAAAATTTGCAATCAAAATACGCTTAAAAATTCGAGAACAGGAAGCAAAAGCTTTCCTCGAGAGGTGTTTTGTTTTAGTGCTATAATTCGTACAAATTCCCCCTTTTCTTGGTTTAAATTTTTGTGAGTGTGTGTAAGTTTTGTGCCCCATAATTTGGATTACGGGAGGAATTAATTGCCCACATCGGCCGGCAAGATGTTCAAAATTTCTGCTTAAAACTAACCATTGCAATACGTAGAAACCGTAACTCGTTCGCTCTCTCTCTCTCTCCCTTAATAAATAATTTTGTAAGTAAGAATTACTAGAGTTTTAGCTAAAACAACCCAAAGAGCAGGTGGGTTATCTGTGAGACGGAATTTGACTTTGTCTTATTTGAAATTGGACTGGCCATCCCCAAAAGTTTCCAGTTAAGAAAATCCGTTCCGTTACACAAATTCATTTCGTGACTGTGAAGTATTTCCCGTAATTTTTAAAAATAACCCAACCCCATTGAAAAAAGCTTCATTTCATGCATATTCAACGGGAATTAACTTTAATTTAGCGAATCACGTCATCGCATTTTATCATTTTCATTCATTTGTTGCTGGTTGCAAATCGCTACGTATTTTTTCTGCTATCTACTTGAAATGTCCAACGTTTAAAAGGAGACCAATCCTTTTGGAAATTTGAAATTAATCTTTATTTTTCACTTTTCTTTTTCTTAAACTATACACTGAGAGAAATGAAATGGTTATTTCAACATTTTTCGTAGTGTCACGCATTTGAGCATTGATTTAACCATATTGCATTTAAGTGAATCATATGCTCCCTATTTTGAACAAATATATTTATATTGTTGCACACTTTAGAGTTAATTTAACAAGATTATAGTGTTCAGGCGTAACCAATATTTTATCTTGTTGGTTTAATCCCACAAATTGTCGATTCGACATTTGAAAAAGGTGTTCTTTGAACATTTACTATCGGTGTTAATTCGATGAATTGTAATATTTAATACTATTACATATAGGTGATCGCACATGCGCACAGTCAGTCAGCATCCAACCTCCGTAGCAATAAGACCTATGTTTGCAAGCTTCTGTAACATTCATATTGAATAATAAAGATAATCAAAACCCATCGCGGAGTATATATTATATAACATGGCGCAGTCAGAATAAAAAACAAACAAAATACAAAAATAAAATCAGTGAAAGGAAGAAAAAGTGCAACAAATTATAAAAGAAAGTGTCAGAAAGGAACAAAACAAAATGGAGAGTATATCTCAACCCGAGAAGATGAAAATAGAGGGCGACCTAGCAAAAAATTGGAGGCAATTTAAAGAAGATTAGGAATTATATTCTACCGCGAGTGGTTGCAGTGGGAAAACAGTGTATAGGAAAGGAAGTTCGAGAAATTTTAAATAATATTGAAATTATGCTGGAAAACACATCGATCGACAGCCGGATGCAGGAGCAAGACAGAAGACACGTTTCACCCAATGGCCGCACAAGGATGGAAGATAATTGGAAAGAGGTGTCCGGCAAATTCAAATAAGATCATTTGTAACGGATTCGAACAATTCTCGAACAGGTCGGTGTACACGTTGTAATTTTACGCATGCGCAAAACAGTTGTTCAGCTTATGGTAAAATATGTGATAAATGTAATCCTAAAAATCATTTTGCCTCTAATTGTTTAAGTAAATCGATTAATATGATGATTAAAAACCAATTCCGTTGAAATAATGATTATTTGATGGGTAATATTACGAAATCGGTAAATTCTGATAACGAATTTTGGTTAAATATTGTTATTAATGATTTATTATGAAACGTTAAATTGTACTTTCCTTTCAAATGTATGAATAAAACCTTTGTAATTTTTTAGTTTTGTTATTAAGCTAATATAAGTTTAGTATATAATGCCGTAAATGTTTTTCTTCTATTACCTACTATAGTCTTCCTAATTAGGCAATATATAGCTATGCGTTGCTATCAATGGACTAATTGCTGAATGTGCGGGCGGATTTTTAATTTCATCGATAGATCCATCGATTACAGTATATCTCTGTTTAATACATTAATGATACAGGAATGGATCCATCGATGAAATTAAAAACTCGCCCGATCAGTAACGTGATTTTAAGCAAAATCGAAAATGGTTCCACTAACAAGAAAATCTTTTTCGTATAACCACCCTAAAGGTATTGAATTACATGCAAATAGTCATTCGATGAATACTATAGGTAGGTTAAATGGAACAATATAAGTTTTGAATCAACATTTTATAGTGCTAAACCAATATTATAAAATTATAGAGACAATTATTACTTCGTGTGTGTACAACAAGTAACTGTGTTGAGATAATGTTGTTGTATTATTCAATTAGCAGGTAGAAATTGTTAATGGAAAATTAAGTACATGTTCTAAGAATGACGTGTAGTCTGTTTCTTATAACATTTATTATTATTCAGTTAACTAACGCAATTTAACATTTTTTTACGTATTGTATTAACACTGAGATATCATTGCTCATATTGAAAAAGAAAAAAGTGTTGAATACACCATTTTATTAGTTAATACAACACTTTTTTTCTCTCGGTGTAACTAATGTATTTAATCTAGAGCAGTGGAGAGTTTAGAGATAAAATAACCCTGTATTTTATATATTATTTAATACCTTCTTTATGACTAGCCAATACACATGCATACCTTTTCTAAAAAAATTCTTCCGGAGCCATTTTACTATGTTTACCCGGCCGTACTAATTAATATCGATTTCAATTGCAAAGGAATTCAAAATACTTCTACACCAAGCATTCCTACTTCTGCATAGCACAAAAATTCCTCAAATTTTCGCTTCAAATTACGACTTTTATTGTACCGCAGTTGTAGAAAAGTTTTCCATCTCTTGCATCTGCAGTCAAGAATAAGAATACATCATGAACTGATAAATTCTAATTTTAACCTATATACGAGAAGAAATCTTCAAGAATCCGTTAAAAATATCTATTAGCAAACGCTAATATTATTAATATTACTCTATACGCAATCGTTATGCTAACGTAAATTAACTAATACAGTCGACCTTTCTTCTATTATCATAACTGCATCCTCCCTTTGAAGTCCTCCAATTTATCCCGATGTCTTGTCTCCACTATAGCCTTATTCTATATAACCATAACTCGAACCCACACAAATTATAGCGTGTTCTAATCCGTGCGTCCATTAAGAGCCGAACGCATTCCGACCGTACTAGACGTCACAGATGCAGGCGGCACAGCAATGTCACTGTCAAATTTATTAAGCGAGATAATCGAATGAGCCACTAATTTAATAATTCAGAGTGACGTCCGCGCTTAAGCGCGGGATGTTCGGTTGGAGATCTACCAAAATCTAATGGTCTAGGCGAGAAGAAATGTTGTTTCTGTCGCCTTGTGAATTGTATGGTATATTTAAAACATATACGCTGGAGTTATAGAGGATGTAACATGCGTGTTTCTAAAAACATATAAATCGTTGATGGTAATAGTGCATTTTTAATGACAAGCAAATTTTAGCTATTAATAGATTCAAAAATACCACATAAGAGGAGGAATGTTATTCTATCTATGCATAATTGATGATTACAACCTATAACCTATATACAAAAATAATCCGAACGTTGGTAGGTCCAGACTGTGCTAGAATTGTGATCCAAAGACTATTATACAATGTCCATTTATAATAATTACGAATTTTGACAACCTAATTTGAGCGCAACCGTCTATAACTCGTAGTTGCTTCGAGTCGCCGTTAAAAACTTCCATAAATCAATCATTGCGTTCATCTGAAACAACCCACGAGTTGTATTTTATAGGTCAGTTTGTGTAACCTATGTTAACAATTCATCAATTAACTTTATAAAACTTTATTCTATTTCTGTGTATGGGCTGCATATGATACATATTAAGGTGAAGCAAAGTGTTAGGTAAGTGGGAATTATAAATTTACAAACTTTGAAGCCGCGCATAACTTCACGAAAAATTACGATACATACGAAATCTTTAAACTGATAAATTCTATGTTGCATTGTGAATATACACTTTAATTATTTTAGTAACATTAAAAAAAAAAAAATAATAAAAACTACTGTAATAAGCATTTGCCCCTTTCGAGATTGTAAATTCAGAGGTCGCTAAAGTGTTTAATATGAAAAAAAATCTTTTGTATAGAAGTGTAAAAGAAAAGATTGGATTTGACTTCGAAATTTTGGTTAAAGATTTTTCATTTCGTTTTCCTTTTCGGTAGGTGACCGCTTTTCAAAAATTCCACGCTCGAATTGACAATGAAACTATGTAGGCAAGATTGTTAATGGATTCATTCATTCATTCAAGTTAGGGTAGGCACTTGATGTCCGGGCACTTGAGCCTCATTGTACCATCCCTATTGATTCTCTTATTTCCTCTCGAGCAGCCTGGTGTTCTCTATAAAGCCCAGTATCTTGCCCAGTGGAAACTTGAGGACCTTCGAGGGCTCCAATAGATCTCTCCCGAAATATTTCTGTCTGAGTACCTTTAGTTCCTCACATGTGCAGATTACATGTAAACTCGTTTCCTCCTACAGTTCCTTCCTGAAGTCCATCTTCTACACCACGGTTTGCTTACACGGCCTGTGTTGTATAGCTGCTTTTTCAGAGGACAGTGTCCAGTTACCAACCCAGTAATGGTTTTAACTTCTTTCTTACTGCGCTTGAGTAGGTTATCAGAGAAACTACCATCCCCTCCCCTCATCAGCGTTTCTGTATGGAGTTGACCTTCAGTTGATCTCAATTTCTTTGTACTTTCTTTATCTAACGCAGGTCCAGATCTTCCTTCTTGCGGAATCCTTAGTAATCCCACATACGGCTCTGGACCATGAAGTGTCTCTTAGAGCCCTCCTTGCTAGTTCATCGGCTGTTACGTTGCCCTTTATATCCTCATGTCCCGGCACCAATCAGAGACCGTCGTTGTCTCGTGCCAGTGCATTGAGGAATTGTTTGCAGTCCCTTACTAGTTTCGACCTAGTTACAGGGTTTGATACTGCCTTAATGACAGCCTGGCTGTCAGTTATTATATTAATTTTCCTCCTCATGTAGCCCCCTTTTGCAATCATTTCTGCACAGGCTGCAAGGGCGAATACCTCTGCCTGGAAGACCGTTGTATGTTTCCCAGGCTTTTGAATATCCCTTTATTAGGACTGGGCCACAAATACCGGCTCCTGTCCCCTGCTGGATTTGGATCGATCCGTGTACTAGTTTTCGTTAGCAGTGATCTCACTACGTGCCTGGTCTCTGTTCGGTATGGAGATTTTCAACTTTTCAGTGAAGATAATTTCGGGTGCCATGCTGTCCGTGAGCATTTGTAGCACACTTATACTACGTGCCCGTAGTATAAGTGTGTCCTCCCACCCTGAAGTTAGGATGCCACAGGTTGTTGGCTTTCAGTCTAAAGATCGCATTCATTGACTCCACTCTCACATAGAGTTCCAGCGGGAGGAGGCCCACAATGGTCTCCAAAGAGACGGTCCCTGTACTGTTAGTTGCACCAGTGATACCCAGCAATGCCTGTCTCTGGACAGCGGTTAGGACACTTCTGTCCTCCTCCACCAATTGTTAATGGATGTTTTTATACATTTCAGAATAGATAAGTTTTTAGGCAACTTTGAATGCGAAGCAGAAAGACAAAAAAATATTTTATTGATATAAATAACTGATAGCGATCCATCCACGCATTTTTTCTTGTATTTCGATCAAAATAAAATAAGTGAATGACAACCAGAAAACAACTAACTACATGACATTTGACAGCTTGCCGTTTTCAAATATGTTCAACAACCCGCTAATACACTCAAGGGAAATGCGCTTAGATTGGTACCTGGAATGCTCCATTTGTTATTAAAATTTTGTACTATAGAGGCTGTGGAAAAATAGCTTTTAACAAATTATGTAATGGATGAAACTACGATAGACTTCTTAATTGTGCACAATAAATTAAAAAAATGCATAATGTCTCTGCTAGATTAGTGACAGTCAAATTTTAAAGTCTAATAATGAATCCTCTAGCTTTCCAATTAAAAGAAGTTCAATTAGTTTTAATTTGATAGTTAAATGATTCATCATAACGTATCAATCGACTAAACTTAAAAAAAAATACTTATTTGTAGAAGAGAAAAAAAATTCTTGATTTCATCCACCATTCCTCAATTTTTTTTCAAAGTTCTTTTAATATAACTTTATCGGCCATAACTAACACAACAAACGCAAATAGAACACATCTTAGATTTAGGGAGGTATTAGGCTTTTGATAGGGATCAGTATGAGCTATAAACTTCTCCTAGACCCCACACCACAACTGCACTAAACTACACGTACTGCTGTGGTTAGACAACTCCTTTATCACTGTGTGTATTTTAAGTTGCATAGTTTGCTTGTTTTGTTTTAATGCGGATTCTATTGAATATTGTCGAATGAAATACGACTGCGTTGTACGATTTTGAGAGAGAGATTTTCGTATGAAAAACAATTGTAGAGTTTTGTTAAAGACTTCTTTGTTCGACTATTGACGTGAGTAGACGTATTTTTGTATATTCTGTTGTCCCATTTTGTAATTCATTTTGATATTGTGAATTTCACATTAATTGTCTTTTATATAGCCAATCAAGGAATTCTTATCGTAATAATTGTTAACATATTGAAGTGTGCACAGTATAGATATAAGATCATTTATTATTTTTGTTTGGGAAGATACATTTTAGTTTATTTTTTTCTCATTATAGTTTAGAGTTAACTTTTCCGTTGTTCATTTTTGCTGTTTCATTTTTATTTATCAATCACCTCGTGTGGATGAGTAGAAGCTTTGTTCGTGCATTTGGTTTTTCATTTTTGTAAATTTCTAGTAATTGTTCACGCTTAGTTTTTTTTAATTTGTGAAATCACGTGGATAGAATTTCAAAGGTTGTGTATTTTGAATAATCTTCCTGAAGAAACAAAACTTTTGCTTTGTATAGGAAACAGCATTGTCCTATTGTAATTTAGAGTCAAGTGCAGTTTTTATTTTAGGCCAGAATCTTCAGTTCAAGGTTTGATCAGAATCAAGTTTTCACTTTTAGGATAATATTTTGGCAGTTTTTTTCAGAAAATTTGATATATAAGATGTAAGTATTTTTAAGTGTCATTTGGGGCATCACAGGCCCATCCATCCAAAAACGAAGCAAAAATGCTATATTGCCATTTGAAAAAAAATACATGACGTGATAACACTATATACATGCATGTCATTTTTCTGCAAAGAATCAAAAAGCAAATAAACTTGAATATGGATGTCCATTACTACATCACATTTCAACTAGATTTTAAAGCCAATGCAAATATATAGAATGACCCATTTAAAATGACCATGTTGATGTCAGACCCCATATAATCGATAGTGGTAGGTACTTGTACATTTTACATGATTAGGCCATACTGATGTAGTTACATAACCCACACAATTTTCGGATTTCTGTATCACCTTCTGTATAACGATAGCAGCTGGTTGTGAAGCAACCTGTAAATTTAAATTAATGATTAAAACCTCAACACTTCAAAAAGTGTTATAGTAAAGCACAAGTATTTAATTTCTCCGACTGTTGTATGTACACAATTCCTTTCCTCATTTCAAGTAATATTACAACATTATATAAGTCAACGAGTTAGAAATTGGTCACATCCCACTTTTAAATTACACTCAATTTGAAATCCTACACCGTAAAGTCATCAAGTGTTGAGTAAGCATACCTATTAAACTTAAAACAGAGTAATTATAAACGAGTATTGGACTTTACTTACATTCGAAATAACGAATGGCAATTGTGTGACAATTATTTTAAGCAATCTCGGCACATTAACTAGTTACTTAAACTAAAAGTGACATATACATATACATATATAGTAAAAATTAAACTTAATATTATAACTAGCATTGAATGATGTCCTAATTGTAAATAAATGCCTCAAAATTACTCTTACACATACAATGCCATGTTCCACAGTAAAAATTAATAAATTAGTATTTTTTTTATTCAAATATATACGCAATGTATTTAATGAGTTCATTTACATAACAGCCAATTATTGTTCATCAATTTATCCCAAGCCGGATTGGTAAATTATAATTTTAAGTTTTTTAAATACTTTAAATATATTTTTTTAAAAACTTCCGCGAATTTAAATCACTGGCGCCCTCTGGTGTTAAACAGATAATTTATATTCTGTTAAGTTAGAATGTGTGACACAAAATCGCCAGATATTCAAAAATGCCCAGTTTCCAAGATATCATACGCACGAGACTCCCGTAGATCGATTGTGATCAATTTTGTATGCTGAAGAAAACATTTCAGTGTGAATAAAAGTGGTTATATTTAATAACAGAATTCGAAATGTGAAACCGTGTACAAGCAGCATAAATATAAGGATATTCTTATCTCAGGTAAGTTATATGAGTGCGTTTTTTCAATAACAATTTTGTTAGTAATTCCACTTGTTGCAATATGAATTCATCATAGACAACATGAATTTTCTCCCAGTACTTGCAAACTGTTCAGCGATTATACAAAATTCCTAACCTAACCCCAAAATTCGATAAGTATATTTAAATTCAGATTAGGATTAAAATAATACGTTTATTTTTAGGTAGATTTGGACGAGGAATACCTTCGAGAGGGATGAAGTACCGGACATCAAGTGAACGGGTATGACCAGACATCTGATAGGGGCCCTGGTACATCGTACTTCTGAACACGGAGAATGGCTCGGGACAGGAACATATCTCAGGAAAATCGTCGTTGGAGAAAAATTACACAAAGATTATAGGGTAAAATTTGGATAAAATTTATGTGATAAACTTTGTTTAACAATTAACGATCATTTTTAGGTTGAAATTTGGAATAAAATTGGATTTTATCAAAATAGCCGTTAAATTTTATAATCCTAAATCCTTTCGAATTGAAAAATTCTAACAGACTTTGATAGCGATTGTCTTTTGACAATGGGGACAAACTGTCTCAGAGAGTCCGAATGGACTTATATCCTTTTCTTGTTATATCATATCTTTTTTTATATAAGTAAAACTAGTAACACTTAAATAATATCAAATCCTTATTCCACGACAATATATTATGTTTTAACAAGGCATTTCTATGAGCGAATGAGAAGTATTTTGCTTTAAATAGACAAACTCCGTTGATTTAACTAAATGATGTGATTATCTTTGATTGAAATAAAAATGAATACGTTATTAAGGTAAAGTCAGGTAAGTGTATAGTAAAAATTGCATAGTGTGAAGAAAATGTAACACTGCTCACATAATAAAACATTTTGATAAATTTTACACATAGAAGTACGTAATATATGCCCAGTTGTAAGCCTTCAATAGATACGCCTTTTATAATTATCAACGGCTTACTAGAAAAAAATATTTTTTAAACAGTGTCAATACTACACACTTACCCAGCAAAATGGGGCAAGTGTGTAATCGTTCCGCATTTTATATATTAATAGCATTATCCTTTAGTTCGGCCAAGTGTGTAATACTATACTGATGCCTTTTTAATAAGGTATGATAAATTCACAAGATATCTAAGTTATTACACGTTAGCAGGTGTGATTTTTTATTTGTATAACTAGTATGAAGTTTAGTTACATTAGTAATATAACAAAAGACATCCTTATTTTAATATTAAAAATAAATGTAGGCATTCTACACACTTGCCCCGGTTACACACTTACCTGACTTTACCTTACAAAAAATATAAATCTCCATATATCTGTGTATTAAGGGCGGTTCGCAAAGGCCATCTCCGTCACCGTAGTTTGTAACGAAAGAAGTCGTCATTTCAATGATCACAGCTCCTATTAGATGTTTATCTAATAAAAGCTAATGTTAGTGTAATCTAAAACTAATACTAGATTAATATGTAATAAGCGTATTTGTCACCCTATATTTGTGCTAAATATGTTAGTAGAATGAAATAGGAGAGGCGCTATCTATGCGACAATTTCTGTACTAAATATAAGTAGTTAACGTATTTGCTATACCATATGGGGGAAAAACTGTTATAATAAAATGAAATGCCTTATTTATTTTCATTTGAATTAAATTAGCAATATGTTAATGTTGTTTCAAACAAAGCTTATAACCAAATTATTTGTTTGAGTGAATACAGGTATATATGTTTTTAATATAATTTAAATCAACAAATAATGTAGTAATTGTAACCAAATATGTGTTAATAGAAATATTTGGGTGAATATATAGTCGTAGGAATGTCAAAAAAAAAGTTTATACTGGTAATGACTGTACTGGTAATTTTAGAATGATATGGACTTTATACAGAAACGTTGTGTACGCATACTGGCTAAGAATAACATGTGCAATACGTATAGTTAAAATACATAAATTATTAACTTTATTTGATCTCATTTTAATTTATTATAACGGAAGGAAAGCTTTGTAAACCCGCCCCTGAGTTATTAACTAGAATATCACGGCAGGTATAATTAGTTCTCACACTTTATGTAAGAACATAAAACAATAATTGTTTGAGGAGAAGATTTACAACCACCATAAATTAACAGGCTCACCGTATTGTTATAAATACTGAAACAACTTCTGTTTTATGGATAATGTGTATTTCTACGACTTGCTTATTGTGTTGGGTGTTTAACAAAACCATAATATTAAATAATATTTGCAAAAGATTGTAAATATACAGCGATATGTAAAATTATTATAAGGTAACACAAAAGCATAATTATAGCATGTATTATATTCATTCATTCATTATTAATCCTGTTTTTAGTAAGTAAGTAATTTTATCGATTTATGAAATCAAAAATGATCATAAAATCATTATTGAATTTAATCCATAACTTAATAAAAGATTTTTTTTTAGGACACAAGTTTCATAATTGTCTTTCATAAAATCAATGTTAAAGTCACCACATAGAAATACAACAGTTATAAAAGTATGGAAATTATCTAACAAATATGTGCCATATACTTAGGTATAGATCAATACTTCTATCGTAGATCATTTAAGTTAGAGTTGGGTGTACGGCTAATGCAGGGGTCGGCAAACTTTTTTAGGACAGGGCCAAATCGTAACGAAAATTACGTTCAGCGGGCCAGGTTGTAAACTCTAATGTGTATATTTTTTATTAAGTGTTCCTCTGTGTTTTATTAAACCGAAAACAATGTACCAAAAAGTTTCCGCCGTATCATACAGCGTGTTTAAAAATTACTGACTTGTCAAAGAATCTTAAAGTTACAAAACTTCTTTTTTTTTCAATCACCCTGTATATTCTTATATTTTTCTGCAACATTCCCTATAGGCTTCAGTGGTTTTATTTTAAATTATTCCTATTTATTTATTAACTTTTCCAAATGGTCAAATAATTTTTACCTGGTGGATTATGAAAAACATTACAATAAATTATTATTGCTAGTAAATATTATAATAATCATTATTTTCTATATGTTAGTACCTAGAAAAAAAGTACGCAATATATAAACCAAACAGTAAATATTAAATATTAAACGTTTATCTTCATCTGGTCGCATTTTGCAAAATGAGACAAAATACGGACAAAAAGTTAATAAAGTGTTTGTGTGATATAGGAATTTGCAGAGGATTGAAATAGTTACATAATGGAATCTTTGCAGACGATGTGGTAATAATAACAGACAGTGAAAAACAAAGAAAATTTGAACATATGGAAAGGAAACATGGAAGAAGAGGGCATGACAATAAACATAGAAAAAGCTAAAATCCTCGGAAACCAGAATGTTGAAACTAAAATTGAAATAAATGATACTAAAATAGAGTAAATGAGAAATTTAAATATTTAGAGTAACATTGGAAGAAACAGGAAAACAAGATGCTGGAGTAAACGATTGATAAAGCAATCAAGTACTACGCAATAAACCAAAAATTTATTAATAAAAAAGACAAAAAAGACAAACCTATAGTAGTGTTATGAAGAAAGCCAAGAAAAATAAGATTCCACTATTTTAGGGCATTTGAAAACACATCTCAGTAGTTCAATACCTGCTACTTCTGAAGATTTGGGCACCTTGAAAACATCTGACCAGAAAATTTTGAAATAAAATAGGATCCATTTTTAGGAATTCTAATCCAATCTAGATCACAAGAAATGAATTGCGATATATTTTTGGTAATACTTCAACGAATGTTAGCATCTTTTTATTTAAAATAATTTGAAGAGACGAAAGTTCAGTTGAGAGGGAATAAGAAACAGAAGCAATAATTACTATTAATGGACGGAAGGATTGTAGAAATTTTTTCTCATTTAAAAAAATATTAATAATTTCTCTGAGTTCCAAAAATCTCAATAAAACTTTTCCACTATTGCACCATCGAACTGGCGATGGTTAACTCGCCAAGAGCCAATAAAGTTAACCACTGCCACAACTGGTTCAATAATGCAAAATAGACAGAGGTGTTTGATGAATTATGCAATGACTTATTGAAAGCTTTGCACAAAACAAAAATACTTGGGCAGTATCAACAATGACTGTTGACTCATCAAGAACTAACGAAAACCACTAGACATTCCTTGCCTTCTCCATTAAGAAGCGTATTGTGATATTCTCAATTTGTCTGACAGTCGCTTGAGCTGAGAGGTTAACAGAAAAACAAACCCTCCTCTTTGCGCACACTTCTTCAGCTTTATCGCAAATCTATTCATGAATATTTCAAATTTAATTCTAAATCAGGTTAAAAATATTATTGCGAAGTACGCCGAAAGCGTTCACAGTAAGTGAATTAACCGGATTTATTTACCGCGACATCAGCTGACTATCAGTCGGTGAATAGTAGATGTGGATACCTCCCGGTATAATCATTTTTGTAAACCTTTATTGTGTGAGAAAAACTATCGGTAATAGCTGAATTAACCGCTTGTACTTACAACTTGCGCGGCCGGATTGAAAATACGCAGGGGCGGATTGGCCCGCGGCCGTAGTTTGGCGACCCTGGACTCAATGCCGATAGTTTTCTAACAAAGTTTCTGTACAGACACTAGATCTGAACAATTATAGATACACTATAATACACATAATATCAAGACATGAAACATAGTTCAACTGTCTATCTCTGAATATATAACAGTTACTCCATTAATACGTAAAACTACTAAACAATGTGTAAGCAGCAATAAATTATCTTATCTATACAGAACAATTATACGCGTCTATGCTAGTCTAAAATACCAGCATAAGCTTAAGTAACGTATTAAACATTCGATCATTATATACGGAGAACCGTTTGCAGCAGTCTCGGTAGTAATTTATTACCTAACCTGACCTGGGCCAATTAAAGTACCTATGTACTAACTCGTTCGTAACAAATCTGTTTTCCGAGCCGGTTAAGGAGCCCCACGTTGTTGTGCCACGATCGGCAGTCGGTATCACAATACTACATCAATATTGTGGGGTGTGCAAATATGGACATATAAATATTGTAATATGTATTCGTATGAATGTAGTGGGTATTGGCCAAGTTGTAATTGTATAATGTAAATATGTGTATTAATGAAATGATTAATGTTGGTGCAAACTTTTTATTTATACTTGGATACCGTAACTTAGAATTATGTGAATTATTTGGTTGTGTTACTTTGGTCTTAAACATGTACAACAGTAAAAAAACCGCACAACACACTTCGTAAATAATTGTGTATTAACAGTGGCAAGTAATAGCTTTGTGCAGAAAGCGATAAAACCATTCACCAACTAGTTATTACTGTTCACTCTCTTCGGACATTTTTTTCTTAATATTAACCTTCTCCGATTGAATTCTTGCAACAAGATTTTCAATAGAATTTGTGATGTGAGGTTTTCAGAGACACATTTTCTGGAGCAATGCATATGTAATAGGGATGAAGTCTTTAACATCCATTGTCTTTCACTGTTGGGCAAGAAAAATGTCGTCACCAATGTCGTAACTATAGTCACCAAAGAAAATGTTCTGTTAATGTTTGGTTAGGCATAATAAAACACACAGTTGATGGACTAATTTACCTTTCGAACAGTCTAGATACTGCTGAATCTAAAATATACACACATTTTTGTTGGATTTGGTCATGCGATTCAAACTATAATTGGAGGTATTGTTGAAATCCATGAATGTGGTATGTGAAAGTGTATATGAAGAAAAACGTTCTTACATTCACCATTTCTTTTTAAATATATTTTAAGACTACATGTTTCGGCTTTGGCATGCTATCTTCAGGTCTTAAAAATGTCGAAATTGAAATTTAAAATTAAAAAGTCAAAAATAGACATTCAAAGTGAAACACGGTAAACAAAAGAGACAAACAGAACAAAACAACGAATCAAAAGCGAGACAAAATGCCAACGGATATAGAACCAAGACTGGAGTCTCACATCTGAAGAGGGCATGCTAAAGCCGAAATTTTTAATATAGTTTAGGACTACATCTAAAATATATTAAAAACTTTTTGGTGAATGTACCGACGTTTCTCTACATATAGATTTTTATAATTGGGAGTGTCTTTACTTACGAATAATCATATGCGTACCTACGTCAAATATGCTTAAGAAAATTTGACCTCAAACAAGAGGAGAACAAGAGAAAGAAACAAACTTAGTTTTATTAACCTAAAAAAACCAAACCTTTTTGCACAGTTTCCAACAAAGTCATTACTTTCTAATTGAAAGTTAAAAACAGTTATATACTTTCAGGTAAACAGTAGTTTCGACGATACCTCTTCAAATGAAATGCTCTCTTGAGAATTTGACAACTTTTTTCTCATAAACTATTTAAACAAATATACCAAAATTTTAACGACGAATATTCTTAGAAGATGTGAAAATTAAAAAAAAGCTTTAAAATGGCGTTTTAAAGCTTTTGCGCTTTATCACAGCTTTAGAAGACTGACTAGAGGTTAACCATTGAATTGTTTTCTTTGGATTATGAAACAATATCAACTTTTATATTAATAAATAGAAACGGATTTCCTGTGACATTAGCAATTTTTTTTTTCAGCATATATACCATCATTCATACTGAGCATCGTTTGTTTACCTTCCTCAAAGGAAAGGTGTGTTCATGGAAATGACAATCTTCTTCTAGGTAGCCATTTTCACTCAAGGGTCATCTCAACAGTCAAATTATGAAAATTGTCGTATCTGGTCTCAACTGTTTGGCGAAAAACTTTTGGTCGACGATAGATATTAGGTCTGCAACGATATTCCATTCTAAGCCTGATCATTCTAAAATTTTTGCGCAATCTGACACGGCAACCTTCCACTTCAACCTAATTTCTGGTGAAATTGCCAAAATATGTTATCTTACTGAGGATTTCTGATTGGAAAGAGTATGTATGTCATCAAAGTTTTAAGAGAACTTGGTTACACGACATTTTAAAATATGTATATTTACTGTAGCATCACAAGTGAGAAGCATTTCACTGCATCTTTTTAACAATTATAATCAATTCAAGGTTCACCAACCCATAGAAGGAGAAAACTTTTACTCCACCCCAATAAATAGTGATTTTAAATCATTTTTAGCTTGGTACCAATTAATTGAGTAAACCAAACTGTTCAGTGAAAATGAAGAGCGAAGCACTTTACTTCATCTTTTTGACAATTACATAAATTCAAGGTTCACCAACCCCATAGAAGGAAAAAACCTTTACTCCATTAAAATCCATTTTTAGCTTGGTACCTGTCAATTGGGTAAACGTTATTGTTCACTGAAAATAAATAGAGAAGCATTTTACTTAATCTTCTTGTCAATTGCATAAACTCAAGGTTCACCCACCCATAGTAGGAGAAAACTATTACTTCATCCCAATTGTAAGAAATATTTTCCCTTTGCATGAATTTGTTTGTACCGTCTACCATTTATGTAGAAAAAGTATTAAAAACTATTCTCGATTTTTACGGAAAGAACCGTATATACACTTTGTATAAGCATTTTGATAAGTAGACGGACGAGGCCTGAAATTTGATACCGATGCCGACAGCCGTTTCTTTAACGCTATAAGGGCTACGGCACGCCGACTAGTCAAATAAACAAAACGCTGAGACGGTTGAATTCCGATAATATACTTGAGAGTAGAGTGACGAATTAGTCGTGGTACAGTGAGTGTAGGTTTGTGACCCGTTTAAAGGTGAGTTTAATCACAGAGCATTCCTGTTATTTTAGTATAAGCTAGAGTAACAAATTAGATTTGCGAAGTAGCCTGGGTAACGTTAAGCATGCTTTAGTTAAGGGCTTTGGTTAGGAAAAGCTAGTCGTCCTAGCGGGGCACGCTTTGTGACATGGGGGATCCGCACGGCACAGTTCACCGCAGGCGCTGGGCGACCCGGGGGTCGTAAAAATAAGGGCACGGGGAAGCCGCCGGGCGGTTTCGCATGCACCTTCTGTGAACCGCGGGAGATTCGCGCCTCACGAGCTCCCGAATCACAAGGACATAGCGAAGTATGGGTGAACCAAATACGAGGAAGATTGTATTCTCGGGAGAACCGAGTTTGTTAGGGTTGTAACCTAACATCTAACTGTGTAACCGGCTATTTGCTTTAATTAAAGATGACCGGAGTGCTCAGGTGGCTTTTCTTTACAGGTAAACCCCCGGTTTGTAACTCTGGGTTCAGGAACTCCTCACCAACGCCGACGCCCCACCGCTCGACCATCATTATTGTCAAATAAACACCTGTTTGTTACTTGACTTTACCTGACAAGAATTCAATAAATAAAATATTGTAGCCCACGAATTCGATAAAATTTAAGTAATATAAGAGTGATAGTTATCATTGTTATTATTTTGGTATTTTAGTAATTCTAATCTTATTACGTTATTATTTATATTTTTACTTTAGTATATATTTTTGGGCGGTTTACACAATAAATGGTCATTTCAGGTCATTTTTAGCTTGATACCAATCAATTTGGTAAACTTTGCTGTTCATGAAAATAGATATACTTAATCTTATAGCCATTGTTTTGGGTATATTCATGTATCTTTACAATTCTTCTGATCATCAACCAATATATGCGCCTTCTTCCACGTAATATATTAGCTTATACTGATTATTAAACTTTCTCTGGGTTCTCTTGCATCAGTGCCGAATATCCTTTCTAAAAAAATCCTACTAAAATGTAACATACTTTTGAACCGTTCTATATATGCGAAAATGACCGCGGGCAAATTATTTTAAAGAACACTAACACACGCTCATAAAACAAATCTCAAATTCTACAAGAAAAAGAAGATAACATTTTATCATACTTAAATCCACTGGCGAGATATATCTATACACGTACACGCACAAATGCGCGCTGTAAGGTGCGCATGTTAGCGGCGGCGACCGACGCGTAATTTCATATCAGCAGCGCCGCGCGCGCGTGTCTCATGGTCAAAGGGTTATTGTCCTAAAAAACGAAATAACCGGGCTCCCTCGCGAGGCCTCAGAATAAGATAAGGTGTTGTAGGCACTCGCCGCTGCCTGGCCAACAACGTGCGACGGGCTACTACGATGCGGCTGGACGGAGCCGCGCCATAGCTGCAGGAACGAACACAGAACACACGACACGGCACCGCCAGCGTTGCTATTTTAAGATAACGGTCAAACTCTCGGCAAAAAGACAATCTCCGTGAGGAATGACGCCGATGGACCACGAGGACGGACGCAGGAGGTGTGTGAGACCGTCGGTGCGCCAACCAGAGACGAGGGAAGACACCTTAGAACATATACTTTCTCAAAATGACAAGTCAAACCGGATATAGCAATAGCTTTACAACTAGCAAACCCAATACGCTCTTATTCATAAGAATTTCACAATATTTTGTCAATGTAAACACTAACTTTGAATATTTAATGCGTACTTCACTACATTGTTTTCTACTCTATAACTGGGTAATGTTGCAATTTTTTTCAAATTATTGACATTTACGACGTCAGTCATGAATATGACGTGATGTTAGCAATCCTCAATCTTAATAAAAGTTAAGTATACCTATGCTTTTCCTATGATTACGAGTGCAGATCAATTATCAAAGAAATAAGTACAGAGCAGAGTTGGGCATTATTATATAATAATAAAAATAAAATCGTTCAAGATTATTATTTAAATAACGAAAATATCTAGATAACTTACTTAAAGATAAAATTATTTACAGATAAATATTAGAAAATGATTCATAGATAATTTTAAACTAATAAATAATTTCAACTAGATTATTTGAACTGTCTATAGCTACTTTATAAGTCTGTGATACTCATATTCGAAGCACAAGCATTTAGGCCAGATTTCTTTTTATAGATAGATAGACGCTCTTTTTTGTATTGGAAATTTATAAATTATACTTATCATGTGTATTATGTATTGGTATATTATTTTGTTGATAATTACATAGCTACATATATACAGGGTGTTTCACGACGAACTGTATTGATCAATATATGATTTTTCATATACATTGGAAAATTCTGAAAATTTCGCAGTATACTAAAGCCGACCTGCGCTATTGAACTAAAATATTTTTAATAATCTAGCGCATCCGGTTGTACCGGAAGTGACTGTCAACTTTGTTATTTTAAATGGAACACGCTATATATTATTACATATTTAATTCCTCGTTCAATCTAACGTAAGTTTGTTAAAACAATTGTTGTTATTTTCAACCATATTTGAAAAATTTGCATTTTTTTTTAATTTTTGACAGATGGACGAGTGCAACTGAAACTCCTATAACTGCAAAGGTATTTAACTTGGAAAATTGGAAATTTGTGGAATTGTTGGCCGTATAGGGTAGCATCCGAAACTGAATGAATTTTTCGAAAACATTATACAGCGTGTCCGAAAATTACAGTTAAACTTTCGAATTAAAAAAGTGTCAAAACTTTTTTTCTTTAAATACGACTACCTACTTTTGTCTTTCTCATCAAACTGCCCAAAAATACAAAAAAAAAAGTCATATTCATTACCCATCTAAAATGGATATTTTTTTAAGATAATTAGTAAAATATGTATGTATGGTGTAAGAAGGCAGCTTATGTAGTTTTTTAAAACGTCATCCTGCTTTGGTATATCCAAGTAAGTCATGGCAATTCGGCAACAAATTGATGAAATGTGACTTAGTTTTCAATTATAAACAATGCCGGCACGAACGAAGATTATTTAAATTTGTTTATTATTTATGGAGAATGCAGTAAAGTGATAACCAGAACATGTGATACCTTTACTGCTCGGCATCCTCAAAAGCAGAAGCCGTCACCAAACACAGTTACACGAATAATACATAATTTTAAAAACTTCGGATCGGTCAAGGCATGCATTCGAAAAACATAAACCTATTGTTAATAATGCAAACTAAAAACTTATTTAGAATACTTCATAGTAAAAGTATAAAGCAGCATATTTAAATTATCAAAACGCAAGAAATGTAAAATTTATTTTAACAAATGTTCAAAGTTACGGCCTTGAACTTCCAGACACTTTTCGCATCTCCGAATTAGTTCTTCATGGGTAGTCTTTCTAACTGATTAATAGATCAAAAGAATCGTCTTATCATTGTAATCATATAGGTCAATTTAGAATTTGAGTGGATGATAGTGACAAAATTCATATTTTATAGGTTCTTATCAGTTCTTTATGCTTTGCACTGCACTTTTTTTCTGGGAATCTTTTTGGAAATATTTCGAAATTTTAACTAGAGGTGCACATTTTGAGAATTATCTCAGCCCGTCCACTGCGAATACTAGGGTCTATTGTAGAGCGGGTAAAGTATATCTAACAGTTCAAGGCTCTTAAGGTAGCTTGGTAACTTTTGTTGAATGAGATCATCTGCAGGTTTTCTATGGAAATGTCAACCTTCCCAAAGGTTATATACCTGATTCTCGTAGTGATAGGGCAATGGCAGAAATATGCTCAACTGTTTCCCGACGTCTGAACACGGTCGACATTCAAATTCATCGGATAGTCCAATTCTGTATAGGTCCTTTCTGGATCTACAGCGACACTTTTACAGTCAACTTCAAGTAGTTCCTTCCTCTGACATGATTAGGTGAGATACATTCCTTCGCATGTACTAAACTAGGACAATTGTTGCAATACCGGAGCAATTTCTGACTTGCTCAGAATTTGATTTGTTGTTCAGCTGCCGTAAATGGTATACCAAGTTCCCTAAAACTGCTTTTCTCAATGGTATCTGTTTCTTCATTTCCAAGAATGAGTGAGTGTACGCAGATTAGGAATAGATTATTAATTGCCCCAATGCATCGATCACTGGTTTGGGTATACATAAGAACCGATGGCATTCCCAACATGCTGTCGGAAATAACCGATTCCAGTTGCTTCTTGGCCACACAGCTATGAGTCCTTATGTAGCGATTAATTCGATATGTGACAAAAGTAAAGCGCAGTTAGTCTGATCTTCTTTTCCACAACAATGTGCAAGAGTGGTAGGTCTAGAAGAGCTTTTTATACGAATGATGAGAATGATGGCATTGCCGCTGATTGCCAAGCAGTCTTATGGACATAAGCATGCTTCATAAGTAATGGTTGAAGGTACTACCATCACCTAGGGCCAATGGAGTAGTTTTCAGAGATAACTCTCAATATTTCCCACGTATTCTTCAGCACGTCCATATGGATAGCCTTGACTTATAAGTGATCTTTTCTAAAGGCGAATTCCAGGCGAATTCTTATCAAATAGGACGTCTAGATATTTTTCATTATCTGCAAATGTGGATGGCACCAAATGTTCCACTCTCTTCTTCCTGGTTAACAGTGCAATAGGTATATAAATTGTAGAAATAAGTGTACTGAAGCACACACTGTGCAATTAAAGATTAATCGCTTGGGCAAGAAGAAGGCTTATTCCTTAATCTACGCTTGTAAGTATTGTTTTGCCCAGTACCGTACATTTATGTTTATTCATTTTATAAAAAAAAAGTCATAATCCTGTGGGTGTGTATATTCGTGTACATCTTACGACACGACCAGATATATGTATTTTTACTCTTTAATACTGCGCATATAAAGATACAGGCTTCACTCTGACTAATTCGGTCCATCCATCGCTCGATTTTTTTTTTAATTTTATTTGTGCTGCATCGACTTCGTTTACATACTATTGACTAGATTGGCGCAGAATAGATAAAAAAAAAACTGTTTATTTGCTATTATCGTCGCTATAAGAACTTCTCCCTTCTTCTCTAAGACCGTTGGCTGTGCAGAGTCTAAAAATACGCGCACGGTTGCGCAGGTCAGTGTCTATATCTAAATATTTGACTACTTGTTCACATGATGCCCGGCATACGTTAGACGAAAAAAAAAAATATAAAACATACGAAAGGAATGCGCGCGTTCGTGCGTCGATCTCACTCAACTCGCGAAAATTCCATTCTACGCCAACGCTTTGAACTCGACGGGGAAATTTAAGCGAGAACTGGCGCCGTTTAGTTTAGTATTTACTTTGATAAAACTAAATTAATAGACCCATGGGGTTTCAAAAAAAAAAAAAATTGAAGTTGTTTGCGACTAAATATGACTAGCTAATTAATGTAAAAATAATATAATTAATAAAAATAATTGACGTAAAGTGTATGTGCTTTAAATGAAAGAAATCTTTTTATTACTACAGATAATGTATTCATAGTTCAATTGTCAACGCAATCGTAGTTATGGTTTGTACGTGATAATACCCAATCTGATAGAGATAGAATTTTCGTAATAGTTATCTACACTGTTTGAGAAACCCTTTAGTCGAAGATTTTTTCAGAACAATGATTTTGTTGTAGTCTGCGCAATTATTGTCAAACAATAATTATTTTCAGACCTCAATTGTGTTCAAAACTCTATCACATAAGTTTTCTTTTTCTATTACCTAAATAAAATAAAATTGATTAAATTAATAATTAAAATATAATTGTCTCTTTCGTAGATTTGGTTTTGGGGCGCTTTTCTTCTCTAAAGCAGCTTTATATGTCGAGGGCGTCAAGCCATAAGGGCGTACCAACAAAAAGTGGAAATTTTTCTTACGCCCTCCATATTGTAGCGCGATTGTTTTTAAATTTGAAATTTGGGTTTTCCGTTGTGCCGGTAGATGGCACGACCTCTTAGATCACGTGGCTGCTCACAGAGGGCGCTAGTGTGCAATGCGTCAATTCGCAACGGAAATTTCTAGTGCGAATGCACTAGAACATTCAAAAAACATATAGATTTCTCCTAGAATCCAGCGCGGCAAATATAATACACGCGCACGCGCGGACGCGTCAGTTTGCAAACTGTTTGAAACGAGTACTTTTTATTATAAATATATCGCCGGTGTAATTATTTAAACAGCGAAAACGCTACAATATGATATTAAATTTCAGAAAGTTTCAACCTTGTATTAAGTAAATAACTGTTAAAAAGAAAAATAAAGAGAATCTTTCGTTAAACAACGTATTATACACTCTTTTGGATATGCACATGTTTGTCGATCCCATACGTCTCCCAAATAAGCAAAAAAAAAAAGAAATAAGTCAATATCTTAAAGCCTTTTTTATAGGTTGGACTTGGGAGAGCCACGATGTCTTACCAAATATATAGTTGATAATAAAATAATCAAAACAGCATACATAAATTACAGTACGATACAGGGTATAACATAATTTACAAAATGATTAATATTGCCTCATAATAGCTGCATATTGGTGATTTGCTTCAACATATCAACTATATACAGGATGTCTCCCATCTATTTTTCCACGTATGGCAGTGATAGAAAGTTGTAGTAGAGTCAAGTAAAATTGGAACGACATTGTGCATAGTTTCTGCCATTATAACGTTCCCAGTATATCTGACCCATTTATAAACCATCCGAATACTATCTCACACTAATACTGCATACAAAAAATGAAAGGCTTAAAAGTATAAAACAAATAACCATAACAAACAAACGTTAAATAGGCAATCGGATCTCTGCTGTAATAGTAACCATTTTTTTTTCATTTTTATGAAAATAATAATACGTATTGCTGTGGCCTAGCACCCCGGTTTTTGTAAAGTCTGCGTTGATATTTTACTGAGATCCGTTTTTGTCAATGTTTCGGGCAAATTCTCTCAGAAATTGATACTTTATTTTTAAGTAAGGTTTTTGCTTAATTGATTTTGATTTGTTTGTTTAAATTTGTTTCATTTAAATGCTTCATTGGTTTAATTAATTTCACTCTGTAATAGTATTTTGATTTGATCATGTAGTATATGTCCTTACTAGAGAATTCTTCTTCTATAATCTTTGCATTTATGCGCTTCGGTTTTAGCACGCAGAATGTTGTAAAATTTTATATATATGCGACCGGTTTAACCCAGAGGCTCAAGTTACTTGATTTGATGCCGAGAAGTAAAGTTCATGTAAATTTAATTCATTGCTGCCATTTGGTATTTCATTTGATTTTAAATTTGTTTCGTTTATTTTGATATTATTTCATAAATTCATGGAACTCAACTCTTTAATAATTGCTGTTGTATTTTATTGTGTAGCAAGTCGGTGTAAGATCAGTTATATTTTTGTTTAGAAGGTATATTTTTTTTTAGTTTAAATTTTTCGTTTCTTAGTTTTCAAATTAGTTTTTTTTTTTTTTAGTTAATCACCTCGGTGTAGGTGAAAAGAAGCTTTGTGCTTGTGATTAAATTTCAATTTTAAAATAGTTTGTTTGTCCACGTTTAATTAATTTTGTTTGGTTTAAATTTGAAACCACGTTGGTTTTGTAGAAATTAGGATTTTCTTCTAGTCACAAATTTACTTTTTTGTTTGTGAAGACTTGCCATGTCCTTTTAATTGTAGAGTCTTGATGCAGNCAATCTGATAGAGATAGAAAATTTCGTAATAGTTATCTAAACTGTTTGAGAAAACCCTTTAGTCCGAAGATTTTTTTTAGAAGCAATGACTTTGTTGTAGCTGAAATTAGTCAAAATAATAATTATTTTCAGACCTCAATTGGTTTCAAAACTCTATCACATAAGTTTTCTTTTTCTATTACCTAAATAAAATAAAATTGATTAATTAATAATTAAAATAAAATTGTTCTTTCGTAGATTTGGCTTTGGGGCGTTTTTCTTCTCTAAGCAGCTTTATATGTGGAAGGCGTAAGTCTAATAAGGGGCGTACCAACAAAAAAGGGAAATTTTCGCCCTCCATAATTGGTAGCGCGGATTGTTTTTAATTGAAATTTGGGTTTCGTTGTGCCGGTAGATGCACAACTTTAGATCAGAACTGCCACAGAGGCGCTAGTTACAATGCGTCAATCGCATGAAATTCTAGCGCGAATGCACTAGAACATTCAAGAACATAAGATTTCTCCAGATCCAGCGCGCAAATATAATACGCGACGACGGACAGTCATTTGAACTGTTGAAACGAGTACTTTTATATAAATATATAGCGGTGTAATATTTGACAGCGAAACGCTCAAATGATATTGAATTTCAGAAAGTTTCAACCTTGCATTAAGGAAATAACTGTTAAAAAGAAAAATAAAGAGATTTTTTAGTTAAACAACGTATTATACACTCTTTCGGATATGCACAATTTTGTATACTTATCAATAGTGGTTATATGAAATAAAAAAATAAGTAAATATCTTAAAAGCCTTTTTTGTATGTTGGACTTGGGAGAGCCACGATGTCTTACCAAACACATAGTTAATATATTTGGTAAAACTAATAATAAAATAATCAAAACAACATATATACTTGCAGTACGATACAGGGTATAGCATAATCTACAAAATGATTAATATTTCCTCATGATAGCTGCATCGTGGTGATTTGCTTCAACATATCAACTATACAGGATGTCTCCCATCTATTTTTCCACGTATTTATTAAGAAACTGGGAGTGATAGAAAGTTGTAGTAGAGTCAAGTAAAATTAGAACGACATTGTACATAGTTTCTGCCATTATAACGTTCCCAGTATCGGGTGTCTCAGCTCTGACCCATTTATAAACCATCCGAATACTA
This sequence comes from Protaetia brevitarsis, assembly GCA_004143645.1. Classification (NCBI taxonomy): domain Eukaryota; kingdom Metazoa; phylum Arthropoda; class Insecta; order Coleoptera; family Scarabaeidae; genus Protaetia; species Protaetia brevitarsis. The sequence goes on along the minus strand of RXPK01000287.1, from coordinate 3,638,393 downwards.
TCTCACACTAATACTGCATATAAAAAATGAAAGGCTTAAAAAGTATAAAACAAATAACCGTACAGTCATTTCAGTCAATCGGATCTCTGGCTGTAATAGTAGCTACCTCTTTAAACTTTTTTTTTTTATTTTTATGACAATAATAATACGTATATACGAATTTTCTCAGTTAGTTTGACACTAAAGCTGTAGTAATTATTTTCACTGCCTGTCGTTTTAAATGATGTGTTCAATTCGTCTGAACGTGCATTTGTAACAAACTTTTCAATTTATATTTTTAAATGATTAGATAATTATGACATGTGATGATATATCATTAAAAAGAGAATTTTTTGGAGTTTCAAAATATGTAATAAAATTAGGCATATTCCATTTAAAATTTTGTATATATTTGCTGTATCTGACACATTTGATGCTTAATTGTTTTTTTATTGTAAGGCATATAATAGGAAACTAGATGTAGAACAACTTTTCTTCTTTAACATTTGGTCCTATCTCTAACAACAGACGAGATATCTGGCGTGACAGCTAAAATCAGTATACAGGGTGAGTTTTTTATCTTGAGACAACGGAATACGGGGGAGGAATCGAGTTCGGTACCATTCAGTGAGCCCCCACATTATAACAAATCTTATTAAGATCTTTTTTGATTTGATGCAGTGTCTTAGAGATATCCCGTTGTCTCAAGATAAAAAAAGCTCATCCTGTATAGTGATACTGTATAGTGTGAATGACATTAGAGAAACTATCAAATCTTTTAATCACTTTTAGTAGGTAGGTCCGAATGATTAACTCGGCAAAAACATAATCAAGGACATATTTTAATGCGTAATATTTATAATGTATAAGAATTTATTCATAACTAAATTCCTAAAATCTATAAAAAAAAAAGATCCCATAAAAATCTTTCGATGCATACATTTAATTTATTACCAAATATCTGGTTCTAGCGAATTAATTTTTTAGTAGGTATATAACCATATAGCTACCGGCACATTTATTACCAGGAATAATAAAATCCGGAATTTTTCGAATCCCACGATACCAATTTACGCATATATTTAATTTAGAAAATATACAGTAGCTCCTTGGCTATAATCTCGTTCTACTGCTTTGAATATATGGTAAACCTAATTAAAAAGCTATAGAAAGACAAGTCTGATGTGTTTGTTGTATTTCCATAAGTTATTAAATTGTTGATTATGTCTACATCAGAAAGAATGTTCATTCTGTATTAATTAATAAAATAAATAACCATTTATTATTTTTTTTTTCCTTTTTAGCAGGAGAAAGAGAGAGGTGAATATCTCTCTCTTGTTTCTGGTATACCTTACTACTTGTAAATTTGCTGTTCATATCACGCGATAATATGTTTTACAGCAATTGTTAATAATAAAATAGCATATGTTATCGAAACGTTTTGCAATTTAATTACTGTTTTTTTTTTTTTTATAAATAATTATATATAATATTGGAAAAATAAGCTGTGAACGATGCTCTAAATGAATACAATTGTAGTTAGCAGTACTTCATTTTTGCTTTTTAATTGTAGGGCAGTTTTAAGAATTTTGCATCTTCATATGTGTATTCTTCTTTTTGAACTATATTCTATATTTAATAATTAAATTTCCTTCTCATATGCAAATACATACATTTCCTTATTAATGTGTATTACATGAAATTGATACAATTTCAACTTTTTGTTTTTTCTTAAAGGGCTGCTACTCATAGCACTTTTCTACACGCAATGGAGTTTTATTGTTACACTGTTGAAAATATTATCGGTGTTGGCGTTAATTTTGCGCTAGTCAAATATTTTAGTGTTGATTTTTACAAACTTTGCCGAACGAGTTGACTACGTGTGTTTAATGGAACAGAAATTTACCTAGAATTTCGGTGAATTCTTTGTTCAAATATGAGGATTTTACTATTTTCTAGACATTCAGAAGCGTCAACCAATCAAAATTTTCCTCTCGGATAGAAATATAGAAACCCCACCTAATCTAATACGGTATTGCATTATACGCACCACCTGCATTGCACGTGTATCTGTTTTGGGGTTTGATTCTGCGTATTAATATATACAAACAAACCACCAAACGTGTACTGACCTTGTGTTATTAAACGTTAATTCCAGTGTGCATAAAAAAATTCAACATCTTAAAGATGTATTAGGAACATCTATTTACGCAATTAGTTCAGATTTGAATTAGCATAAACATTCACTTAATTTTATAATGGTTCTCAAAAAAATTATTTTAAAATTAGCACGTTTAGTTAAAACCAAAACTTTTGAATGAGTGGTTCTGCACATTTGTAATTGAGAAAACATCTTAAAGAGAGAATATTATAGCACTAAGAAATAGAGTTGCATATTAAAAACACATCGTGTTTAGAAAACGGTGTAAATCACCCAAATGACCGCATTCATTTAGTTAAATAGCTAGTAAATTTGTCTAGTCTAGATCAAATAAAATGTGACAAGAAGTATTTTAAAATTCCACGTGTCAGTTGGACAAAATAACCCCTTAGCAATAGACAATACTTGACTATCTTTGCTCGTCAATTTTAAACTCGTATAGTTCTCGACAAAATAACACGAAAAGAGTGTGGACCTCTCCTGACTATTAAATTAGTCAAAAAAGTGTTAAAATTTTCAACAGTGTACAAGAGCACCCTCACGATTGACCAAACGTTATATTTACTGAAATTATTTTGAACGTTTTAATTTGACAGCCCTGGGAATATCGTTTAAGCAATGCTATTAGTTTTGCGTATTCACATTTAAGCATTGAGTTGCTTATGCACCATGTGAAGATTTTCATTATACACTCCCAAAATCAACAATTACATTATTATGTTTCATATATTTTGTTATTATTACATATGTAAAATGAATAAAATAAGTACTAAAAAAATACGATAGTTTATTTATTTTCTAAAGCTAATAATGAAAAAATAATAGTTTTTAAGTAAGATTCCAACTTAAGTTAGAGATATACTGTATAAGATATCTAACATAGAGGAAATAAATTGTGAAACATTCTAATAACGTGCTTTTTCCCGAAAAATATCCCATAATGCTTCCGGGGCTTATCTTTATGTATATTTTTCATGTAGGGAAAATGATTTATATCCAAGCAATTTGTATACATAGCACGGAAGAAGAATTTGTCTTCACATATCTGGGTTAAAAGATAAAAAATGATTGTTTGTTACCGTGAATAGTAAATTCGCCTTACGCAGAAACTGTTGACATCATACAAAAAAAAATGGATTGTTGAAACTCACCTGAAAAGAAAAAAAAACTGGTATTAGTGAAAGCAACATTTTAAAGTAGGATTTCTATTCTACTGATGCCTTTATACATCGGTTAACATTGCTTTTACCAGCATTCTCTTATATTGCAACATTCAAACTTTTCAGACCGTTTATTCCGCGAGCATCATCATGCAGAGTTCGTATACAGCGCACATCAGCTACAATAATCGTAAACGAGGGACAAAAGCGCCAGTCACGCAACATTTAATTTTATAATAAAAACAGGGAATGGGAACATCCTGGTAATAATACTATACCACCAACGATGCTTCCAAGTTAAAGCCGGTTACGGCAAAAATATACGGAGACTGAACCCTTCCTCTCAATAGAATCGGTATATGCGGGGAGTTTTCGTGATTCTCCCACTAAAATTTCGGCCGGGTAATATTTCACTGGGGATTGGAAAAATATAGGACGTCTGCCGACGATATTTATCGGTGCAATTCGCTGCTTCGGTTTTCGTTTTTACGAGTCCAGTATTTATGGGACAGATATCCGCGGGAAAAACTCGTTTTCTTGTATAACGAGTGAATTAATGACTTTGTTATTATAAGGAAAATCGAGCAGGATTAACGGGAATGTTCGCGTGCTTTGCGCGTGTTTGCATTTGAAGATTCTATTGAGAAATTCCTAACAGAATCAACTATACATTAGAAAAGTTAGCGAAAGTCCTGCGAAAAAAAAAATATGGACATAAATGTTTTAAATTGTTAAATATAAGGTTGAGAAAATTCTAAATAATGAAAACAAATAGCAAATATTTTAAAATAAATAAAAGCTTTTATAGATTTTTTGAAGTATCCAATGTACACTTAATTCCAAACAGATTTTTAATAGATACCACATTTTATTACAATTATTGTGTGAAATAAAAAAGGAACGCAGTGACCTCATTAAATATTTAGTAAAGTGAAGCTCAATATATATTTTACTTAAAACAAAAATATTGTTGCTATAAAAAATATATATTTCAAATAAGCAAATAAATCTAATTATTTCAACAAAATGTTTTGTTCTTCTGTGTGTCATTTCTATTAGAGTCAATAAAATTTATTGTTTGAAGTAAATATTCCATTTGATCAATTTTATAAAATTTTATTTGAACTAAACATATACATACGTTGTACAACGTTTTGAAAATGTATGTGCGTCCGTCATGTGGTTGTTTTTCAAAATTAAATTAATATTATTGAAATTTATATGACTCAATTAGAAATTGTTTTTAATTGTATAACGGGTGTGATAAGAATACTATGAAATACGAAATAGAATTGTAGCGAAGAAAAAATACCTTTGAGAAAGACGGAATTCCGTCGAAACATAAGGAACAAGGAAAATGAATTAAGGAAATTCAAGAAATTTTGGGCCATTAATCTCATGAGTTTCATTATTAAGTAATTTTTGATAATTATAACAACTAATTTTTTTTTTAATTCCCGCTATGAACAAAATATAGTAGATATACACTTATTTCTTATCAGCACTGAACGTGTTAAAAACATGTTATTAGTTAATAAAACATAATAGTTTTTATTTAGATATTGTTATTTCAACGTCCGAAAAGATATAAGATATTTTGCTAAGCAGACGCATAAAAAATATCTATTCATCTTCGATTATTTCTCCATACTTGAGATTTATCTCGGAAGCTATTTCTCAAAGTGTAGGTACTAATAAATATGTATTTCCACAATGAAATCATCAGGTACAAATTGCAATGCCATAAGTAAGAGTAATTGTAGATTTGTAACTATATGAGGGCTCTTCCAGTGGTGTAGTTGCGTTCCGGTTTTGCCCGTTGCAGGAGGACGCGTGCAATGTTATTAATTTCCCGCACAGATCTAATTTAATCTCCAGTTGAAATCTAATTCAATTAAAATTGCTGCTTTTTATATCATCTCACCCTTTTTTTTTTCTTTATTCAACAACACATAATAGTACCTACGTGAAACATACACCATTTCTATATAGATATACACTACCGGCCATTGAAGTTAGAACAAGTAATGTAATTTTTTTCAATTTTTAAAACTTTTAACATTGTTGTTAACATTTCTACAATAAAGTAAGCATAACAACAAAATATTTAAGATGGAAATTTATCCTAACAGCAGGTAATAAAACGATGTTTAAAGGAACACCGACAACCATCTTTACAATAGAAGAGTGGGGCGACAGGGTTGTAAAATTTCACGTGAGTGTCTCCTAAAGGTCTCCCACTATAGTAGGGAATAAATGATATCGTACTTGTTGTGAATTATTCTATTAGTAAATCACTTACAATACGGTTGTTCAATTGTGGTGTTTGTGAAAATAATAATTGAAAAATGCCGAAAGAGAAGCCGATAAGTGTAGTAAAGAGATCGCCTATTGTCACATTACAGGATTTGTCATGACACGAATTGGAGTGATTAGTAGAAAGTTAGAAGTGACTATTCGTCGCTACCGAGACACCGGAAGATTCGAAGACAACGGAAAACGATCAGGTCCGTCACGGATAACAACCCACGCGGAAGATCGCCTTAAAGCAAAAGAATCGGCGATTGACGGCGCCCGAAATCGCAGCGGAATGAATAAGGGACGCGAACGTCTGATATCTTTAACAACTAAACGCCGCTTAAGAGAAGCCGGTTTATTCGGTCGCGTTGCGGTAAGAAAACCGTTACTCTGTGGTGGGAACCGCCAAAAACGATTACAGTGGCGAAACTCATAGAAAATTCAGAAACGTTCTTTGGACTGACGAGTCCAAGTTCGAAGTGTTGGACAGAAGCGAAGGATTTTTGTAAGACGCACGAAGGATGAGCGAATATTGCGTGATTGTGTCGTTCCCAAAGTAAAATTCAGTGGTGGTTCAATTATGGTTTAGGGTTGTTTTAGCAGTGCGGCGATCAAAGATCTCGTAAAAATTGACGGCATTATGCGCAAAGAAAATTATAGACGCATATTGGAAGAAAATGCTATTACGTCAGGATTGCGGTTGATTGGGGAGAACTTTGTGTTTGCGCATGATAACGACCCCAAACACACGACACGGATCTGCAAAAATAACCTCGCGTTTCAAGTAGAGCATAATGTTTTGGAACTCATACCCTGGCCTCCGCAGAGCCCGGATTTGAACCCCATCGAATTACTATGGGATGCGCTGGACAAGGCGAGTAAGAAAAGTCTGTCCAACTTCGAAAGAGCACCTGTGGCGACTTCTCCAAGCTGAATGGAACAATATTTTCCAGGAAATTCTGACAAAATTAACAGAGCACCTGCCACGAGTGGTCCGGGCCGTAATGAAAGCTAAAGGAGTATTCTTCGGCAAGAAGATAGTATAATATTTTAACGAGAATATTTTGTTTTATTTTTTATTTCTTCTTGTTATTTCTTTATATTTTTGTTTCTACGAATACATTTTTATTTTCTTTCGAATTCCTGTCGTTTTTATTTAGTTAGCAATAATTTACTAATTGTCCTAACTTCTATGACCGGTAGTGTATATATATTTATATAGGGGCAAGAGTTAAAAAGGAACAGCCACTCACGTTATGCACTCGCTCTTCTCTGTGTGCTCATGTTTATTAATTATCCCCGGCGTTCGGGTATACGCATCACTAATACTACTACCTCAATAAAAGTAAGTAAATCCACGGACGTATATAGAAAGATGGGAACCGGTTTCTGTGTTAGTCTATTTATAGGCCTCGGTCTCTTGGGATCCTTAACCAACTTAACTACATATAGAGAGACGCTCCCGCCGTAAAGAACAGTCGTTCTTCTCTTCTCTGTCTTCCATACTTACGTATAGGTATATATTGTGTCCGGGCTGTATCGCTATAATTTTCGTAGTTGAGATGGTGACGCGAGATCACGGCTCGAACATCACGCTGGACTCATTCCGTCGTTGTCGATGGACATCGGCCCTGATTACCGGGTTTCGGATACCGCCGACCAATCTCGATACCGATAAGTGCCAGGTGAGAATCACCATGGCGATCATCAACGCTAATAGATTCTACAATGGGATCGGAATGGCGACGTGATGCGTTCATTTTCAATTATATAGAACACGCGAATGGTAGACTTTAAATTCACGTTAGAATGAATTGAGTTTTAAAGTTTGTTTCGCAATAGGCGAGCGTATGTATGTACTATCATAGATCACTCATATACAGGGTGTTGCACGTGACGAATATCAGCGATCTATATACCAGAAATATGTGAAAATTTGAGTTTATATTAATATGAATTAATACGAAACCCATTTGGTTGACTCAACCAGATTTTAGTTGTGTCTTTGTTTAAATATGGGCAAACAAATATATTGTTGGGCGAAGCAAATAATTTTGTTAATAAAATTTGTTTGTTTTAACAATATCTTTAATAGAATTAAACAAATAAAATATTTTGCTCAAATAAAAAGCTTTATTGGGTCAAATGTATGTAACACTTAAAATAACTAATTATTTTATTGAAATAATTAGATATATATACCAACATACTGCTATGGTATGGCACCCCGGATTTCGGAAATTTAAATTTGTGTTTTTATTTATTCGGATTTATCCCTATCAATGCTACGCCTGTGTTTCCACAGTTCTAAATTTTTATTTGGACAAGATTTTGTTAATAGGATTGTTTAATGAATTTAAGTATTTAATTGTTCAGCTGTTTAAATTAAATTCATTCTATTGTACATATTGCCTTCGTCAGTATTGTATATTTTGTAATATTCAAGTGATTTTCTTTGCGTTTTCATGCGCCGCTTTGCCACGCAATTGTAAATTGTTATATATTACCGTGTTTGGGCCTCTTTAAGGGAGTTCTTTGACGAGATGTCCGTGTAAGTAGATCGTTATTTGATTTTCATTGCTGTTTTTTGATTTTTCATTATTATATTAGAATTTTGTTCGGTTAAATTGAAATCTATCTCTTGAGTCAGGGAACTCAGTTTGATAATAAGAGTTGTTGTAGTTTTTGTGCACAAATTTGTTATAAAATCTGTTATTATCATAATTTGTTCTAGAAGGGATTGTAAGTTTTAAGAGTTTTATTTTTTTTTTCCGTTGCTAGTTTTCAAATTAGTTTTATTTATTAATCACCTCGTGAAAGGTGAAAAGAAAGCATGGTGCTTGTGTTTAAATTTCAATTTTGTAAATTTATTTGTTTTCCACGTTTAATATTAATTTTAGTTGTTTTAACCTTGAAACCACGTGGATTATTTGAGTAGCAAGAATTTTCTTCTAGAACAAATCTACCATTTTGTTTGTTAGAGGATTTTGAATTGTCCTTTGTAAATGTAAATTCAGGCAGGTTTTATTTTTGGCCAGGACTTTCAGTCGATGGTTTTGTTTTCCCTGCAATTTGTAATTAAATGTTTTTTTTTTTCTTTTTTTTTTATATAATAAATTTTGATTACTTTCACCCACTTATTATTTTTATGATTAGTTCAATCCTGAAAATAACCTTGAGGTTATTAAGTCTTTTGCGCCCTTTTAAATTTTTATCCACTGAGCTAGTTGATTTAATTTTTTTTTAATTTCACTTTTCATATATGCTGGTACCTTCAGTTCACAGCAGTTTGAGAAAGAGGGAATTCCGTCGAAACGTAAGGAACAAGGAAAATTTATTAAGGAAATTAAAGAAATTTTGTGCCACTAATCTCATGAGTTTCATTATTAAATTTATAATCCCAGTTTGGCTAAAAAAAACAACATTTATTAAAAATGATTATGAAATGAAAACACTAGATTTGTCAAATGATTATATATATTCTAATGTTGCTCCGGCTATTAAAAAAATATATATAAGATTCCACTCAATTTTTCAAAAATTGAATTATATTTCAAAAGTATAAAAAAAAAATCAGTTTGGTTTACAAAAAAAAAAAAACACCTTTTAGAAATTAGCTATAACAATCCCTACCGACAGCTAATGTTCCTACACATAAATTAAAAAACAAAACATACACCAAATGGCAAATAATAGTGAACAATTTTAAAAAATACCTGAGTATAGTTTTTAAATATAAAACAATCCACTTCAAAGATTCTCCCTTTTTTTGCTCCTTCTCCTCTTTTTCTCTCAATCTAACATATTACTCATCTCTTGGATTCTCAGAATCCACACTGCTTCAACAATCCTTCTTAATACTTTCACAAAATTTCAAAGATTGATTCCTTGTTACCGGCCTCAATAATTAATCCTCACACAATTCAAAATTCGTAAAACGACTAAATTTTGTATTACGTTAATGTATGTCCAACAATATTCGTCCCTTTACTTTCTCTGACATCAACCGGCAATCCTTTTCTTTCAAACATCAATCAATAATCTCCCTTTTTTTCCCATAGATACATAAATTTTTACCCATAACTTGATTTTTCCGAAACTTATTTTAAAAAATATAATCAAAAATTGTAATGATTCAAACTCTTACAAGAAAAATAGATGAAATAAAATTAATAAAAGATATAGGAAAACATCAACACAAACTAAATAAGTAAAACTTTCGAACAAATGTGAATGAAACACAACAATACATTTGTCATAATTAGTACTTAATGAAATTAAGTAAGAAACAATTAATAATGAAATATCGAACGTCAAATGACTAATGTAACTGATTGCCTACTCGCCAATCACGAATGCATTGTCATTAGTACCAAATCTTATTAAAAATTTCTGTTAGCTGTTATAATAGTAATGCCATCAACATATATAAAATAATTACAATTCTGTATATATGAGCCAACATCGTTAGCATACAAGCTGTAAAGTAAAGGGCCCGGGATACTACCTTGAGGTACACCATATTCATGATTGATGCAATCAAATGTTTCTGAATCTGAAAACACACAATTTGAATTTTATTCCAGAAAAATAATTTTGAAGCCACTGAAAACATTTTTTTCCTCTAATGCCACAAACATTTACAGCATCTAACAAAGGATTGTAATTAATAGTATTAAATGCCTTTGACAAGTCAATGAAAATACAGACAACTGATTAAATGACTTAAACAATATTGTATAATACATATCATGTTGAAGTAATGACTTCTTTCTTAGAGCCGTTTTATACGTACGAGAATTTTTACATAAATCATAACAAAAATTATCCCGAAAATTTTGGTGAAAATTTTTGTAAGAAATTTTGTCGCGACACTTTCAGGTCATAAGGAATAAGTTTTACCCGGAATTTTCACGATATTTGTTGTTATAAGCAGGCGCATTTGTTAAATTAAATTGTTATTTGATTATGGTTATCATAGAAATCCTAAATAAATAGCAGTTAACCGATAAACCAGCAAAATATGGATCATAATCATTGTTTAGATTTAGGTTACAACTTAGAAGTGCAAATGGAAGTAACCTTATTCCTGTGTAAAACGATCTGAAAGTGTCGCGACAAAAATTCTTACGAAAATTGTTACCAAAATTTTCGGGATAAATTTTGTTATAGTTTGCGTATTAAGAATTCTCGTACGTGTAAAACGGCTCTTAGTCTCAACGTATGTTTATTCAATCGAATTGATTCGAGTAACTTCGAATGAAAATCCTCTAATCTTAAAAGTTATAATTTCCCCGAATAAAATCAGTATTTTAGGTACTTACTTCACTTACATCTGATTAAACACAAGAATGGTAATACCAACAAAGAACTCTCCGAATATCGAAATATCTTCGTTATATTTGTTATACCTTTATCACATTTTACACACCTGTGGCTGTCAATAGCGTACCATTTATCAATTCTTCCTATAAATTCCAATTTTAGACCTTTCGCTTAAAATCCCATTATATTCCTGTAAGCATATACATTTCTAACGGTTCAAATATCGTCATCGCAAACCAACAGCAATAAAGGAACGACAAAGACGACAAACAATTTATTCGAATTCGCACAGTTATAGTTGACCTTCCATTGAGAGGTTCCCGCGTTGAGACACTTCTGAATAGTTTTAAATGGGCCATTGTCGATCGGAATGTGCGAGTATGTGGTTACGGTTGTTACCGGTTACGTGTATCTACCCACACGTTAGTAGTTTTCGTACTTTGTTACCGGTTCATTATAGTTCACGTGTTCGAATTACAATAAGTCTATATAGTCTGATCAGAAATTGTAAATTTGCGGTTTCTCATTAGCGTTGACCCCATTGAGAATACAATACGGTTCGCCGGAATTGAATGCCAAATTGTCTCAAAATAGTATCTACTCTATGAATGTTTATTGTTTAAATGAAGTACAGGCTGTAAATGTAGAAAAGACTGCGGATAAAGTAGTTATAGTATGTCCATAGGTATAACGATTTGGTTTACCTAATCCGTATTAGCATACCAACACGTGGTTCAGAGACGTATTCACAAAGATTATTATACTAATCGTCTATTGTAAAAACATTTATGTTCGATCTTTCAAATATACATATATTGATATGCATACATACATACTGTAATAAAATACAATACACAAAACGATTGCCAATTGTGAGTGAGCGATGAGATTACTTTGTTCTTTAAAATTCAGATATCTCAAGGGTCGTGCTCCGGATATTGGGTAACCCTTCTTACCTGTAGTTTGAAGTGGTTGCCTATTTTGTTGGTATATTTGAATATTCCTAATTTACTAGGCTGTTTTCCTAGAACGTGCCCCTTGAAAGGTGTTGTTTTGTAAGTCGGTCCCTTTACCCGATAAAATTCCACTTTTAGAATATGTAATACGCTTCAGATTCAAATTTTCTTTTGTTTTCCTCCTCTGCTATTTTTTTTTCAATTTTTCCAATTTGTTCATGTTCTTTACTTTTATTTAAAAAAAAATTGATGATTTTTAGTTTTTTTTCACTTTTTTTAAATAAATTTTTTTTATTTTCTTAACTTTAACATTTTTCACCTTTTTGCATTTATTCTTTTTATTCTTTTCGATCTTTTTTTGCTTTCTTTGTCCGTTTTTTTTCATTTTAAACTATTCATTTTTATCTGTTTTTTACAGCCGTATATTTTTGCATTTTTTTTTTCAAACTTTTTCGCATTAAAAAAAATCCTTTTTTTTCCTTTTTTTTTTTAAATTTTCTCCAAACCTTTTTAGTTTTTTTTATTTATTTTATTTAACATCTTTTCATTTATTTACTTTTTACGATTTTTTTTTATCAGTTTCTAATATATTGCTGTGTTTCATAATAGGGAAACCCTCAACCATATTGAAATGTAATTACTATTTTATGTACACACCTGTTTGTAAGTCCAGTATAATTTGGATTAAATCGTATTAGTAAGTCAAGGAAGTTGAATATAATTTATCGTCTGACAACTGTACGATAGCCTGGGGTAGTGAGTCAATGTAATTCGTTGAAAGAAATTGTATGAAAATCCTTGGTTACGTGTGTGTTGTTGATAAAAAGTCTTAGAAAAGCTGTGTCATTTTCTCATCAAATATATTCATCAAATATATCAATTAAACCATATTGCGGGGGTATATCTGGTATCGAAGAGGATAAATTCACAAATTTGGTGTTTACTATATCTGGGTACTTGTTCTACATGGGAGTGTGCATGTGTTTGCTGTTCCGAGTCTAATCATAGGTATCTGATCAAAAACATTGTTTCAATTTCTATATAAATGAATTTATAACGTCTGTAATATCTATAGGTTATTATTATTATTTCGTATGAGTTTAAAATTCTGAACTTTATAAGTTGGCAAACGTGGTTGGTGGTTTTCTATTCTCTTATGATAGCGCGGGATATTTCAAAAGTTCCTTTTTGAATTAAAGAATCTAAATTATACTGGATAATTGATAATACTTGTTTGAATATCCCAAAATAACCATACTCACCCTGAGAGTAAGAGTTCTCATTCTATTTATATGTCTTTGATATAAACTTATTAATAAATTATACATGTTTTTAACGATTACACTGTTTTATTAAAGAAAGTTATTTATTTATTTTTCTTTTGCTTGTTAAAGCATTAGCCGGGGAAATCACAATAATATATATTTAACTTTTTGTTAAAAAAGCGATGTATACTTTTTTATTTTTTTTTTCATTTTTTTTAATTCATTTTTTATTTCTTTTATACAGTTGTAGATTTGTTTTTCCAGTTTTTAACTTTTCGCATTTTTTTATTCTGACATTTTTTCTTCTTTTTTTAGTTTTCTCCAAACGTTGCACCCCCTTTTAATTTTTTTTTTTGATTGTGTTTAATCCATTATCCATTCCAAATTTTTTGCAATTTTTCCATTACTTCAAATATTTCACTTTTTCTAACAAAAAAGCGAAGTAAATACACAAACCATTAACGTGTCAAATTCTCAAAACCAAACCAGAGTCAAAACAAACAAACTCTGTAACAAGTCGCAGATCACAGAAAACTGAATCTGAATAGGTATTTTCTATTCTGTGAACGATTAAGGTTTAGAACCAATGCGGGTGCCCGGCGGATTAGTAAACCCGCTCTTTTACGAAAAGCGAACTTGTGCACCTAGCTCCGAGAGAACAGGTCCGATCCGGGGCAGCCATCCCTAATCATAACTAGTCTTAGACAAAAAAAAATGACTTTTTTTATAACTTATTCTAGGTGAGAAATACAAAAATAATTCAATTTAAAGGTTATTAGCAATGGCATTATCAGAAATAACGCAATTAATTAAAATTTCACTGAATAAAATTAAGAAAATATGAAATTCTATGACGTTTTAAGGTAAATCTATCTTTTCTTTCTGCGATTTTAATATTAAAAATAATTTTACTAGCCTTGAATGATCCTAACCTGCTTGTAGGATCACTCATGCCTGGGATGTGTCTGTTCAGGATCGGTTTCTGCTTCGTAAAAATCGGGAATGACCGGTATCTGACCTGAATACTGTGAAACAGCCTCCTGGAACTCTATCATCTGGAGAGAATTTGTCTTGTCCGGATTTTCGATAAATGGAGTTTGTTTCAAGTTCAAGGATTGATTTTGCGGATTCTCGGCGTTCAAACAGGTATTTTGTTGATTTTTCCTTCTAATTTTTAATGATGTATACTTTGTAATTTAAATTTTTTTATGTTGTAGACAAAATTCGCGTAGTAATAATTGAACTGAGGTCTTACCTTTTCGAAGGTTTGTTAGCTTCCTCGCGTTCTACGCCTCCTTGTAAAAATTTGAATCCCCAAATCCAGACATGCCATTACGGTCACATGATTTGACAATCGAAGTCTCCTAAGGTCGGTCAAGATACAGTGATGTTCAAAATTCGGATTTGTAATCGATTGATGTAATAAGCAAACTTTTCCTCTCATTTGAGAAACGTTAAACCTATTGCTAATATCCTTTTTACCAATGTATTGTTTACAAATTGATCCAATTTTTATATTAAATTAACATGATATTTCGATTCTTTCTGTGATATATTTGAATCTAAAATTGGTGTTAATAGATGCCGTATTCATCTACTTCTTTCTATAATTATTTAATTTATTATTTTCAATAAATTTTGATGGTTTGAATGTTCATTTTTTTTTAATTAAAATTTTTAAGTCAATATTTGATTATTCAATTGAGGTTATATTGAATATTTTAAATTGCAATTTCATACACAAGATTCTTATATGTCTTTATGTTTCCAATTGATTAATTTTCTTCTTTGAGAACCGATTTTTTTTTTTTTAATTTTCAATGTGATATCACATTTAAAATAATATTTAAATTTTTAAGGTGGTAGACACAAGTACAGGAAAACCTACATATATATCACGTAAAAACTGGAATGAATACAACTAAAGAAGTACATCTAAAAAATTACTTAAAATAGTATTTCAGAAATAAATTTACAAATAACAAATCTTTTCAACCCTATTCATTAAAATAAACCTGAGTTTTGCTCTAATAGCACATAAAAATTCTTCGATAGATAAAGTAAAAAGTGCAACAATACATTTTTTCATTTCACTTTGTTATCTTCAAAAACATATTTCCCGACAAAGGAAGGAAAACCACAAATTACTTGTCTCATTCCAAGTAGCATTTCATAATACAGTACGCTTTCTATACTGATACAATACAAACTACAGCTGAGTAGTGCTCATTCTTGCGGCTTCAAGCTTATAAGTAAATACAATACTCAATATACGCAACAATGACCTAGGGTACATATTTTGCGTTGTGTCCCGTTTCGCGTAGCAACTGACCGTCTGGATGATATCATCATGAACGTAGTCGGCTGCGGTGATAACTGCGGGCGCGACTAAGTCAGCAGTATAAAAAAAAAATAACCGCAGGCGGCACGTATGCAAGGAATATCTCGAAATATAGATGTGCAGAATTCGCTGAATATAAATTGGGCAAATAATAAACATTCGACGGCTACTGGTTGTGTGTGCAACTCGTGAGGTATTGGTGCATTCCTATGGTCGCATATACGATTCTCTCCACCGTATAGCAGCAAACAGTACGTGCCTTAAATATAAAGCCCAAAATTTTGGGTATTTAAAATTGACGCATGTAGAGGTGTTTCACTGAATTGACCTATTACAACTTGGAATTTAATTTGGAAACTTGATCACCAGCGATTTATTCAAGAAAGATGTTTACAGCTTCATATTACCTCTGATAATTGCAAAATAATACTTGTTGTGTTGTAATAGACTTTTTGGAATCTACTGCAAAACCATTTTTGGCCTTCTTTTATCGAATACTATTTGATACAAAAAAGAGAAAATGATTAGCAAATGCTTGTCTTTCCATTTGGTACCAAAAACAATTCGTGACTAGTGTTGGAGAAAAATGTCAGAATGGGGAATTATAAGGAATCCAGTTCGTTTTAGACTTTAGGCACAGTGCACACAACCAAACCTGCAAAATATTTACTGAAATTGGAATAACAACATGCTTCATACCGAGTGTGATTTTGAATCTTGTAACAAGCTTGCGAAATTAAAAAAATCAATTTCAAACCTTTAATAAGATTCACAAGCATTGTGGAAACTGAGGAAGTGTAACAATTGAAATAAGATGCAATATACATTCGGCAATTTTGTTTTAATCCATTGATATGAAAAGCCACATACTAGCAAGCCAAAAGATGAGTTCCAAAATCCATTCCAAGTGATAAATATTACTCCAGAAGACGATTGTTGATTAATGTTTAAAATCCGGCCTTTTGAGTCGCGCTTTGCACATTTGTCGAATAATGCTGAAAGTCTTGCGCTTTGCATTCATGTTGAGAGACTTTTGCTTTCCACGTTAGTTTTATTGATCAATGTTGAAAGATCTAGCGCCGTTGGATTTTCAACGAGTTTTGCGCTTTGCACATCTGTTGACTAATATTTTGAAAATCCAGGCTCTTTGTATTTTGAATTAAGTCTTGTGCTTTGCACAGCTGTCTTAGGCCTAAGCAATATTAAAAATCTTGCACTTTGCACATTTGTTGATTAATCTTGAAAATCTAACCTCTTTAGATTATTAGCGAGTCCTTGTGCTTTGCACAGTTGTCGAATAATGCTGAATAGCTTGTGCTCTGCACATTTGTTGATTAATGGTGAAAATTTAGCGTCCTTGGATTTTTATTGAGTCTTGAGCTTTGCAGAGTTGTTGAATAATGCAGAAAGACATGGGCTTTGAATTCGTACTTAGAGGTTTGGCCATTGCACATTCGTTGACTAATGTTAAAAATCTACCACCTTTGCACTTTTATTGACTCTGTGCTTTGCATAGTTGTTGGAAAATGCTGAAACTCGTGCCCTTTGCACAGTTGCACAATAATGTTAAAAAAACTTGGGCTCTGCACATTTGTTTATTTTGTTAATTACCTAATGTTAACAGTAACTTTGCTTTCATATTGAGACATTTGCGCTTCGCACATTTATTGATTAGTATTGAAAGTCTAGCCCCTTTGGATTTTTATTGAATCTTGTGCCTTGTACGGTTGATGAATAATGCCAAACGTCTTGGGCTTTGCATTCGTGTTTAGAGACTTGCGCTTTGAATATTCGTTGATTAATGTTGCAAATGTCTTTGCACTTTTATCGAAGCTTGCTCTTCGTAGAGTTGTTGGAAAATGCTGAAAGTTGTGCGCTTTGTACAGTTGTACAAGAATGTTAAAAGTCTAGCGCTCTGTGCATTTGTTAATGCAGGTTGAAAGTCCCTTTGGATTTTCATGGAGTCTTATGCGCCTTGCGCAGTTGTTAAATAATACTGAAAATCTTGCACTTTGCATTCAAATTGAAAGGTTTGCGCTTTGCACATTTGTTGATTACCATTGAAAGTCTAGTCCCTTTGGATTTTTATTGAGTTATGTGTGTGGCACAGTTGCTGCATAATGCTCAAATACTTCCAATTTGAACAATTAATAAAGCCCTGCGCTTTGTACAGTTGTCTTGAAGTTTTTCCATGCATTTATGGTAAAATTCGTAAAAAAAAAAACTGTTGAAAACTTTAGCCTTGTGAGATGTGCGTTTTGCAGGTTTTGTCGATTAATGTTGCAGTTTTATTGGGCCTTATATTTAATACAGTTGTTGAACAATGTTGTAAGTGTTTGTAGCGTTTATAGCGCTTCGTATTTGTGTCGAGTCTTGTGCTCTACTTCTTGTTGATTAATGTAGAGAGTCCAGAGTTTTGCACATTTGTTGGATAATGTTGAAACTATAGTCTCTTGCATTTTACACAGTTGTTGAATATAGTTCAGTATGTCACTTTGAACAATTGAATTAGTGAGTAGGAAAAGGGAACATGTTCTATATTTATGCCATAAGATAATAATATGTTTCTTCTTCCAACTATGAAAGGAATAGGATTGGAAGGCCAGCTGTAAAGTAGCAAGAATCGGGGCACAATAGATCTTTTAGGTCGCAGTGTAACATCACCCTTCTATTTACATACATTCTTGCAACTCACCGATTCAGTTGTTGGTTATGTCTTGCTTTAGCATTTCTGATAGAAGGCTTTGCACAGTTGATTACCACTGTTGATACTTAAGGATTTAGCAGATAAGAAATGGAGAAAAGAAATAATAATAAATTTGTTTACTTAAGAAATGGAAAGGTATTAGAAAAGTCCGTGGCCGTAAAACTGCTACGATGTAAAATAATATGAAAGTAATAAAATGATGTATTTTAAATCATTCTTTGCAAACCTATATTTTTATGTTCTTTACAAGAATTTGATATTTTAACATATAACATATATACAAGGGCCTAAACAATAATATTTTACTCTAAACATTTCCGCAACATATTCATTCACAGAAAATACATCCAAATACAGAGGATCATCCCGTGCAAAGAGGAACCGGACGTAAATAATAGGGCAATTAGATCAAGCGAACATCACGAACGGATGTAGTAGAGAGAGAGACATCGCCTCTCATCGCATACCAGAACCAGCAACGTGTTATTTCAAATACGTTCAGTTATGTTTCCAAATAAATACACAACAGACCCGTTCTATGGGTGCAAAGAAAAAAAACTTTGAGCTAACGAAAAAAACAGAATTGCTTTAAACACAAATTGCCTTACGCGCATTCCGTAATTATTATTCTGAACCATTGTTTTTACGCCTAGATCCATTACGTACGACGCAGGCAATGACCAAATACGCTCGCACATAACTTTATACCTTGATGCTAACACGTTCTGGCTCGGTTTTCGCGGTTGAGCGGCCGTCTAGAAGCGTATACGTATATACAAAAGTTGATGCTGGTTTTCTCACACTGTGGGACGCTTGAAGAAAAGTGGATTAGCGTTCGGCGTTGGACGGCTTCTGCTCTCTGGACGTTAATTTGCGCCCACTCGTCAAAGTTCCTCCCAGCACGTTTTTATAAGACCAGATAAATATAGGTTGTGATGTTATTAATTTCTTTTTGTAGACGGGATTTTAGTTTTTGTTCGGGAGATGTGCGGTTGGCGTTTGCCACATGTTTGGGAGATGTATCCAATTCTGACAGCTTTTTTTTTACACTTTTTTTTATTTTTGCACTTTTGTTTATCAAGTTTGTGATGTTGAATAAAAGCGAGCAACAACTTTTAAAAGTGTGGTGAAGAGGGTGGAATATAACCTTCCAAATCGGTATTCCGATTACAGTCCATTTGGTAAACTTTGCACCAATAATAATAGTTTTTTAAGTTTTTTCAAAGAAACTACACATCTATACCTTTAAAATTATTTTAAGTATATAAAGTAATTCATTTTACACATATTTCAATAATTATTTTATATAATTCGTCTATTTATATATTTTTAAGAGGCAAAAAAGTGGTGGTTAAAGTTATCTACATGACTTGGGTAACTTTACACCACTTTTACATTACATTATTTTGCCACATTAATCGATATTTTATTTATTGGGGTAACTCTGGACCACACTTTAATGTTCATATTAACATCTCTACGCAGCATAATATCGTTATAAAATGCTGCAACTATATCAAAAATAACGTACCTACAAATGTCGATCCTAGCATAACGAAATGTGAACGTAATTTTAGAGCATAATTATCTATTTAAGGAATATAAAACCGATTTAGTTATACCTACTAAATTATACAATTATTGATGTCCACGAATGCAGAACATAGAGGCCCGTTTTAACAAATTAGAGTTTTTGATAAGCACTAAACGATCTCTTTGTAGAGAAAGCAGCTAAGATTTGATGTGTAAAATATAAGAAAAGTAAAAATAAAACATCTTTCCCCACCATGGGCGGGTGTAAACCCGAAGAAGGCAACTCGCCAGAAAGATCTATTGTATCCTCATGTCAATTTTAGCCCTCTCAGTCAGTTGTACCCTATCAAAAAAGGTTCGCAATCTGGCTGAGAGCTAACATAGCACTGCCTTCCCCCGCAACAAAGACTGACATATGAGCTACCACATGTCGATTCTGGACCTAAGAACGGCAGCTCGCTGACGCCCATTTCGGCCTGGAAAATGGTAAAGGAAGCCCTTTCCAGGAATCGACAAACCAGCGGGACGGCCCGGCCCCCAATTTGGTTTGCGGATGTACGCTATTGTAGTTTTCATGCTGGAGATATCTACGCTGTATCCTCCAGAGACGCTGAAAACGAGCAAGATCTTATCCGCCTTTATGGACAGTGGTATTGTCTGTTCAATGTAGTTGAAGATACTGATGTGGTGGAAGCCCAAGAATGGTGGCCAATCCATAACAGCCGTCGGCGTCGAGGACATGGCTCCCGTAATGCCCAAACAGGCAATCCTTTGACTTTGCTAAAGCGCACTTATAGCATAGCATTAGATTTGCTTTGTGCCACTAACTAGCGAGGTGTTAGTACCGTATTATAACTTTCGTGTACAGCCAGTGTACCATTGCAGACTTTAGCCCCCACGTTTTATCGAACATGCCTCTACAAGACCAAGAAGTTTGTTAAGCTTCCTCCTCATGTGAACGGAACCATAGCCGTTTTACTAGAGTTGACATTAAGACCTTCTCTTATACACCACCTCTCTGCAACATGCCTGAGTACCACCTGCATCCTTTCGGTTACCACGGAATCAAATTTTCCGCAGACAAGAATTGGTAATGTCTCGGCATAGCCCAGCGCGTAGAAGCCCGCCTCAACTTTTCCTCGGCATTTAATTCCTTTTAGGAAGTTGTAATTGTTCCCAATTTGTCATTGAGTATGTAATTATCATCTAATATCAGGTAACATTACACCGAATGGGATAACATTGTGCCGCATGGGGTAACTTTGAACCAGTCCAATGTTACCCTAATTACTCCAATACACAACACGAATAAATTTTCGGTTATTCACAATTTTAAAGTATTACTTTCATCACAAATGTATTGAAGCATAAAACCGCATGCAATAAAATTAATTTCTTTTGCATCACTTACGTCTTTTTGAATGTTTTTCTTACTTGACGCACTAATTGAAGTATGAATGTGATTGAAACATGTCCGAAGCAGTTTCAAAACACAGCCATATTTAATTTTACAAACAATGTAGTCTTTCTACTATTTGCATAATGATGCAGTAGCGTATTGAAATTCGTTATAATTAGATAAACCATGGTAGTCTAGATTTCTCTAAGAAATATTTAATTCCTAAGATTTCTAGTGTTAGTGGTGTAAAGTTACCCTAATATACAAAGTTACCCCAACTGACTGTACTGAAATCATCCGAATATTTACAACACTAACTTTTCTTCATCCAAAATATGCGCAATTTTTATTAAAGTTGAAGTGGAGAACATTTTTATACAATTGCAAACACCAAACTGACTGCCGGTAGATCGTCAGTGTGAATTTATTGAAAATTGCCTGGACTGTGACGGGCCCGTGACTTTCATGTTCGTTGATCTATAGCCGAGGTCGGCAAACTTTTTAGACAGGGCCAAATCGCAACGCAAATATTTAAGTTCAGGCGGGCCAGTTGTAAGCTCTAACGTGTAATTTTTCTATTAATGTTCCTTGTGTGTTTTATTGAACGGAAACAATGTACCAAAAAGTTTTCGTCGTATCATACAGAGTGTTTAAGAAATTAATGACTTGTCCAAGTATCTTAATGTTACAAATTATTTTTTTTCTTATATTTTCTGCAACATTCCTATAGGCTTCAGTGTTTTTATTTTAAATATCTTCTATTATTTATTAACTTTTCCAAATGGTCAATAATTTTTACCTGGTGTGAATAACCATGACATTACCATAAAGTTTATTGCTAGTAAATATTATAATAATCATTGTTTTCTATATGTTAGTACTCAAAGAGTACGGCAATATATAAACCGAACAGTAAATATTAAACTTAAAAGTTTATCTTATCTGGTTCGCATTTTGCTAAATGAGGCAAAATTTGCGAACGAAAACGTTAATAAAGGTGTTTGTGTGATTATTAGAATTACAGAGGATTTGAATAGCTCCATATGGCAATCTTTGCAGACGATGATGTGGTAATAATAACAGACATTGAAAACACATGGAAGATTTTGAACCATATGGAAGGATATATGGAAGAAAAGGAGGCATGGCAATAAACATAGAAAAAGCTAAATCTCGGAAACCAGAATGTTGAACTAAAATTGAATAAATGATACTTAATAGAGCAAATGAGAAATTTTAAATATTTAGAGTAACATTGGAAGAACTGGAAAACAAGATGCTGGAAATAAGATTGATAAACAATCAAGTACTACGAAATAACCAAAATATTTATTAATAAAAAGAACATTCTAAGGCAAAAAAAATAAGATTTTAATACAATATATTGGTTCAGTTATAACTTATGACTGTGAATCTTGGAATCTCACAAACAAACAAAAAGTAAAATACAAGCTGCCGAAATGAAATACTTGAGACGAATACTAATGTAACCCGGAAATATCGAATTAGAAACATACAAATACGTGTGGATTAGGGATACAATCAGTTTTGAAATTTATTCAAGACAGACAATTGAGTTGGTGGGGACATTCTACATGAATGGATATACAGACCAACTGAAGAAAGTTTATGAAGCAAGAAAACAAGTTAAAAGAAAAGAGGAAGGCTGAAGCAGACCTGGATGACGCAATCGGAATATACTAGCAGCTAGTTGTGTTTCCCATGGCAAGAAGCAGCAAAAGTAGGAAGAATGAAAACAAATTAGTGTTTGTAATAAATAATAATAAATGCAAACCGAACCTTAATGGTATAAAGGGTAATATCATATATTATTATTATTATTATCTCGATCTGGGGTATCTTAAATTTACCCTATATTCATGAGAATGTCAAACAAAATGCAGAAAAAGCTTGTCAGGAATTCAATGGACGATTACCTCTTACTTGCTGCCATACATTAAAAAAAATCTGAAAAACCTAGTAGTGTTATTAGAAAGACAAGAAAAATAAGATTCCACTATTTTAGGGCATTGGAACACATCTCAGTAGTTCAATACCTGCTACTTTCTGAAGATTTGGGTACCTTGAAAACATCTAACCAGAAAATTTTGAAGTTAAAATAGGACCATTTTTTGGAATTCTAATCAATCTAGATCACAAAAAATGAATTGCGACATATTTTTTTACAATAATACTTCAACGAATGTTAGTATCTTTTTTATTTAAATAATTTGAAGGGATGAAGTTCAGTTGAGAGGGCCATAGAAACAGAAGCAATATTACGATTTAATGCACGGACGATTGTAGAAATTCTTTCTCCATTTAAAAAAATATTAATAATTCTCGAGTTCAAAAATCTCAATAAAACATTTCTACGTATTGCCACCATCGAATGCGTGGTTAACTCGCCGAGAGCCAATGCAGTTCAATAACTGTCAAAATTAGATAGATGAGGTTTTGATGAATTCTACATATGACTATTGAAAGCTTTGCCCAAAACAAAAATACTTGGGGCAGTAATCAACAATGACATCTAGCACCATTTTTTCTCCATTAAGAGCGTATGTGATATTCTCAATTTATCTGACATCGCTTAGCTGAAGGCAACAGATTTAAACAAACCCTTTTTTTGGGCACACTTCTTCGCTTATTCGCAAATCTATTCATTGAATATTTTCAAATTTAATTCTAAATAAAGTTAGAATATTATTGCGAAGCACGCCGAAGCGTTCATAGTATGAATTAACCGGACTTATTTACGCGACATCAGTTGACTATCAGTCGGTGAATAGTAAATGTAAATTTTTCCGGTACAATTATTTCGTAAGCCCTTATTGTGGGTGAGAAAAACTATCGGCAATAGCTGAATTAACCGCTTGGTGGATTTACAACTTGCGCGGGCCGTAGTTTTGAGACCCTGATCTATAGTATTGAATAGACCTTTAACAAGCAATTTTACAGACGAACACGATGATGACATATTTTCCCAAAAATCTGTTCTAAAAAATAATATTCTTTACTTTGTTTTTTAAAACTTGCCAAACTCTGATATGCGTTAAATATCATTATCAGTTAATTAAATCTTATAAAAACAATGCACGCTATGAATGTTATCTCTTGCTTATTTTACTTGTATCAAATGTATACAGTAGACAACTTGATTCAGCAAACTATTAAGAGTGCATCCAGAATTTTTAAGAAAATGAACGGAAGTATATTTGTAGACAATATCCATAATTAACACGACAAACAATATAACAACCATTTTAGCTCATATCCTGCAAGGAAATCACTTAAAAAATCGAAGGACTAAAACAGTAATACGACAGCACAACTATTTCTCACCTATGATTACTAGCTTAACTGTGCTCTCATCAACTTCCCTGCGCACATTCAATCGTGCAATATAATTCCGATACAACGTATCGGACCTTTTAACCGGGCAGTCGCGTGAGAGTTGTTCTGTATTTATTGCAAATACCGGTGGTAACTGTTGGTGTATAAATTTGTTTGGTTGTTTATATTCGGGAGTTTGTTAGTGGGCGTTTTCTCTCGTGATCCGGGGTTTAATAACTTCTGCGGTTGCCGTGCACGCAATTGTGAACTCTGTGTTGCGTAGGTGCATATTGTCGTAAATAATATGAGTGAGATTTCACCTTAGTTCTTTTCGCTGATATGTACACAAGCTTGAAGTTCTTAGTCAATACAAACGGAAGATTTAAAAATAGTATGCTGGAATATAAACAATCTCTGAATGCGATTAAAGAAAAACAGAATATTATAGAAAACAGACTACTGGCTCTTGAGAGAAATTCGAGAAAAAATAATACTATAATTTTCGGGTTACCTATTGAAACATCAGGAAATTTGGTTGATTACGTTATTCAGAACTTAAATACTCTTGCTGCAGGTATCTCTTACAGAGGACGGATATCATAACATTTATAAATTTAAAAAATAACTCCGCAATTTATGGTGCATTTTGTTATCCTACCTACAAATAATTGTTGTTAAACAAATTTGGAACAAACTAAAGGGTACTCGTATATCTATAGCGATGATCTGTGCAAGGAAGATATGAATAATAGAAAAACGTTGTATATCAAGTTGAGGGAGGCTCGCGCAAAGGGTTTAAAAGCTAAGGGTAATTTAAAATATAATAAGTATCCATAGAGGAGAATACACAACCGAATCTAATTTCCAAACTTTGCATCAAAAAAGTGCTAATGAAAGTACAATATGGTATTTGATAATACCTTTGAGCGGTGGAGCTTGATTTTCAATTTGAATTCTCCCAACTTTCATCCGTTACTCCTGAGTTTGCTGAGGGTATAAGTTTGACTGAGGAAAACTGAAGGAGACGCAGGTGATTCAAATTGAAAAAGGATCTAATGATAGACAGTTGCGAAATAA